>CM035415.1:179228725-179628725 GCA_020310875.1 Ceratopteris richardii | reverse complement strand
CAACCTTTTAGTGTCATTTTACTGCATATATTGAGCACATACACACCATGTATGCTTCAGTTGGATACTGCTTATGTACGTCCATGTGGTCATTGATATAGCAGTTACGTTTTTTGCATAAAGCCTTTTATGTTTAATAAAGAGAATCGTAGTGAGGTTTTCTTAACTAGGAGACACTTAGATGTCGAGGTCTCTTCGGTGATGCAGGTGGAAGATTTACCCAGCCTCACCATAGGAAACATATGATAGTTGTTCGTAGGTGCTCGATAAGCCTAGTCGGCTTCTAATGGGTAACTGATTATATGCAGTGGAGTTAGTGATTCGCTATGTAGGTAAACATGTCAGTACTTGTAGTTTTATCATATCTTCACACTGGTCATATGCTCATTTTGCAGAGGATACTCTAGTAAAATCTTTCCAGATGTTTGTTTTAGTCAACTATATAGTGGTCGATTTACTCTTTCATACACTTATTCGTTGGTGTTTGGACTCTTGTAGCTCCATTATCATTTGATTCAATTCTCTTCCATCATGGCATTAGAGGTCTCATGCCCATTTGGTGGATCAAGGCCTAGTGCCAATGTTTTGAGGAGGAGCTATAACTTGCAGGGCAAAGACCATTTTGAGATCCGACAATTTGATGGCACAAAGTTTTCTCTATGGAAGAATCAGATTAAAGTTTGATTCAAAGGAGGCAATGGAAGCTAGTAAATGGAATTTCAAATAAGCCTGTTGACATGGATGAAGATGATTGGGATGAGTTAGATGAAATGGTTAGGTCTACCATTTGCTTGCACCTCGCAGATAATGTTACTTTATGGTATTAGACTGTGAAAGTGCAGAGGAGCTTTGGAAGAAGTTATGCAATATATATGAAAAATAGACCGCATTAAATAAAGTATATCTGATGAGAAAATTATATGACCTTCGTATGAAGGACACATATAGTGTTGGTGCTCATCTAAATGAGTTTGATGCTATATTCTCCCAGTTACAGGCTCAAAAATGGATATGGATAATGAAATGAAAGCAGTACTGTTGTTATGCACCTTTCCATCATCATGGGATATGTTTTGCACATCTATTAGCAATAGTGCACTTAGTAGTAAACTCATCTATGATGACATATGTGGAGCACTCCTGAGTGAGGAGATTCATAGGAAATCTACGGTTGGCAATCAGAGTGGAGATGCATATAGTGTTCGTGATTCTTAGCAAGGAAAGAATTAGCAATGTGGCAGGAGCAAGAACAAGGAAAAGAATGGTCAACAGAATAGGAGTAGAAGTAAATCAAGGAAGAGGCATATTGAATGCCATTATTGTCATAAGAAAGGACACATGAAGAAATACTGTTATGCATTAAAGAATGCTAAAGGTAAAGGACAAAATGTTGATGGGCATGTTAAATATCTACCTACACCATCTACTTCGACTGTGAAGATTGAAGAAATTAATGCTATTTTCTATGATGCTGATGTGTTGCCACTTGATAGTACTGTGCCAACTAAGGCTCCTATGGCTGATTCTCTTTCCCACACATGGCTGCTAGATTTTGGTGCTTCTTTCCATATGACATCACACACAGAATGGTTCTCTAATTATGTGGCAAAGTCTCTTGGTACCGTAGGCCTTGGCGACTCTTACCAATGTGACATTGTGGGGATTGGAGATGTGCTTATGTAGTTCATTGATGGTTCAAAATTTACTATGCATAATGTATGCTATGAACCTCAGTTATCACGCAGTTTGATGTCAATTAATCAACTTTATGACCTTGGTTATGTTGATATATTTAGGTAGTGATGTGTGTGAACACTCTAGGACCGCCGGGGCACTTTTTTCCCTCTTCAGGAGGTTTTTTTCCCCCGGCTTGTATATACGTCTATTGCCCTAATGGGCTACTTATCTTTGTACATTCTCTAGTAATACATTCAGTATTGTGTGTTTGTGCTCCAAGCTTCTTCTTCTTCCTTGTGCTGTTGGCGTGCTTCCGCAGACGTCTGTCTCCAACAATTGGTATCAGATCAGGTCGTCGCTTCTTCTAGGGCGCCGTCGACACTCCTCCATTTCCAGTCTCAGATTCGCACGAAATTTGGTGAGCATACTCAAGGTGTTTCCGAGATCAAAACCGCTTCGGTCTGTGGTGTCGAAATCGCGATCTGAGCTCGTTTCGG
Organism: Ceratopteris richardii; assembly: GCA_020310875.1. Taxonomy (NCBI): domain Eukaryota; kingdom Viridiplantae; phylum Streptophyta; class Polypodiopsida; order Polypodiales; family Pteridaceae; genus Ceratopteris; species Ceratopteris richardii. Next base: position 179,626,551 of record CM035415.1, on the reverse strand, counting down.
CCTCCGAACGCACTATCACAGCGCTTGTGCAGGCTATTTCATCCTTTTGTGCCAAAGGTATATACCAGTTTCTGTTCGCCAGTTTAAGTGTCTCGAAGTCTGCTACAGGTCTAGCAGAACTCGTCTTGGCAGTTCCGTTCAACTTTTTGAGATACAGTCAATTTTCTGCATCAAGGTATTTTAGTCACCGGCCATGGCTGAAAGCAGTGATGTATTCCATATGTTGGCTGTTGAGGATAAGTTGGATGGTACCAACTACCCATTATGGGCTTATATGATGCGACATGTACTGGTTGCAAAAGGACTGTGGAACATTGTGCAGGGTGTTGAAAGACGTCCTGTTACACCTGCGACTACAGGTACTACAAATACAGGTGCTGGAGGTGCTGGAGCTGATGAGGATGGTGTCAAAGATGATATTCCACAGATTCCTGTTCGTGCTTCTGTTTCTGTTGCACCTTCTGCAGAGCAGATTCGTTGGGATGGCAGAGATGCCCAGGCACATGCATTGATAGCTTTGTCTGTCAAGCGTGCCATTATTCCTCACATTCGCTCTTGCAAAACAGCAAAGGATGCTTGGGATACACTTACCACTTTGTACCAGGCTAGGAATGAGGCTCGTGTTGCTTAGCTCCGAAAACAGTTGGAGAGTGAGCACATGAATGAAGGTGATTCTATGGACAGTTTTCTTACAAAGATCAAAGACCTGAAGGAACAATTGATTTCTGCTGATGAGGTTATACCAGATAGCTCACTTGTGCAGACCGTTCTCAATGGTCTTCCTGATTCATATCAGAGTTTTGCCTCTACTCTTCGGTTGATGATGAAAGGCAATCCGAATGCCTTGTCATTTGAGGAATTAGTCTCTGTTTTGTTGCAGGAAGATCAGTCCAGGCAGAACAGGTCCATTATGCGTGTTGTAGATCAAGCTTTCCTGGCTAGTCAGAAGGGCAAAGGAAAATGGATCTCTTCTACTAGTAAACAGAAATCTGCAAATGCTGCACAATCGAAGAACCAGGATAAAGATGAGAAGAAATCAGAAAAGCAGAAATTGTTCTGCAAGTACTGTAAAGGAAATGATCATATTATAAAGAACTGTCCAAAACTGGCTGCTAAAGAGGCAAAGAAGAAAGAGGTTGGAATGGTTGCTGCAGAGGCCTCTACACCAATAACAGAGTCTGCAAATCTTGTGCAGGAAGAAGAATGGGCGTTTACTACTGTCTGCAGTTTTGACCCATCTTCTCATGATGAGTGCATGTCTGCAATAGACTCAGATGTTTGGTACTTTGACAGTGGGGCGACCAAACATATTACCTCGCAGCGCAGTTTCTTCTCTTTACTCGAGCCTTCCCCTACAGGGAATACTGTCACATGCGCCAATAACTCCTCTTATCATGTTATGGGAGTTGGTAAGATCATTCTGACTACTGCTGATGGTAGTTCGTTCACTTTGTCAGATGCTTTATTTGTGCCAAGGATAAAAAAGAACCTGTTATCAGTTTCTGCATTAGCCAAGATTGGCTTGGTTGTGAAATTCGTTGATGACAGGTGTACAGTCCATGATCTCTCAAATGGCGATGTGATTATTGCTTCTGGCATTTTATGTCGTGGGTGTATAAGCTCATAGACTATGAAAGATCTGTGAATGATTCGGCATGTGCAGTTCATGATTCTCAGGCTATGTCAGATGCAAAGCTTTGGCATGCACGCTTTGGTCATCTGAATTTTGCTAGTTTGTTACGCCTGCAGAAATCTGAAATGGTGTCCTCTTTGCCCAAACTTGAGACACCCAAAATGCAGCATTCTTGCTTTCCAAAAGATGGTTCAGTTCGGGCTACGCAGAAATTGCAACTTGTACATAGTGATGTCTGTGGTCCTATGCAGACACCCTCTTTTGGAAATTACCTTTACTTCGTGACTTTCATTGATGATTTTTCCAGGCATGCATGGGTATATCCACTCAAAGCAAAGTCCGAAGTGTTCACGTGCTTCAAACAGTTTTTGGTTTTGGCTGAAAATCTGTCAGCATGTAAAATGGGCACCCTCCGTTCTGATCGAGGGGGGGAATATATGTCTTCAGATTTTAATGCATTTCTGGCTGAACGTGGGATAAAACACCAATGTACAGTGCCGTATACACCTCAACAGAATGGATTTGCTGAACGAAAGAAAAGGTCACTCATGGAGATGGCGAGGTGCATGGTCAAAAGTCAGGCTTTACCACATAGTTTCTGGCTTGAGGTTGTCATGTGTGCAGCATATGTACTGAAGAGGTGTCCCACTAAAGCGTTGCAGTCTATCACTCCATATGAGGCTTGGCATGACCGCAAGCCATCTGTTGCTCATCTGCGTGTTTTTGGTTGTTTGGCATATGCATTAGTGCTTGAACAACATCGCAGAAAATTGGATGATAAGGTAGTAAAATGTATTTTTGTTGGGTACAGTTCTGAAAGTAAAGGCTATCGTCTGTATCATCCATAGACTAAACGCATTCTGGTTAGCCGTGATGTTGTCTTTGTGGAAGATGCTATTCAGCCATTGCTTTCATGTACTAAGGAGACATCAGTTAGCTCCAAAGACATGTATAATACTTTGATGCCTCTTTTTACAGGTGGACAGGCTAGTGCTGGTCCTAATGAGGTAACTTCTCATCCTTTGCAGGTTTCATATGATGATGCAGATCATTCCATTTCTGATGCAGATTTACATGATGCACTTATTGATGAGAGAGCTGATATTGAGCAGGCAAAAACTATGCCAAAATGGCTGGTGCAGACTCTGCGTGACAGCAAATTAGATGCACCTTTGTCATATGGTACTCGTTCAGGCTCTCATAGTGCCTCGTTTGCATCAGATTGCTATGCTATGGCTGCATCTAGTCTCTGTGATGAGAATGAGCCTGTTTCTTTTGATGAAGCACAAAATTCAAAAAATTGGATGGCTGCCATGCAATCTGAATGTGATGCTATAATGAAGAATGGTACATGGTCTTTATGTGACTTGCCTCCTGGCAAGAAGGCCATTGGCACTAAGTGGGTATACAAGCTGAAGTGTAAACCTGATGGTACAGTTGACAGGTATAAGGCTAGGCTTGTTGCAAAGGGTTATGCACAGGAAAGAGGCATTGATTTTGATGAGACCTTTGCACCTACATGCCGTATGACTACTGTTCGGAGCATTTGTGCACTTGCAGCCTGTTGGGGATTCGGGGACAAGAAGGAGTTTGAGGGTTTGTAGGAGAAAAAAGAGATGATGAAAATGGAATAATAGTGAGAACTTCTGCAAAGGAATACTCTTGGAAACCTTGAATATTACTTATCCTGCAACAATTACAATGACTGCGCAATGACTAAATACAACTTCAGAGAGTATCAATTACTGAAGACCAATTATCTCAAGTCCTCTAGCGGCGGCCTCCAATCCTTCACTTGCTTCCCGCTTCCCTTGTGCACACCTTGCACTAAGCTTCCGCCAAGCTAAGGAATTGGTATCACTGCGCAGCACGCAATAGCCCTTGGAACTCTTGGAATCCAGCCAGCCTTCTCTCTTCTCTGCACACTTCCTCTTGGCACCTCTTGCACTCTTGAATGTTGTCGCACACTGGAGGCTCTTCTTGCTTCCTTTCTTGCTCCTCTGAAGCTCTCTCTTGCTCCCAACTCTCAATGTAAGAATAGCCTTTGTCCTTCCTTTTGTTTGAGTCCGCCGGTTCGCGCACTCTAACTGCAATACAATCTTGGTGTCCTTTCAATGTCCCAAGATTGTCTTTTTGAACTGGTCCTCAACGATTCGCTACTTTGTCTTGTAGTGACTTTAGAACAAGAGTGACTTTTAAAATAAAATTTTGATTGGGCGGCCTATTTCCACCTTTTCGTACGTGGCCTTCCACCTTCACTTTTCCTTTTAATTCTTTTACTTTTGCACCTTAAGATTTAGATTCAACCTTTGAACCTTAAGAGGAAAAATACTTTGTACCTTTAGTTTCAACCGGTTAGGGCTCTACAGATGCCCACCACCTAAAGATCTCTCCGTCCCGGAGAGATAACAGCGATACCTACTGAGAAATTGCAAAGACACAGAGATGAAAATAACGGGGCAAGAAAAAAATTGAAGGGTGTTTATCTTATTGAGTTAAGAAGAAAAAATATATGCACCCGACAAAATTGATGAAAGATCAAAAGTATGAGGTAATTATTGGCAAAGGAATACCGGAATCTAAGAGCAATTATTATGACTGTGGATGAGCAATTTATTTAGACCGAGGAGGGCAATTTATTGTGGAGGTTGATTGAGATTGTCCGCCGATGTTGATGGAGAAGGGGGCAAAGGAGCAGAAGCTTGTTCGATCGTAAGCTGTAGCGAACTAAGGCATTGTCTAAGGTGATCCCTTTCCCTGCGGATACGTCGGCATGCAGCATTAGCACAAAGACCTAAATTGGAGCGATTCTGAAGATCTTCTAAGGCTTTCATCGCAGAGTCGGCCATATCGCGATAATGATCTCGCTCTTCTTTGAGCAATCGGGCCGTTTCGTTGAGGGAGTGCCATTGAGAGGTTGCCATGTGATTGATGTTTTCTATTGTTGAGATATACTGTTGATGAACTGAAGCTGCTGCGGAAACCGAATCCAAGGAAATCTGAGAGGCCTGAGCATTGCCGATAGCGACTACACTCGCATCCTGGAGTAATTGCAAAAATGAAGGAGTTGATGGTAGGTCAAAAGGCGGAGTGGGAGTGACCGTTGGAGCGGTAGGGGAAGGGGGAGGTGGAATATTCTGCCGAGGAGGATGAATGGTTGGAGGGTAAGATGGAGTGGGAAGTGAAAAATTGGGGGAAGGGATCGGTTGACTGACAGGAAGGTTACGGATAGAGGGGGAGGTGAAATCTGGGTGAATTGGTGGCATACAGGTGGGGTTTTGGGGGTTGAGCTGTGTTTGAATAAGTGGGGTGAAATCGGAAGAGAGGGGAGGTCTAGGGATAATAGGAGGGGTAGGCATGGATGGAGAATGTGTAATTACAGGAGGGAAAGGGGGAGAAGATTGGGTAGTGAAGGAGGGGACGTGAGGTGGGGGAGTCATGAATGGAGAAATTGTAGATGCAGGAGGGAGGGGGGAAGAAGATTGGGCAGGGAAGGAGGCTACATCAGGGGGATACGGCATGAATGGAAAGGTGGTGGATGAAGGAGGGATAGGAGAAGAAGATTGGGGAGGGAAGGAGGGCACATCAGGGGGATTAGTTATGAATGGAGAAGTGGTAGAGGCAGGAGGGATAGGCGAAGAGGAATGGGGAGGGATGGAGGTTACATCAGGGGGGTTAGTTATGATTGGAGAGGTGGTAGAGGCAGGAGGGATGGGTGAAGAAGATTGGGGAGGGCAGGAAGTTACATCAGGGGGGTTAGTTATGATTGGAGAGGTGGTAGAGGCAGGAGGGATGGGTGAAGAAGATTGTGGAGGGCAGGAAGTTACATCAGGTGGCGCGGATGTGGGTGTCGAGGCGGAAGCTGAGTCAATAGAGATTAGAGGGGGGGAGGGGGATGGAGCAATGGAAGGTTCAGGGTGGGTAGGTAAATAAGAAGCATTGTGCGCCGAGTGTGCAGGTATGCGATAGAGCCAAGCAACGAAGGGTGCAAAATAGATGGAAAATGCATGAGATCCTCTAGAGATAGACTCGCGGAGTCGACGGGAGCGCAAATTCAAGGAACTATAAATGAGATGTGCGTAAGGGTAAGGACGGCTATGGAGAAAGCAAAAAAGCGGATCGGCGATACGAATATCTGACCAGGGAAGGGAAGAGGTTTGGCTGCGAAGTAAGAAGAAAAAGATGAACGCATTGAGAAGGGTGGTCATGCGGAGCGAAAATCGAGCAGTACTTTGAAAGTGTGTGGTACAAAAGGCAATAGTCGCCGAGGCGGATAGGCCAGAGTATAGGAAAGGGGGAGCACGAAAATCTATTAGGGGAGACCCAATACTGGCGGCAATGTCTGGGATGAATAGAGTGCCGGTTCTAAGATGAGGGAAGTGGCGGATAGCTTCATAAACATGGGAAAAATTGGCGGGGTTATTGAAGAAGACATTAGCCAAGCCCCACAAGCCCGCCTGTTGAAGATCTTCAATGGAAAACATTTGACGAAGGGCAATGGTAGGGATGGATAGATGCATTCGGATTTGCAGGTTTATGTCAGGTGGGAGAAACAGGCGCATATAATCCCCGGTTGGTGAAGATGGGTGGGATGAATGAGACATAGATGGGGAAGGAGAAGGAGGGTGTGGGAGGGGAGGCGGGGAATAAAGGTAGCTGGAATCGGAGTCTATGGAATAAATGGGAAGATCCAGGACCAAAGTTGCTGTTGGAGTCGCTTGAACGGATGGTGCTGCCGATGAAGGAGGAGGTGGATTGGGATGGTCAGAGGGCATTGTGGAGGGAGGATCGGAACGAGCATTCGGAGCGGGGTCCGCCATTGATGGAAATGGGGATAGGCAGAGGGGTGGGGGGGTGGAGGGTGATGGGAGAAAGAGGGTGGCGGACGGGGAGGATGGAGGGGGTTCGATGGGGTTGGAGGCGGAGAGTTGCGAGGGGTGGTATGGATGTGAAGCGGGGTTGTCTGGCGGGGTCGGAGGGGGGGTTGGGTGTAGGATGAGAGGGTGGTTATGTGATCTTGACGGAGGTTTGGGTGGAGGATGAGGGGGGTATCGCTTCTTATGTCAAAGAAAAACAACACTCGGCTACCAATCGTTCAATCACACACGTAGTGCAAGAGGAACATATCGTTTGCACACTCCACTGTGGTGGGGGGTGTTGAGGGGGGATGTGGTGAGGGGGGGTGAGGGGGTGCGATGCGGTGAAGGGGGGGGGGAAGGGGGGGGTGCGTATTTGGTGAGGGGGGGTTGGGGCGTTGAGGGGGGGTGCGGTGAGGGGGGGTGCGGTGCGGTGAGGGGAGGGGGGGAGGGGTGTTGAGGGGGTGCGGTGCGGTGAGGGGTGGGAAAAAAAAGGGGGGGCGCTTATTTGGCAAGGGGGGGTTGGGGCGTGGTGAGGGGGGCTGCGGGGTGGGGCGCTGCGGTGCGGTGAGGGGAGGGGGGGAGGGATGATGAGGGGGTGTGTGTTGAGGCGGGTTGAGGGGTGCTGCGGTGAGGGGGGGTGTGGTGAGGGTGATGCGGTGAATTGAGGGGGGGCGAGCGCTGGTAAGGGGGGCCGCGGGCGTGGTGGGGAGGGAGGGGGGGGGAGGGGTATGAGGGGGTGTTGAGGGGGGGTTGAGGGGGTGCGGTGAGGGGGGGTGGGGTGAGGGGGAGCGTGGTGAGGGGGGGTGCGGTGAGGGGGGTTGCGGTGAGGGGGGGTGCGGTGAGGGGAGGGGGGGAGGGATGTTGAGGGGGGGGGGCGCTTATTGGGTGAGGGGGGGGTTGGGGCGTGGTGAGGGGGGCTGCGGGGTGGGGCGCTGCGGTGCGGTGAGGGGAGGGGGGGAGGGATGATGAGGGGGTGTGTGTTGAGGCGGGGTGAGGGGTGCGGTGCGGTGAGGGGGGGGAGGGGTGGGGGGTGCTTAGTTGGTGAGAGGGGGGGGTTGTGGCGCTGGTGAGGGGGGCTGCGGGGTGGGGCGCTGTGGTGCGGTGAGGGGAGGGGGGGAGAGGAGTGTTGAGGGGGGGTGGGGTGAGGGGGGTTGCGGTGAGGGGGGGGGTGGTGAGGGGGAGCGTGGTGAGGGGGGGTGCGGTGAATTGAGGGGGGGCGAGCGCTGGTGAGGGGGGCCGCGGGCGTGGTGGGGAGGGAGGGGGGTGAGTGGTGTTGAGGGGGGGTGGGGTGAGGGGGGTTGCGTTGAGGGGGGGTGCGCGCATTGAGGAAAGGGGGGGGAGGAGTGTTGAGGGGGGTGGGGTGAGGGGGGTTGCGGTGAGGGGGGGTGCGGTGAGGGGGAGCGCGGTGAGGGGGGTGTGGTGAGGGGGAGCGTGGTGAGGGGGGGGCGAGCGCTGGTGAGGGGGGGGTTGGGGTGGGGGGCGCTTATTGGGTGAGGGGGGGGTTGGGGCGTGGTGAGGGGGGCTGCGGGGTGGGGCGCTGCGGTGCGGTGAGGGGAGGGGGGGAGGGATGATGAGGGGGTGTGTGTTGAGGCGGGGTGAGGGGTGCGGTGCGGTGAGGGGGGGGGAGGGGTTGGGGGCGCTTAGTTGGTGAGAGGGGGGGGGGGTTGTGGCGCTGGTGAGGGGGGCTGCGGGGTGGGCGCTGTTGTGCGGTGAGGGGAGGGGGGGAGAGGAGTGTTGAGGGGGGGTGGGGTGAGGGGGGTTGCGGTGAGGGGGGTGCGGTGAGGGGGGTGTGGTGAGGGGGAGCGTGGTGAGGGGGGGGCGAGCGCTGGTGAGGGGGGGTTGGGGTGACGAAGTTGAGGGGGGGGGGCGAGGTGGGTGCGCTGAATTGGAGAGGGGGGGGAAGGGGTGGGGGGCGCTTATTGGGTGAGGGGGGGGTTGGGGCGTGGTGAGGGGGGCTGCGGGGTGGGGCGCTGCGGTGCGGTGAGGGGAGGGGGGGAGGGATGATGAGGGGGGGTGGGGTGAGGGGGGTTGCGTTGAGGGGGGGTGCGCGCGGTGAGGGGAGGGGGGGGAGGAGTGTTGAGGGGGGGTGGGGTGAGGGGGGTTGCGGTGAGGGGGGGTGCGGTGAGGGGGGGTGCGGTGAGGGAGGTGCGGTGAGGGGGGGTGCGGTGAGGGGAGGGGGGGAGGGATGTTGAGAGGGGGGGCGCTTATTGGGTGAGGGGGGGGTTGGGGCGTGGTGAGGGGGGCTGCGGGGTGGGGCGCTGCGGTGCGGTGAGGGGAGGGGGGGAGGGATGATGAGGGGGTGTGTGTTGAGGCGGGGTGAGGGGTGCGGTGCGGTGAGGGGGGGGGGAGGGGTGGGGGGCGCTTAGTTGGTGAGAGGGGGGGGTTGTGGCGCTGGTGAGGGTGGCTGCGGGGTGGGGCGCTGTGGTGTGGTGAGGGGAGGGGGGGAGAGGAGTGTTGAGGGGGGGTGGGGTGAGGGGGGTTGCGGTGAGGGGGGGTGTGGTGAGGGGGAGCGTGGTGAGGGGGGGTGCGGTGAATTGAGGGGGGGCGAGCGCTGGTGAGGGGGGCCGCGGGCGTGGTGGGGAGGGAGGGGGGTGAGTGGTGTTGAGGGGGGGTGGGGTGAGGGGGGTTGCGTTGAGGGGGGGTGCGCGCGGTGAGGGGAGGGGGGGAGGAGTGTTGAGGGGGGTGGGGTGAGGGGGGTTGCGGTGAGGGGGGGTGCGGTGAGGGGGAGCGCGGTGAGGGGGGTGTGGTGAGGGGGAGCGTGGTGAGGGGGGGGCGAGCGCTGGTGAGGGGGGGGTTGGGGTGGGGGGCGCTTATTGGGTGAGGGGGGGGTTGGGGCGTGGTGAGGGGGGCTGCGGGGTGGGGCGCTGCGGTGCGGTGAGGGGAGGGGGGGAGGGATGATGAGGGGGTGTGTGTTGAGGCGGGGTGAGGGGTGCGGTGCGGTGAGGGGGGGGGAGGGGTTGGGGGCGCTTAGTTGGTGAGAGGGGGGGTTGTGGCGCTGGTGAGGGGGGCTGCGGGGTGGGCGCTGTTGTGCGGTGAGGGGAGGGGGGGAGAGGAGTGTTGAGGGGGGGTGGGGTGAGGGGGGTTGCGGTGAGGGGGGGTGCGGTGAGGGGGGTGTGGTGAGGGGGAGCGTGGTGAGGGGGGGGCGAGCGCTGGTGAGGGGGGGGTTGGGGTGACGAAGTTGAGGGGGGGGGCGAGGTGGGTGCGCTGAATTGGAGAGGGGGGGGAAGGGGTGGGGGGCGCTTATTGGGTGAGGGGGGGGTTGGGGCGTGGTGAGGGGGGTCGTTGAGGGGGTTGAGGGTGAGGGGGGTGTTGGCAGTAGGGAAAGGGGGAAGGAGGAGGGAGGGTGGTGGTGGGAGGAGCTGATGGGGTGGAGAGGGTGTGAGATGCTCTTCTTCTTTCCTTCCAAGCACGACTTGGCTTGTGCACTGAGAATAAGAACGGAATTCTGAGGATGTTGAATCAAGAATGAAGAAAGAGGCCATATTATATAGCTATTTCGAACGAGGGAGCACCTCTCAAGAAGGAGCGGTCTAGCATAAAAAGGTGATCAAAAAGAGAGGAGATGACAATGTTAATCTCATCCATCCGAGAGACAAACAAAGGAAAGGGCAAAACTGAAAGTTACTTAGCAAAACTAAGAGCCATTCAAGTGATGAATTTCTTTTTATAAAGTGGTGAATTCTTGATTTATTGATGGAAAAGAAAAACTTGCGCTAAAATTTTTATTTTTGATTTTCATTGATGAAGAAAAGAAAAAACGTGCGCCCAATTTGTATGAACTTCATTAAAAAAACTGTGCTGAAAAGTCATTGAGCTGATTATTACTACTTATTAAAACGATCCCAACCCAATTAGAAAACAAGATAAAGGAAAATGCAATGGTTATGATACTTGATAATAAGCCTTGAGTCTGGAAATGTTAACTAAAGGTAGGGTGTTGCCATCGAGTGTTTCCAATTGCACTGCACCCCACTGCAGCATCTTCGTAATGCGAAAAGGGCCTTCCCAGTGAGGGATCCATTTCCCTTTGTTGTGATTAGAATTTTGTGGTCTGTGTAGCAGGGCTAAATCTCCAGGCTTCAAATTGTATTGCCATAGTTTTTTGTCATGAGTCTCCTTCCTGTATAATTGCAGCTTCTCTAACTGTTTGGAGGCTAAAATTCTCGATTCTTCCAGTTTATGCAAAGCAGTCAGTCTTGCTGAAACTTCCATCCCAATTTTCTCTAGTCTTTCCGTTCTTATAGAGCCTCTGATGAATTCAAATGGTTCAATAGGAACCGAGCCATAGACTAATTGAAAGGGAGAATACCCAGTCTCTTTATAGGCCATTCTGTATGCCCATAAGGTACCCAGATAGGCCTGTCCCCAAGAGGTCGGCTGTAACATGCATTCTTTTCGTAACATTGAAATTAATACTTTGTTTGTTGACTCGGCTTGTCCATTAGCTCGTGGGTAGTATGCACAAGAAGTCCTGTGTAAAATGCGATACCTATTGGAAATTTCCTGCAATATTTTGTTAACAAAATGAGTACCCTAATCGGTACATATTTCCAGCGGGCATCCAAATCTGCAAATGATGTTACAATACAAAAAGTCAGCCACTGTTTGTGCAGAGCAATCCGTTGATGCAATAGCTTCAGCCCATTTTGTTGCGTAGTCCGTGGCTATCAGTAAGTACTTTTCCTTTTTTGGAAGTGCCGGAGGGTATATAGGCCCAACAAAATCTAATCCCCACTTCTCAAAGGGCTGCCAAGAAGTGGAAACTACCAAAGGGTGATGTCCTTGCTTGGTGGGTTTAGGTCCACACCTCTGGCACACATCACATGTTTTTCTCCAATTATCTGCATCGCTAAAGAGTGTAGGCCACCATAGACCAGCATCTAGTATTCTCTGGCTCATGATATGCCCTGGAAGATGCCCACCACCTGTTCCTTCATGTGCAAATTGCAGTATTTCCCTCACTTCATCTTCCTCTAAGCATTTCCTCATCCTGTCATCCTTGCCCTGTCTGTAGAGTTTACCCTGAATGAAAGTATATGGTCTACTCTTGATAAGCAGCCTCTTTCTTAGTACAGCATTAGCACTTTCTGGATACAATCCAGTATTAATGAACTGCTTGATGTCATCATACCATCCTTTAGGTTGTATAGCAAACAAGTGTGCGTCCGGGAAATCATCATTGATACCACTGGTTTGATCCTTCCTATTTATTCTGGACAAGTGATCCGCCATCACATTTTCTCTTCCTGGCTTATGGATTACCGAGAAGTCGAACTCTTGGAATAACAGTAACCACCTCCATATTCTACCCGTAGCATGTGGTTTGTTGAGTAAGTACTTGAGTGGTTGGTGATCTGATATAATAATAAATTTTACCCCCAATAAGTAATGGCGGAATTTTTGAACTGCAAAGACCATTGCTAGTGCTTCCCTTTCGGTAGTACTGTAATTTCTTTCAGCCTTGGTCAAGATTCCACTGGCATATTGAATTGGCCTGTCCATTTTAAATTCTTCACTGGGTTGAGTCAGAACTGCTCCCACTGCATATGCACTGGCATCGACATGTATATGAAAGATTTTTGACCACTCCGGGGTGACCAAGATAGGAGCACACACTAGCCGTGACCTCAATGTCTGATATGCTTTTTCCTCCTCTTCTTCCCATTTGAAAGGTACTTCTTTACCTGTGAGTCTAGTCAGAGGTCTAGCTATCTCTGCATACATTTTTATAAACCTTCTATGATAACCGGTATGCCCCAAAAAACTCTGGATCTCTTTAGGAGTTTTGGGTTTAGGTAACTTTAATATAGAAAGAATTTTGTCAGGATCTGGGGCCATACCTTTAGCGGATACCACATGTCCTAAGAGGGTTCCTTCTGTCACAAGGAAATGACATTTATTTGGATTAAGCTTTAACTTAGTTTCTCTGCATCTTTGGAAAATATTATGCAGCTGTCTCAGGTGTTGGTCCAAACAATCTAGATGAGTTTCTTTGTGAGATCCTGAAAATGAAGAGAAATCATCCATGAAGATTCTAAGTGATTCCAGCAATAAGGGGCCAAAAATGAGATTGACCGTTCTGTTAAATGTGGCTGGAGCATTTCTTAGCCCAAATGGCATTTTTACATACACATACGTTCCCCACGGTGTGATAAAAGCAGTTTTTTCACGATCCTCTGGGTGTATTGATATTTGATTATAGCCACTGAAACCATCCATAAAACTATATAGTGCATGCCCCGCCACTTCTTCAATGACCTGTTCTGCAAAAGGCATAGGGAACCCGTCTGGAATGGTCACCTTGTTGAGAGCTCTAAAGTCCACACAAATCCTGATTTTATTAGTATTCTTCTTTGGTACTATAACCATAGGCGAGAGCCATTCTGAGTGTTCCACAGGAATGATGATTCCTGCATCTTCCATCTTTTGGATTTCCCCATAGACAGCTTCGGCATACTTTGGATTGAGTCTATAACTCCTTCCTCTGATGGGTCTGGCTCCCTCAATCAGAGGAATTCTGTGCTCTCCATAAGATGCAGGCACTCCTTCTAAGTCTTTATAATGCCAGGCAAAAACATCTGCATACTGTGTTAAGAATGATTTTACCTTTTCCAGAAGCTTTGGGTGGCTCCATAACCAAGTGGCCACTAGAACTGGGTGATTATTGTTTTGGGTGCATAAATGTACTTCTTGAACCGGGTTTCTTGTTACCAGATTATCTTCTTGTGCATCTGCTTCCTTGTCTTCTTCTACTAGCTTTTCGTGCATTGCTTCATAAGCAGGTGTATTTTGAACTTCGATGTTTTCCTCCTTGTCTTGCATCCATCCTGCAGGGATTTCTTGAATTGGGAAAGAACATTCAACCTCAGAATTTTTTACCTTGCTTTTAGCTTGGGAAACTTCGTTATCTGATGTTGACACATCCTCCTCCAATTTGTATTTGAGGGGTATCTTCCTGCCCCTTCTGTGGTCAGTGATGGGCTCTCCCAATCCATCAACCTGGACCTTTCCTTTGTCTTCATCATAGCCTCCAAATGTACCAGGATTATCAAGAAAAATTCCAAAACAAGAAGAAGAGTTGCCGGCATGAAGCCAACTTAAAATATCCTCTTCTTCCTCAAAATCTATTTGGGGTTGATCCTCCGCTTCTGTTTCCATGCAAATGCTCACTGTTTGCATCATACTAGTGTTTCCTTGATTGTCTGGGCCTTCTTCTAAATGAATTTGTGTCAGCTCCTGCCCTTTCTTTTGTACCCACATGGTGTCCTTACCCCAATCATGAATGACACTGGCATGCCTCAGCCAAGGTCTTCCAATTAAGAGAGGAAATCCTCCTTCAACCTGGGGCAATCTTAAAACCACAAAATCCAGGATAAATAGATTACCTTGTACTTCAAGTGGAACTTTTGGGATTACCCCTAAGGGCCTTACTTTGCTCTGATCTGCCAAAGTGACCGTGAAATTTGCAGGTCTTGAAGGGTGGAGTCCAATCCTTTTCATGGTATGTTCAGGCATCAAATTGATGCCAGAACCACCATCTACAATGACACCTTGAAATTCATGGCCCTTGATTGATATTGTAAGCCTAGGGCTTTTATAATCTGTAAGGGGTGCTTCCCCCCTGATTATCCCTTGATGTAAGATAGCAGTCTTAGCTACTAAGCTTGTCGTAGAAGCTTCATCAATTATCTGTAATAATTCTGACCTGAATTTCCCATCCATCTTTATTAAATCAAGAATACTAACCTCCTTTTTCATGGACTTGAGCAGTCTGGAGGCTTCTGATTCCTTAAGAGCTTGGGCTCCATTTGACTTGTCCAACTCCTCATGAGCCCTGCTGAATGCCTGTCCAATGGCATCACTGGTACCTGTGCAATTTTCCTTTTTCCTTGTGTCTGCAATTGTGGTGGCTAGGTCTTCGGACACACCTTTGTCTCTGTTTAATCCATTAATCAATGATTCTTGACCCACGTCCACTGGAGCCTTCCCCTTGCTTCTTGTCTGCACAGTAAAAGAGTCAATTTCCTCTAACTGCACCACCCTGGTAGATGGTGACGGCACCTTAACTTGATTTGCCATTTCTTCTTCCTGCACAGAAATCATTTGGATATGGGGCCCTGATGAAGAGGCTTGATTCTTAGGACAACAATTTGTATAATGGTCTCTGGCCTCAGGGCAGTTCCTGCAAGGCGGTGCATTCTCTGGTAGGGTGCACCTACTTTGGTAGTGCCCACATTCTCCACACCTGAAGCAAATAATTGGCCTTCTAGGCCCATTCGCAAGGTTAGTTCTTGGTCTAGGATTATAGTTATTACCTTGGTTTGTTGCTGCTGCCATTACATTTGCTGGTGGCAAGAGCCCGCCTTGTGTCCAGTATGTCGTTGTCGGTATTCCCCGTGATTGGCATTCATGGGCCTCATGCCCAATCTTTCTGCATAATTGACAAGTCACATTTAGCAAAGGACATTCACTTACTATATGTCCTTGCTTACTGCACATGGAGCACCATAGTCCGTTCTTAATGCCGCCTCCTTTTAGTTCTTGCAACTCGTGCCTCAGCTGAGCTAGTTCCTCTGCTTGGGCTTCCTCTTCCTTTTGGAGCTTGAGGGCTTCAATCTCTCTTCTCAGCTGAGCTACAATAGTCTCCTCCTCTGTATAGGCTTTATTCCTCTTCAAGCCTTCCAATTCCCTTCTTAACTGGCTCACTGGGTCCTCCAGTTCTGTACCATATGATAGTTGGGAAGACGTTGTACCATACTGGTGCCTTATTTGTTCCAAGCGGGTGGCCGTGTTGATGAATTCCTCAACAGAGGCCGTAGGTAGTACCAACTCTTTTATTTTGCATTGGGTGACCACTGGTAAAGGTTTGGCTAACCACTTCTTGACAAAGAAGTCGTGTGGTGGATCCGGTAATTTAGCCATTAATGCTTTTGCCCTGGTCACGAATTCGGGGAACTTCTCTCCTGGACCCAACTTCAAGTTTTCCAATTCTTCTATAATGATCTCAGCTGTGTTGCCCTGCTGAAATTGATTCTTAAAGGCCTCTTTCATCAAATCCCAAGAGGTAAAGTGATTTTCGGCAAACTGACTAAACCACTTGTCTGCCAGACCTTCCAATGTGGCGGGGAAGAGTATCAAGAAAGCATCTTCCCTACCCATTAGTCCCCTAGTCTTACATAATGAAAGAAATCGTCGAATGTGCTCATCTGGGTCCTCATGGGCTAATCCTCTGAAGGAGGGGAATTTTATGTTTAACCTAGAGAGCAAGATTTCTAGGTCCACCTGTCCTGCCATGCTTCCTACCGATGCAGTCGATGAAAGTGGACTCGATGATCTTCGGTTCGTCTTTCTTCTTGTCTGCTTGCACTTGATTCTCAAGGTTTGTGACCGGATCGCGGTCATGAGCTATTCATAGTCCACTTAGAATGAGACCTTGATAGAAGGATGTACCTTTTGGCTCACTGGAGTAATGTTGTCGACACTGGAATGTTGTCCTCCAATGGCAATATGTAGTCTCCTATGCTCAAAGCCCCTTGGAAGTCCCACCGGGCGTGCCAAATTTGTTGGGGATTCGGGGACAAGAAGGAGTTTGAGGGTTTGTAGGAGAAAAAAGAGATGATGAAAATGGAATAATATTGAGAACTTCTGCAAAGGAATACTCTTGGAAACCTTGAATATTACTTATCCTGCAACAATTACAATGACTGCGCAATGACTAAATACAACTTCAGAGAGTATCAATTACTGAAGACCAATTATCTCAAGTCCTCTAGCGGCGGCCTCCAATCCTTCACTTGCTTCCCGCTTCCCTTGTGCACACCTTGCACTAAGCTTCCGCCAAGCTAAGGAATTGGTATCACTGCGCAGCACGCAATAGCCCTTGGAACTCTTGGGATCCAGCCAGCCTTCTCTCTTCTCTGCACACTTCCTCTTGGCACCTCTTGCACTCTTGAATGTTGTCGCACACTGGAGGCTCTTCTTGCTTCCTTTCTTGCTCCTCTGAAGCTCTCTCTTGCTCCCAACTCTCAATGTAAGAATAGCCTTTGTCCTTCCTTTTGTTTGAGTCCGCCGGTTCGCGCACTCTAACTGCAATACAATCTTGGTGTCCTTTCAATGTCCCAAGATTGTCTTTTTGAACTGGTCCTCAACGATTTGCTACTTTGTCTTGTAGTGACTTTAGAACAAGAGTGACTTTTAAAATAAAATTTTGATTGGGCGGCCTATTTCCACCTTTTCGTACGTGGCCTTCCACCTTCACTTTTCCTTTTAATTCTTTTACTTTTGCACCTTAAGATTTAGATTCAACCTTTGAACCTTAAGAGGAAAAATACTTTGTACCTTTAGTTTCAACCGGTTAGGGCTCTACACAGCCCATCATGGTTGGAATGTACATCAGTTGGACATTAAAATAGCATTTCTGAATGGTGACTTGCATGAAGAAGTGTATGTTTTTCAGCCCCGTGGCTTTGTGCAGAAAGGGCATGAAAACAAGGTTTGTAGGTTAAAGAAGGCATTATATGGTTTAAAGCAAGCACCACGTGCTTGGTATGAGAAGAAACATGCCTACCTGATTGCACATGGTTTTGAGAACAGTCCAACTGAAAGCACCTTATATGTTAAACGTGCTAATAATGGTGGAATAGCTTTGTGTCAAACGAAATATATTGACACATTATTGCAGCGTTTTGGCCTTGAAGACTGTAAGCCTATTGCCACTCCTATGGAGACAGGTTTACGATTGAGTCTTCATGATGCTCGAGATGCATTTGATGATGTTCTCTATCAGCAGGCTGTTGGATGCTTGATTTACTTATGCATTACTCGGCCAGATATTCAGTTTGCTATCTCACAGATGAGCAGGTTTATGCATTGCCCAGGAGTCACGCATTGGAAAGCGGTTAAGTGCATCTTTCGCTACTTGAGTGGTACTCGGCTACTCGGGTTGTTTTATCCCAAGGGGGGATCACTACCGCCAGATTTGCATGCTTTTTCTTACTTAGATTGGGCTGGTTGCTATGACACTCGTGTGTCCACCAATGGTTTTTGCTTCATGCTTGGTAGCTCATGTATATCTTGGTTGAGCAAGAAGCACCCTACTGTGGCCACTTCCAGTTGTGAGGCTAAGTATAGGGTAGCTTTCAGAGCGACTGTTGAGTGTGTGTGGCTTAGACGCCTTATGGGAGAATTGGGTGTTGGCCAGTCTTCTGCCACCACCATCTTCTATGATAGTCAGAGCGCATTGGCAGTTGCGAGGAACCCTGTGTTCCATGCTCGCACTAAGCACATTGAGGTGCATTATCACTATGTCAGGGAGAGGTTCTCTGCTGGGGAGATCAGCTTGGCATATGTGCCCACACAGGAGAACATTGCAGACCTTTTCACGAAGGCTTTGCCTAGGGAGAAGTTTGAAGCTTTCCGCAAAGCTTTGGGCTTACTTCCTTTTGTGGAGTGATTTCCACATAGCTTGGCACTTCCTTATACATGAGTGCCAGCTCCTTGTTCACCGCATCACTCCCAGGGGGGATTTGTTGATATATTTAGGTAGTGATGTGTGTGAACACTCTAGGACCGTCGGGGCACTTTTTTCCCTTTTTAGGAGGTTTTTTTCCCCCGGCTTGTATATACGTCTATTGCCCTAATGGGCTACTTAACTTTGTACATTCTCTGGTAATACATTCAGTATTGTGTGTTTGTGCTCCAAGCTTCTTCTTCTTCCTTGTGCTGTTCGCGTGCTTCCGCAGACGTCTATCTCCAACAGGTTACAAGGTGTTCTTCTATGCTCAGTCCTTTCATATATCAAAGGGCAATATGGTTATTGAAAAAGGAAGCAAAGTTGGATCACTTTATCCTTTATTTGTATCACAAAAAGAACACTTGTTAGCTGTTACTGAATAGCCTATGGCTTGTATTTGGCATAGTCGTTTGGGCCATATATCTCATAGTGGAATGGAAAATCTTTCTCATTTTGGCTACTTGCCTGTGTTATCTTTCTCTGGTTTTTCATTTTGTGAGCACTGTCAATATGGAAAGCAAACCAAAAATGTGCATAGAATGCACATTGACTCTTCAATTCAGCCTTTAGATCTCGTTCATACATATGTGGGTGGTCCTATGCCCACTAGGTCCTTAGGTGGTTCTCTTTACTTTATCACTTTCATGGATGATGCTACTAGAAAAGTTTGGGTGTATCCTATAAAATCCAAGGATGAGGTATTCCCTACTTTCAAAAAATGGCTTGCTTTAGTTGAGACTGAAAAGGAACTAAGCTTAAGGCTTTATGTTCAGATAATGGGGGTGAGTATACCTCACATGAATTCAGCCTTTTCTATCAATCGAGGGATTTCTAGAGAGTTTACACCTCCTTATACCCTAGTACAGAATGATGTAGCTGAAAGGATGAATAGAACTATTCAAGATAGAGTAGTTTCTATGTTGCATCATGCAAATCTCTCACAAGGCTTTTGGGTAGAAGCAGTATTGATTGTAGTTCGTGTGATTAACCTTTCACCTAGTACTACCAAAGGTCTGAAAGTGGCACACGAGTTATGGACAGGGAAGCCACCATATGATGATCATCATCGAGTTTTTGGGTGTGAAGCATATGTTCATATACCCAAGAATCTTAGAAAAATTTTGGACCATAAGTCAAAGAAATGCATTTTTGTTCGATATGGTCGAGAAGATCAATTTGGATATCGCTTATCGGATCCTAAAACACGGTCAATGATCAAAAGTAGTGATGTCATTTTCAATGATTCTAAGATGCATAAACAACCCATTAAGGAGGTGTTTCCACCACATAAGCAGAGTATGTTGCAGTAAGTGAGGCATGTAAGGAATCATTGTGGCTTTCTCGTCTTGCTTGTGATATGGGTTTACCTCATCATGTACCTTGTTTGCTCAGTGAAAATCAGACTGTCATTGCTTTGGATAAGAATCTAGTCTATCATGCAAAGACTAAGCACATTGAGCTGAGGTATCACTTCATTAGAGATTGCTTAACCACTGAACGAATGATTCTTGAGAAGGTTCACAGTCGAGATAATGATGCAGATGCCTTGGCTAAAGCTCTACCACAAGATAGCTTTTCACACTAATGTCACTTGATGGGGGTTACTTGATTCATGATCTTGAAAGAACTTGGAGAAGCTTGTAGAAGGTAGAGAAATGCGTTTCGAAGAGACGAAGTTTGGTCTAGCCAACCGGCACAAGACCAGCCCTTGAGCTTATGGAGACTCAAATAGACCTTATAGGCATGCGATAAGTGCAAAGATACACACTATGTACTTTGGAGCATCAAGGAGAATGATTCGATACAAAACAGATAGGTTCGAGGGTCGACTAGCTCAAAAAACATATTATCTATGGAAGAGACAATGAACTTCAAATGCCCATAGCGACCAGCATGATTACAATTAGAAAAACTCCTTTTATGGGAGTGATACACATAGGGTAGAGTGTATATAATGCACAAAATTATAAGGAATAAGCAAAATATGCTATAGGAATGAATGAGACATTCACCGGTGGGGCTTCCTACTTTTCAAGAATATGTAGAGATTGACCCCGAGATAGAAAAAATCAGATTTCTCCCAATCTATTGAACCAAATGCTATGAAAATTTATAGGCATAAACTATGAAAATCTATTAAATTTCCATTGAGCCATCTTGCACTCAATCTGGAGCTCTGGAGAGAGAGCAACATCCTCTGCAAGATTATTGTTGGCGAAGAAGATGATGCAGAGAATTGAAGGAGCAAGACAATGATGGTCACAAGTGTATATATATTGTTGCCATGTAATGTAAAAGTGATGTCAAGTCTTTATATAGACTCTAGGAGTGTTCCACAACTTCTACAAGTGAAGTTTGAATTCAAATGAAGGTGGGAATGGTTGTTGGAGGGAATCAATTTACTTTCCTACAATCTAGGAAAAGTGAAGATCTAGTTTGATCTACTTTTAGGTGATTGATTGCTTGATTGAATGCAACTTCATCCACCACAAATTAGTGGGATTTGGGCTCTATATTTCTACCTTTACATGTATAAACCTCAAGGATTTTACAACGGTAAATGAAGCATAAAAAATCTCTCAAAAAATACAATAAATGAGCATAAGAAAAAGAACTCTCCAACGGATATTCTTTTGATGCGAGAGCCTTTGATGTAGATCAAATCCACCTCAAGCATAGTGTAAGCTTGATGTTCCAACAACTCCCCCTCAAGCTAAAGTATGCTTGAGTCTTCATTCTCTGATAGTTTGAATACCTGCCATAGCTTTAAATCTACAAATCTTTATTCCATCAAGTGCCTTCGTCATCATATCTGCTACTTGCTTTTCAATTGGAACAAAAGAAATGTCAATCTCCTTTGCCATGAGCTTCTCCCTGATGAAGTGGTAATGGACTTCTCTGTAAGTCATCTTTGTAACTGGTGAGAATGTTTCCTCATAGTCTATACCATGATTTTGTGAGCATCTTTTGGCAACTAATCTTGCCTTGTACTTGTGAACTGATCCATCTGAGTTTCTTTTAACTTTATATACCCATCTACAACCAATTACCTTTTGATTTGGTGACATTGGAACCAAATCCCAAGTGTCCATTTCCTTCAATGCATCTATCTCTTCTTTCATGGCCTTTTCCTAATTAGGGTTTCCCTTTGCATCTTCATCCAAGTATATTGAATGCTTCGTAACAAATGTGGAATCATATCCATACCTTTCTGGTTGTTTCTTCTCTCTTGCTGATCTTCTAGGTGCTTGTTTGGAGCATTCTCCAACCTCTTGCATTTTTGCTTTGCCTCTTGACTTCCATAGCTTGTAATCCTTTTCCCTTTCATCTTGGTCATCATCTGTATCACTTCTTGGATCCTGGACCTATGTATCATGCTTTCTTCCTAATTGATAAGAGTCAGAATCAAGATCATATGGTAGTGTTACCTTTTTTTTTGTCTTCATCATACCAAGACCTATGTTCTTCAAACACAACATCTCTACTTGTAGTGAATTGCTTGGTTGAAGGATTGAAGAACATGTAACCCATTTGAGTTGAATCATATCCAATAAACACTGCCTTTGTTGCCCTTTCATCTAGCTTACCTCTTATTTGTGATGGTACATGAACATAAGCTAAGCAACCGAAAACCTTGCAATGTCCAAGACTAGGTTTTATTCCATGCCATGCTTCATAAGGAGTCATAGCTTGAAGTGATTTGGATGGTAGTCTATTGATAAGGTACACAGCAGTTGAAATAGCTTCTGCACATAGATAATGTGGCAACTTCTTCTCTTCAAGCATTGTTCGGGCTGATCCAACCAATGTCTTGTTTCTCCTCTCTGCAATTGCATTTAGTTGAGGAGAGTACCTAGTAGTCACTTCCCTTTTGATAACTTTGTCCTACAAGAACTCATCAAACTCTTTGGAGAAGTATTCTCCCCCTCCATCAGATTGAGCTTCTTTAGTGATCTACCTGTATGATTCTCCACATGTGCAAGATACTTCTTGAAGAAATCAAACACTTCATTCTTACTCTTGATAAAGTATAGAATAGTCCATCTACTATGGTCGTCAATAAATGAGAAATAATACCTTGATCCTGCCAATGAAGGTTCTTGACTTGGTCCAAATACATCTGTATGTACTAAGTCCAATAAGTTGTTGTGGACGTAGCCTTTGTGGTTGAATGGTTGTCTTTGTGCCTTCCCAATCTGACATGCATCACACCTGTTGATCATGTGTTGATTTGATATGTTTGGCAGTCCTAGAACACTTTGATCCTTGCATATATCCTTCAAGGTTCTTCCATTCACATGATCAAGTCTCTTATGCCACACTTCAAGCTCACTTAGGGTTTGAGACCCAAAGTTGAATAGAGCTATATTCATGGTTTCTCCTACTTAAAAAGTAAAGAGCCTACCATGCTTCTCAACTCGGGCTATCTTTTTTAAGCCTTGACATGGATCTTCCACAAAAGCTCCATGTTAGGTGAACCTAAATTGCAAGCCTTTTTCAACTATTTGGCCTACACTTATTAGGTTTTTAATGATAGTGGGTACATAGAGAACCTTACTCAAAATGTTTGTCCTGTCATTGGAAGCTTTGACATTACCAATCTTCTCCACATTGTGCTTTGTGTCATCCCCTGTTTGCACTTCATGTCTATGCTTTGGACTTTCCAAGTCAGATAGAAGAGCAATGTTGCCAGCAACATGAATCGAACATCCTCAATCCATGTAGAACAAATGATCATCTTCTTTATCTTCTTTGTGGCTTAGATTCATAAGAAGCAATGAGTCTTCATGTGGTTGATCTTCTGAATAATTGTTGTAGTCCCTTCTGTTATAGCTTCTATTGTTATTGTTGAAGTTGTGTCCACTTCTGCCTCTATTGCTGCCATATCCACCTCTTCCACTTCCTTTCTGGGTCTTCCCATTGAAACAGCAATTCTGAGTGGTGTGGTTGGTCTTATCGCATATGGCACAAGGTTGAACATTTTGACGTTTGGCTTTGTCTTGCTTTGGTCCTTTCTTCTTCTCTTTCCACTTGCTCTTGCTTGCAAAGTTGGCTTGGGAAGTCTCTTCTTCATCTTCTTCCTTCTTCTGCCTTTGTGCTTCTTATCCATCTTATGTGCATATAGAGCACTAGTTGAATTACCATGATAAGAGTTATCTTCCTTTATCCTATTGTTGGCTTCTTGATTTGAAGAGTTGTCCAAGAAAGATGTTGAAGTTTGGAGTTTGCACATCCATGATGAGATCATAAGCCGTCGTGAAGGATTGCCATTGCTTATCACTACAAATGCCATTGAGAATTTGCCTCATGATGACCTCTTCTTCAATCAGCTCTCCAATGGATGCCAATTGATCTGCAACCTCCTTGACCTTGGTATCAAACTCTGTGATGGTTTGTTTAGGTTTCTTCTTCATTTGGTTGAACTCGTTCCAAAGATGATTCTTTCTTGCTTTGGTACTAGCAGAAAAGAAAGTCTCGAGGGCATCCCAAGTCTCTTGAGATGTCTTGCATCCTCTAATATGTGGTAATAGAAACTCAGAGATAGAGTTTAGTATGTACGACCTTGCTTGAGCATCCCTTGTGCACCAAAGTGTGAGCTTATCTGTCTCCTCTTGTGTAGGTCCTCCTTTGGATCTTGGAATAGGCATAGCTTCATCACCTGGTACAATTCCATAAAGATTTCTACCTTGCAAATAGGCCTCCATTCTGATTTTCCAAGTCGCGTAGTTGTGTTGATCAAGATTCTCGATCATTGAGGGAAAGTCATCACCCATCTTGATCTAGCTCTGATACCACTGAAAGAACTTGAGAAGCTCGTAGAAGGTAGAAAAATGTGTTTCGAAGCGATGAAGTTTGGTCTAGCCAACCGGCAAAAGACCAGCCCTTGAGCTTATGGAGACTCAAATAGACCTTATAGGCATGTGATAAGTGAAAAGATACGCACTTTTTACTTTGGAGCATCAAGGAGAATGATTCGATACAAAACAGATAGGTTCGCTGGTCGACTAGCTAAAAAAACTTATTATCTATGGAAGAGACAATGAACTTCAAATGCCCATAGCAACCAACGTGATTACAATTAGAAAAAATACTTTTATGGGAGTGATACTGAGTGTATAGAATGCACAAAAGTATAAGGAATAAGCAAAATGATCTATAGGAATGAATGAGACATTCACCGGTGGTACTTCCTACTTTTTAGGAATACGTAGAAATTGACCCCAAGACAGAAAAACTCAGATTTCTCCCAATCTACTGAACCAAATGAAATGCTATGAGAATTTATAGGCATAAACTAGACACTAATAAATTTTCAATGAGCCATCTTGAACTTAATTTGGAGCTCTGGAGAGAGAGTAGCAGCCTCTGCAAGATTACTGTTGGCGAAGAAGATGATGCAGAGGATTGAAGGAGCAAGACAATGATGGTCACAAGTGTATGTATATTGCTTCCATGTAATGTACAAGTGATTTCAAGTCTTTATATAGACTCTAGGAGTGTTCCATGACTTCTACAAGTGAAGTTTGAGTTCAAATGAAGGTGGGAATGGTTGTTGGAGGGAATCAATTTACTTTCCTACAATCTAGGAAAAGTGAAGATCTAGTTTGATCTACTTTTAGGTGATTGATTGCTTGATTGAATGCAACTTCAACCACCACAAATTTGTGGGGTTTGGGCTCTATATTTCTACCTTTACATGTGTAAAACTCAAGGTTTTTACAATGGTAAATGAACCATCAAAAATCTCTCAAAAAATACAATAAATGAGCATAAGAAAAAGAACTCTCCCATGGATATTCTTTCGACGCGATAGCCTTTGATGTAGATCAAATCCACCTCAAGCATAGTGTAAGCTTGATGTTCCAACAGATCTTACATAGTCACTTGTATACTGTGTAACATGCCCATCAGGTGGGAGGTATACAAACTGTATACTTACACTCATGTGTTCTTTATCATTCTTAATTTTTTCTCCCATAGCTACTCTAGCCATATTGGCCTTTAGTGGAAGATTGTTACCGTTAGTGTCCATGTGAAAGGTCAAATGGCCACCGGACACTTCTTTGTATATGCTCTTTAATAAAACATATAGTGGCATAGTCAGTCATAGACTATAAGTTCGACTGCATTTGTAAGATCGAAGAAGTATGACTTCGTGCTCCCTGTGTATTGTGTTTTTCTGCGTATTCTACAACCTCTGTCTGGAGTACTATGTGCGGCCTTAAGAGCTCAGTTTTTTACTTCGAGGATATCATCATGGAGCTTTCAAGAAGGAGAGCACACTGTGGTGCATCACCATCAATATAGTTCAATTTATTAATTATTTACTTATTAATTGATTTCTTTTATTATTTATTTTAACTAGCGAATTAAAATAAGAAAGAATCGGTTAATTAAATAAGTTAGATCTAGACATTAGGAAAAAATTAGAAGAACTTAAATATTTAAGAAAAATAAATAGAAATGGATAAAAAGAAACTAAAGAAATTAAAAGAAAAAATAAAGAAAAGGTAAAAGGAGAATAAAATATTTAAAGAAGAAAATAATAAATTCATGAAAAACATGTAATTAGAGTTGAGAGTGTGATTTTGTTTATAATTTTTTACTAATGATTTTTTTTTCTTATGTTCTTCTACAAACATTAAAGAGTGTTGAAGAGAAGTGTTTGAAGAACTTGTCAATAGCAGCAACTTGAAGATTGGAGACCTCTGTCTATAGTAGAGCTTTGAATATTGAAGATGTTTGCCTATCTAAAGATGATTACCTGAGCAATTAATGCGATCTGCTTTTGAGCTCGAGATCATCGAATCTTTGGAAGGAAATCTTGATTCCTCCAAGGATTTTTTCTAGTGGCTATAGAGTTCTTTGATTACATTGATTATTCAAAACTTTGTACCTCACATAAAAAGTAGTTCAGTATATTATACAGCCATTCAAATCAATTTGCATGTATTTTCCTTGGACAATAAAGATAGTCACACTCTAGTGTCATCTATTTCAATTGCATCTTCCCTCCTACTTTGGCACCTAAAGTAAACATCATTCATGTTGCATTCATCCAAGAGTTTCTCTTACCACAACCGTGTAGTTGCATGCTTCTCTCAAAGCACGAGAGAGATTTTCCAGACTATCTTGAAGACACCCAGCATCTATCATCGCACAAAGGATGGACGAGATGCTTGATCCAACCAGTCATCTAATCACACTCCTTCCTTCTCGACACCATGATTCTCTAGCTTTATTGCAAATCACTATGTGGTTGACTCGAGCTTTAGATTATCTTAAACTTTGTCGATCCAATTTGCCAAGGTGTCGTCTTGGTCTAAGGTTCATTTATTTAACCCCCTTTCCTTTTCATACTCTCCTTTAATAGTCGCAATCGAATACTTCAGTTAATCAACTTAATTATGGAATCATCTGATTAAGTTTGTTTACCCTTATATTTTTTCATGATTTCAATTACTTAACAATCTTGAACTTGATCCTTTAAAGTATCTTAGACTTGGAAGATTCTTATCTTAACCCTCATCCCTACTTCTAGAGCTAAGCATCTTTGCCTAGGCTAGAATTGCTAGAGGGGTCCTATAATCTCCAACCTCAAGTCACGATTGCAGCTCTCTCTTGCCTAGGAGGATCTCCCAAGCCTTTGCTTTTCCACTTAAACCCACTGTGAGAGTCTTGAACATGCACACTTTAGCTTTGATAGCTCTTATAACCAAAGTCCATTAAAAGTGGCCAAAATAAAAAATTAAAACCCTATTTTTTTCCAAATAGGTTGTTTGTTGCAATAGAGGGGGTTCATTGTGATAGGCTGATCTATCGCAACAGACAGCGTTTGTTGCTATAGGGTGCTCTGTTGTGATTGAGGGTGCCTATTGTGATAGAGAGGGTCTATCGTAGGACTGTGTCAAGGTCTTTGGTCTATCACATGTTTGGCATGTCATGATAGAGCCAAAATCAAGGAATTTCTCAAATGTGTCTATTGCATAGGGATGGCACTTGGGAGTCATATGTCATGTTGTAGATGTAATTCCAAAACTCCAACTCTTTTGGGAAATGGTTGGCACAAAGTTCGAAAGAAACACAATAGTACTTGTGTGCAAGTCCTAGAGATGAAGACAAAGTTGAAACCTACACAGAAATACTAAAAACAAGCCAAAACATAGTGCATGCAGAGTCTCTCTCTCTCTCTCTCTCTCTCTCTCTCTCTCTCTCTCTCTCTCTCTCTCTTGCTCTCTCATAAATGTAAATGAGGGAAATGAGTGGGAAGGGGTGGATATGATCAAAACTAAAAAAATTTGGTGAAGATGATGATGAGTTGCTATGGTCAAAGAAGGTAGTGGAGAGTGGAGAGTGGAGATGATGATGATGAATGTGGTGAGAAAAATCAACAAAAAATGATAAAATTTTACTATCCAACATCAATTCTTCTACTCTTACCATCACATGCTCTTCCTCAAGCATGCTTCTTGGCAACGGCACCAAATTTGGTGTCACTCTAGACAATGATGAGTATCGTGACAAGAAGCTTCACCTCCTTACTTGTCAATCGATGGAGATATGAGGATGTTATGATGACCATGAGTGAATGATGTGTGTGAAGGTGAAGATGAGAAGCATACAAGATGCACACACACACACACAAGGAAGAGACAAGAAGAACAATAATGGAACGAAGCAAAATCTCTATTATAATGTCTCTTACTCGAAATCCAAGCTCAATTCCAATAAAAATTTATAACCTCTCAAATGAGATTTCTAGCTCTTTTTATAGTTTTCCTACTAGTTTTGGCTGGTTTTAGAAATAGTGTCTGGCATAGTTAAAATTTAGGTTCTAGGACTAGTTTGAGGCATCTAAAAAGCTCCAAAAATTATGAAATTTTGTACATTAGTTCTATCTAAGATCTTCAAGCTTGAGCACACCTTGATCTACAAAAAATGGATCATTTCCATAAAAAATTGGGTATTTATATTACAAAGCTAGTGATTAAAATCATTGTTTGAGTGCTTGAAAAACAATTGATATTTACAAAGTGTCGATCAATACCATGTAGCTTTACACACACCTTGAGTGTGTGTAAAGCTACGTGGCCTTGTGCTCCACCAATACCTTACACTACAAGGAATACGGGCGTATAGCAACGGTTAAGGCAACAGAATTTCATCGCTATAAAATTGCAACATGCATCGTAATTAGCGTCACGCGTGGACCGTCGATTAAACGACGCATAACACGACGGTTTTTGCGACTTGTGATGCGACGAGAATGCGATGCTCCCATATAGCGTCGCTAAAATGACGCTATTTAAAAGCTTCGCATAAGTGATGCTTTTCTGCGTCGCATAGGCGATGATGCTTGCCGTCGCATAAGCAACGCTAAAAGATGTCGCTTATGCGACGACGAACAGCATCGCTTACATGACAGTCTTTTGACGGACAAAAGTTAAAACGTTGGAGGCTCTTCGATCGGCATTTTCACACATCCGATCCAAGAGCTCTCCAACGTTCGCAATTGCACTGCGCTTACGAGCTGAAGCAAGTATATGCAAAATTGTTGTTTTGCCTAAGCTCTCTCTTATTGTTTCCCTATGTCTCTGTTTCTCTCTTTGTACATATTTCTCTCTTTGAATTCTCTCTCTCTCTCTCTCTCTCTCTCTTTTCTTTCTCTGTTTATTGTAGGTTATTCAAGAAGGTAACCAAGCAAAAATTATGGCTAACAATTGTAAGTACAATTTCTATTCTTTTTATATCATTTGAATTGTGTTATTTTCATTACAGAGCATACTCACACTTATTGATATGCACTTATACACTTATACATGATGAAGATGCACTTTCACACATATACACATATACACATGCATATGCACAAACATTCCTACAACCACATAAAAAGACTTACATGCATGCATTATTGCATATATATATATATATATATATATATATATATATATATATATATATATATATATATATATATATATATATATATATATACACACATTAACATATATGCAAATACATGTATATGCACATCCACATGCATGCGCATTGACATGCATGC
Source organism: Ceratopteris richardii (assembly GCA_020310875.1). NCBI lineage: Eukaryota > Viridiplantae > Streptophyta > Polypodiopsida > Polypodiales > Pteridaceae > Ceratopteris > Ceratopteris richardii. Next base: position 179,597,482 of record CM035415.1, on the reverse strand, counting down.
ACATGGATGCCAATGGAAATGCATCCACATACACATGCATGTTTCATACATATACACATGCATATACATATACACATATACATATACATATACATATACACACATATACATATACATGCATATACATATACACACACATGCATATACATATACACACACATACACAAGAACATGCACATACTCATACACACATATACACTTATACATGCACATGCACATACATACATATATACACACATACACATGCACATACATACATATACACACACATACATATACACTTAGGTACACACATATGAATGAATTATATAATTAAAGTATTAAAACACATATACACATGCACACACACACATGCACATACCTACATATACACATATACATGCACATACACACACATACACATAGAGTTATACATATGCATGCATATACATGCATATACATATACACACACATACACAAGAACATGCACATATTGATACACACATATACACTTATACATGCACATGCACATACATACATATACACACACATACACATGCACATACATACATATACACACACATACATATACACTTAAGTACACACATATGAATGAATTATATAATTAAAGTATTAAAACACATATACACATGCACATACCTACATATACACATATACATGCACATACACACATATACACATAGAGTTATACATATACATGCGTATACATATAAACATACGTACATACACATGCATATGCACATACTCATACACACATATACACTTATACATGCACATGCACATACATACGTATACACACACATACACATGCACATACATACATATAAACACACATATATAATTAAAGTATTAAAACACATGCTTAATATAAACAATAATAACAATCAATAGAACAAAAATCTTCATTACTTAATACCATACACACAATTCAAAACATAACTGAAATGAAAAATATATAAATAATATATATATATATATATATATATATATATATATATATATATATATATATATATATAAATACATATAATCCAATGTCATAATCAACTAAAATCCTAATCATCATCATCATGATCATCATCATCATCAGCAATATCATGATCATCTTGATCTTCCTCATCCTCATCGCCATGATCACCTTGTGCCGATCGAGATCTTCCCTCCTGTGTCTGTCGCTCCACCTCATCCATATTTGTCTCTCCATAATACTCCTGTATTACATATAACAAACATAAATGAATAAAATAATTAAACCATTCATAAAAACAAAATAATTATATAAAATTTAAAAATACTCACAAAGGCATCAGGATGATCTTGCATATACTCGCCCAAACGCCGATATCCAAAATGTGTAGCATACTCGATCTCATGTTTCGTAGGATATCGTCCATAATCCTTCCGCTGCAATGAAACAAGTAAAAAACATTAGTTGCTTGCATTTTAACTGAAATAAAAAATATACTCACAATAACACATATACTTACAAATGTAGCTACAAAACCATTATGGCCCATTTGGCCTAGGTGCGATGTGTGGCCCGACTCCACTCTCTTCTTTGCAGCAGCCTGTTTATATATTTTAGTAAAAAATTACTAAAATATATAAAAATTATAAATATAAAGTGTTAATTTATGTACCTTCTGCTGAGGAAATGACTCCTGAAGACGTAGCTGTCTATGAAAAAACTGCCACGTCTCAGGTGGTATGTTAGCTCGCCTCTTATTTTTTTCGACCATACAATATCTCCTGTTAATTTAATCTCAAACAGAAAAAAAAGCCAGAATACATACAAATATATACACACACATACACATACACATATCCACATACACATATACATGCAAACATATACGCATACATATATGTATACATATACACATATACATACATATAACATAAACACACATATACATATCCACATATATACGTACACACACATGCATGCATATACACTCATTCATACAAAATACATGCATTTATCCCACAATAATGTGTAGTTGTGTATATGTGAATATGTGTGTATGTGTAAATGTATATATGTGAATCTATGTGTATGTGTAAATATGTATATGTGAATTTTTTGTGTATGTAGATAATCAGATTATTAATATCAAATACCATTATTTGTAGATTCTGATCAATCAGATGGAACTCCACCACCGTCTCCTCATCGTGCAATGACTTTATACTGTAAGTATATCAAATATTTAATTTTAAATATATTTGATGGATACATAACTTATAGTTTTTTTTGTTTCTTATTATGTGTAGTTTCTGATCAATCAGAGGGTACTCCACCACCTCCTACCCATGAAACGACTTCACATGTGTCCTCCGATAGGAATTATGATGAATTTACTAGGAAGAGCATATTATATGTTGGTGTAACTCTTGTTATGGCATGTATCGAAGGCCACAATTGGAATGTATTGAACATGAGGCAGAGTATGGTACTTTTGACTGTGCACCATCACCTAGTGAACATGATAATGCTTGGGTATGTATTTTTCTATATATATTAATGTCATTATTTTATTTAAAAAACCATGTATAAAATCAAATTATTGTTGATATACAGGAATACTTGCTCGATGATGATGATGATGATGATTTTTCTCATAATGTTAATATACCTCGTACACGTCATGGACTTGTTGTTCATCAATTACAAGCAGAGGTTTCTAGAAATCCTCTACCTCCTGGTTTAGAGAATGAAACGGCTGGAGATTATCCATTGCCAGCTCGTGATCGTTCTTTAGTACAAACATATGATAGAAGAAGATATGGAGGATGGAATAGAGGACCACTTCCTTTAGATGGAGAGGTTTTCAACTTTTGGGGTAATCGCTATATGATTGCTCCATCCACTATTACTAATGTTGGTCGTGGTCTCTTTATTGTAGAGGATTTGTATGTGCCTCTGAACTCTGAAGTCACTCTTATGTCATTTTGTGGTCCTATATATGGATGGGGAGATTGGCATCAACTTTCATGTTATGTTCAAAGCATGAGTACTTATGGAATATGCTTGAACGCAGCATCCCTTACTAGTAGAAGGATTTTACATGCAGAAAATGAAAGATTATATATTGATGGAAGACCTTACACACATGGAAATATAGCAAGTTTAATAAATAGTAGTCGAGGGTTACATAATAGTTCAAGGACTAATTGCACATTTGAGGAGAGTGAAAATAGTCATGAATCACCATACATGAGTAGAAATGTATCAAGATACATAGTTGTTAATGCTATTACTACATTACATGCTGGTGATGAACTATTAGTGAATTATGGATGGCATAGACCTCCAAGAGCACCTTTTAGCTAGAGAGAATAAAAATTTTCTATCCATGTTTAATAAGTTATATACTTAATTTTATATTTGAAGTTTACTTTTTATTCATTTATGGAATACTAATGAGTTTTATTTATATGTGTAGATTCCAACGTATGATATTGATGATATTCGTCCACAACATTCACAATTACTAGTAAGACCTCATTTATCAGAAGCTTCCATGAGGAGGCTACGCAAAACTAGTCTTGTGCAATATGCAAAGTTGAAAGATCTATATTCAAAAGACGATAAAGTACAAGATTTGTGTGACAATGATGTAGATGATGGCATGGCATATTTTATTGAGGATTGGTATCAAAATGACAGTGAGAGCATTGATATTTCTAAAAATGAGAAATATCTTCGAGAGGAATGTCTAAAGCATGTATATGAAGGAAGTCGTTTGATGTACATGTATCTTGAGTAACCTCTGTGCATGCGATTCATCCAGGTCACCATTGTATGGCCTATAAACAGTGCCAAATTCTTTGAATAACAATTATAAATCTGCTTCTCATTGTGTGAATCGACAAATCATTCAATGAAGGTACATACTTCATATCCTCCAAAACAAACAATCGTATCCTGCCATCCAAAACAATCAAATTTTGCACGAATATTTTGAAAGATGCATTAATAGTTTTAAAAGATGTGCGGACAAAAAGTGTCCATTCAATTCAAGCTCTTGTTCTTACCTTATCTAAAGTAAGAATAAAAACCTACATGTATATATGTATATTTATTTACTTACCTTTTTTAATATATCTTTTTTTGATAAACTTATAGGTTATTATCTGAAAAGTTTTTGCCAAGTCAGAATATTCTTCCTACCTCACACGATGAAATGAAGAAGATAATCAACAATCTTGGTATAGATTATCAATGTATACATGCATGTCCTAATGATTGTATTTTATATAGAGGTGAATATGCAGACTCTTTGACATGTCCCAAATGTCAATCTCCTCGATATAAGGATGAAGAAGGTAAAATACCAAAAAAGGTATTGAGACATTTTCCATTGGCTCCATGGATTAGACATATGTTTCAAATCCCCGAATTATCAAAGCTTTTGACTTGGGGACATGATCACAAAAGTACTGATGGAATAATCAGAATTCCTCATGATAGTGTTGCTTTTCAGCATATTGATTCTACATGGCCTGAACTTGCACAAAATCCACAGAATCTAAAGTTAGGAGTTGCATTAGATGGGGTTAATCCATTCTCCATGAAATCCAGTAAATGGTCAACATGGCCAGTGGTAGTCATAAACTACAATCTTCCACCATATCTTAGCATTAAAAAGGAACATTTAATGCTTTCACTTTTAATCCCAGGCAAAAGACAAGTTAAAGATTTGAATGTATATCTTGCTCCTCTCATTGACGATCTTCAAGATTTATGGAGAGGTATTAATATCATTTATGTATCAAAAAGCATCAATGAAAGACATATTACGGTTCGTGGTATTGTGGCTTGGACTATTCACGATTTTCCTGGATATGGTGTTTGTTCAGGTATTGATGTAATTTTTTTATTCAATATGCATGTAAATAAATATGATTTAATCTAATTATATTTTTATCATTTTCCATGATGCAAGAATATCTACTAAGGGTTACAAAGCTTGTCCATATTGTGGTGATTGGTTGAGATCAATCTATAGTAAGAATCTCGACAAAAATATTTATCTTCGACATCAACGATTCTTGCCTGATGATCATCCATTAAGATCTAAAAGAGAAGCGATACATTTTAATGGAAAGCTTGAAACAGGTCAGTATCCAAAACCTATGACGCCTATGGATTGGTATAAAAAATGGACTGATGGACCTCTGACAGATCCAAAAGCAGAAATCTTCAGTGATGATTCAGATAATGAGTACGTGAACAGAGGTAAAGGAAAATTGGCACTCGCAAAGAACATATCAATATGGTATTCTTTGGAGTATTGGAAAGAGTTAAAATTATGTCATCTTCTTGATCCTATGCATATATTCAAAAATATCGGTTATTCACTATGGCAGCATCTTCTTGGACTAATAGATACCACAGCATCAAGGAATGATTTGAAAGATCAAAAATCCAAACCAAAGTTATGGCCAGTTTTTGATAGACATCGAGAAGAAACGACTTATGCATCTTCTCCTTGGGTACTTACAACAAAAGAGATACAGACTATCAACAATAGAATTCAATTGATTAAGACTCCTACAGGATACGGAGCATATGTTTACTATGGAGGATAAGATCTTATCTGCGTTAAAGACCCATGACTGGCATAACTTTTTGAAAAATATTTTACCTTTGGTTATCGATGGATGTACAACGAAAGGAGTACGAGATGTGATCTATCGTCTTGGATCACTTATAAGGTAATTATGATACTTTTATATTTAATATGTATGAATATTGGATATCTTTTATTTTTTAGTTAACTTCTTTATAATTTTTTTTATGATATTTATAGGTGGATTACATCCAAAGAGATCAATAAAACCTCGATCCCACAAAAAAAACATGAATGCAAAGAGCTACTATGTTTGATGGAAAAAGAACTTCCTACTTCATTTTTTGATATTCAGGTTCATTTATTAGTCCATCTTGTAGATGAGATAGAGATTGCAGGTGTTGTCAACACTCGATGGATGTTTTGGGTCGAGCGATTTATGGGAATACTAAAAAGGTTATGTGCGACAAAGAGCAAAACCAGAAGGATCCATGGCAAAGGGTTGGATGCTTGAAGAGTGCATGTATTACGTTAGTGAGTACCTTGAAAGAGTCCATGAAGAAGCTCCACGTGCATGGACCAACGAGTCTTCTTCAAAAATAATAGATGAGGTATTATCAGGTAAGGGGTTTCCATTCTTATTTACATTTCAAGAAAAAAATGATGTTTCTACTTTTGTAGCATATAATAGCGAATGCATGCAAGCATTCCTTAGTGAGTACGAGGAACTTCAAAATCTCCGAAGTAAAAGGCAAAAAAACAAAAGATCTAGATGTAATCTTGATAATAATGAGATTACAGATATACCTTCTTTCACGGATTGGCTATATAGTCGTTTGCAACGCACCAACGCAAATAGTGAAGAAATCTCATGAGCAAAGAGAGTTAATGATAGGTTGTGAACAAAAGGTAATTTTATTAAAATAATATTTTATTTTTTTCATATATGTATGTTAGATTCTATTTACTAATTGAATTTATTTTGCAGGCTCGAATGTTCACTAATATGTGGGCTTTTGGATAGCATATTAGAATCAAAGCCATTGATTCTTTACGTAAAACAGAGGATTCTAGTATTGTTGCTTCTTTCAAGCAACTATCACGTGCTAGCTCAAAAGACACGAACCTTATAGATAGCGAACTTGGTTACGTAGGAACTATTGTTGGTATCTACGAAATTTCATTTCGTACATTCAAACAGGTAGAAAAAAGTTTATATATTTTTTTTAGAGTTAGTTATTTTTTTAAGCACATAATAATGGGTTTTTGTTGTTATATATTTTGATAGGTCATTTTGAAGGTTGACTGGTTTCGAGCGGAGTATAAAGGTAGTAATTCCACATTAAGAAAGGAATTATCTGGTTTTTGGGCAATTGATTCTTCCAAGGTAATGCGATCTACTAAAGAACCATATATTCTTCCTAGGCATATTGAACAAGCATTTTTTATAAAAACCCAGATGCTCATCCTTGGTGGCAAGTCATTCATGTGCAACCTAGAGGTAGGTCATTGTTTGAACAGTTTATTGTTAGAGAGATCGAAGAAAGTCCTCTTGATGATTCAGCATCAGATACTGATACATCAACATGTGAAATAGAAATTAGAATCATTATACGTGATAATGATACTAATTTTTTTTATGAAGAGGATAATTCTCTACATGCTGATTCTACTGATGAGGAAGAGGAATTACCAGAAATAGATATTAATCCATCAATAGATGATGTGATTCATGAGAACATAGATTTAACAATAGAAGTAACAAATGAAATCAATAAGGATAATGAAGATGAGACTATATTGATGTCTTACCAAAATGATGGCAATAATGAAAACATATGAGCAGATTAGATAGTAAATTCTACTCTAGTTATCGATCAATAACTTGAAGTTTCTGAATGGATATCAGATAATAGATTTTTTCATTAACTTGAATAACGATGAATCCTACTAGAGAGATGAAATCATGTTCTTCTAAGTTAGAACATGAAGCTCAGGGGTATGCCTAATTATTTTATATGTAGCTTTATCTTCGAGGAGAAAATTTTTATCATGTATGTATGCATATGTGTGTGTATTCATGTATATTATATGTATACATATGTTAGTATGCATATATATGTATTTCATGTATATGTATGTGTTTGCATGTGTGTGATATATGTATACATGTGTTAAATATGCATATGTGTATATATGCATATGCATTTATGTAAAATATTCATGTATTCATGTAATATATGCATGTGTTTATAATTGTGTACATGTATATATGTATATGTGTCTATGTGTAAATATGTACATGTAAATATGTATGCATGTATATATATGTTTATGTGTGCATGTAGGCATGTATATGTGATGTGTACATGTATATATGTATATATGTCTATATGTAAATGTGTACATGTAAATATGTTAGTATGTATATATATATTTATGTGTGCATTTAGGCATGTATGTGTGATGCATAATATATCTACTCCATTTTTATATTTATGTATCCTATCTACATGATGTGTATATATATTTACATATACTATGATCCTCGTTGATTCTAGTAGCTATATATAGAGGCATAAGGTTGGGAGGAGAGACATCTCTCTAGTAGGACGTCAGAGGTGTAATATACTTCAAACATATGGCTAAAAGGTTGAATTAGAGTTTTTAAATTAGGGATTTTAAAACCCTAATATCGAGATTAGTGTTTTCAATTTAGGATTTTTGAAATAGGATTTATTTATTTATTTATGTGTATGCATGTGTTGTGTATGTATGTGTATCTATATGTGCATATGCATGTGTTGTGTGTGTATATATGCATGTGTATATGTATATATGCATGTAAATATGATTATATGAGTCTATGTGTGTGTACATATGATTATGCATGTGTATGTGTATGTGAGTATGTGTACGTGTATGTGAGTATGTGCATGTGTCTATGTGTATTCATTATATGTGTGTAACATTGCATGTGTATGTGTGTGTAAAAATGTGCATGTATGTGTGTGTAAAAATGTGCATGTATGTGTGTGTATGTATAAATGTGCATGTATATGTATATGTGTGTAAATGTGCATGTATGATGTATATGTGTGTGTATGCGTGTATTTATACCTCTAGTCTCACTCTTTTCTCTCTCTTTCTCTCTCTCTTTCTCTCTCTCTCTCTCATATACATACATACATGCATAAACACACATACTCATATCCACATATATATATACATAAAAGCAGTGCATACCATGCATTATCACGACGATGAGCCATAAGTGTTCGCATCTCTTTTAAAGACCACTTAAGCGACCATCCTGTCCCAAACTCTGTCTCAAGTGAACTAAGTACGTATTTTTTATCCCTCTCATCATGCTCACTACAAAAACAAAAAACATAATGTAAATAAAACATAAGATATTTATTTCAATTTATATGTAAAAATTTTACTTACTTCCACGATAAGTGGACAAAGCGCAGGTAAGAGTCGCATAGTGCCTACATTCTTCTCTTGAACTCCAATCCATTCCCTATGTACACAATGTTCCCCTCTAGCTCTATGTCGCACTCTAGTCCTAAGGTGCCTATGCATGTCCTCATAGGCAACTCTGCTCTGCTATCACGATTTGGAGGTGGTATAGGTGTCCTGAAAATAGATGGATAGAAATAAATAAAAATATGTGTTATAATATCATTAAAAAAGTTTATGAAAAAAAAACATACCTATGAGCAGATAGCTCTCTTCCTGCATGTGGAGCCGCAGAAGAGCCCTCGTCTGATCGCTGGGTAAGCATCTGGATCGTATAATCCAGCTCCTCATCAGACATCTCTGAGTAATCACGCATTATGGCCCCTAGAGTATCAGACGGAACTCTTGCTCTCATAAGACTTTTTATGAGAGTGAGTTTCGCCTTTCTCTCTCTACTAGGATCCATAATACCTAACATATAAAACAAAATGGTTAGAAATCAATATATATACGTGTACATATGTAAGTGTGTATGCATTAAGTATGTGTTTGTATGCATGTGTGTGTGTATGTATGCCCGTGTATGTGTGTGTGTATGTGTGTATGCATGTGTATGTGTGTGTATGCATCATTATGTGTATATGTGTCTATGTGTGTATGTGTGTGTATATGTGTGTGTGTATGTATGTGTATATGTGTGGGTGTATGTATGTATGTATGTATGTATGTATGTATGTATGTATGTATGCATATGCATATGCATTATGTATGTATATATATGCATGTATGTGTATGTGTGAGTATCTCTCTCTATGTGTGTGTATGCATATATGTGTGTATGTATGCATATATGTGTGTATGTATGCATATATGTGTGTATGTATGCATATATGTGTGTATGTGTGTATGTGTGTATGTGTATGTGTATATGTGTTTGTATGTGTGTATGCATGTGTATGTGTGTGTATGCATCATTATGTGTGTAAGTGTCTATGTGTGTTTGTGTGTGTGTTTGTGTGTGTGTATGTGTGTGTGTGTGTCTATGTGTATGTGTGTGTGTCTATGAGTGTGTATGTGTTTATGTGTATGTATGTATCTATGTGTGTATATGTGTCTATGTGTGTATGTGTATGCATGTATGTATGCATATGTGTGTGTATGCATGTGTATGTGTGTGTATGCATCATTATGTGTGTATGTGTGTATGTGTGTATGTGTGTATGTGTGTATGTGTGTGTGTGTGTTGTCTATGTGTATGTGTGTATGTCTATGAGTGTGTATGTGTTTATGTATATGTATGTATCTATGTGTGTATGTGTCTATGTGTGTATGTGTATGCATGTATGTATGCATATGTGTGTGTATGCATATGTATGTGTGTGCATGCATCATTATGTGTGTATGTTTCTATGTTTGTATGTTTGGGTGTGTGTGTGTGTGTATGTGTATGTGTTGCTATGCATCTATGAGTGTGTATGTGTCTATGTGTGTGTATGTGTATATGTGTGTGTATGTGTATATGTGTGTATGTGTATGCATGTATGTATGCATATGTGTGTATGTGTGTGTATGCATTATGTATGCATATGTGTGTGTATGCATTATGTATGCATATGTGTGTGTATGCGTTATGTATGTGTATGTATGCATGTATGTATGTATGCATATGCATATGCATTATGTATGTATATATATGCATGTATGTGTATGTGTGAGTATGTCTCTCTATGTGTGTGTATGCATATATGTGTGTATGTATGCATATATGTGTGTATGTGTGTGTATATGTGTTTGTATGTGTGTATGCATGTGTATGTGTGTGTATGCATTCTTATGTGTGTATGTGTCTTTGTGTGTTTGTGTGTGTGTATATATGTGTGTGTGTGTCTATGTGTATGTGTGTGTGTCTATGAGTGTGTATGTGTTTATGTGTATGTATGTATCTATGTGTGTGTATGTGTCTATGTGTGTATGTGTATGCATGTATGTATGCATGTGTATGTGTGTATGAATCATTATGTGTGTATGTGTGTATGTGTCTATGTGTCTATGTGTGTATGTGTGTATATGTGTGTGTGTCTATGTGTATGTGTGTATATGTGTATATGTGTGTGTGTCTATGTTGTATGTGTGTGTGTCTATGAGTGTGTATGTGTTTATGTGTATGTATGTATCTATGTGTGTGTATGTGTCTATGTGTGTATGTGTATGCATGTATGTATGCATATGTGTGTGTATGCATATGTATATGTGTGTATGCATCATTATGTGTGTATGTGTCTATGTGTGTATGTTTGTGTGTGTGTATATGTGTGTGTGTATGTGTATGTGTCTATGTGTATGTGTCGCTATGCGTCTATGAGTGTGTATGTGTTTATGTGTGTGTATGTGTGTATGTGTGTATGTGTGTATGTGTCTATGTGTGTGTATGTGTCTATGTGTGTATGTGTGTGCATGTATGTATGCATATGTGTGTATGTGTGTGTATGCATTATGTATGCATATGTGTGTGTATGCATAATGTATGTGTATGTAAGCATGTGCATTATGTATGCATGTAAGTATGTATGTATGCATATGCATATGCATTATGTATGCATATGTGTGTATGTGTGTGTATGCATTATGTATGCATATGTGTGTGTATGCATTATGTATGTGTATGTAAGCATGTGAATTATGTATGCATGTAAGTATGTATGTATGCATATGCATATGCAATATGTATACATGTATGTGTATGTGTGTGTATGTCTCTCTATGTGTGTGTATGCATATATGTGTGTGAATGTGTGTGTACATGTGTCTGTATGTGTGTATGCATGTGTATGTGTGTGTATGCATCATTATGTGTGTATGTGTGCGTATGTGTGTGTATGTGTGTGTATGTGTGTGTATGTGTGTGTATGTGTGTGTATGTGTGTGTATGTGTGTGTGTCTATGTGTATGTGTGTGTATCTATGAGTATGTATGTGTTTATGTGTGTGTATGTGTCTATGTGTGTATGTGTCTATGTGTGTATGTGTCTATGTGTGTGTATGTATCTATGCATGTGCATAAAGTATGCATGTAAGTATGTATGTACATTGTATGCATATGCATTATGTATGCATATGTATGTGTTTATGTGTGTATGTATCTCTATGTGTGTGTATGCATATATGTGTGTGTATGTGTGTATGTGTGTGTATATGTGTTTGTATGTGTGTATGCATGTGTATGTGTCTATGTGTCTATGTGTGCATGTGTGTGTATATGTGTGTGTATGTGTGTGTGTGTGTGTCTATGTGTATGTGTGTGTATCTATGAGTGTGTATGTGTTTATGTGTTTATGTGTCTATGTGTCTATGTGTCTATGTGTGTGTATGTGTCTATGTGTGTATGTGTATGCATGTATGTATGCATATGTATGTGTATGCATGTGTATGTGTGTGTATGCATCATTATGTGTGTATGTGTCTATGTGTGTATGTGTTTGTGTATATGTGTGTGTATGTGTGTGTGTCTATGTGTATGTGTCACTACGCGTCTATGAGTGTGTATGTGTTTATGTGTGTGTATGTGTTTATGTGTGTGTATGTGTCTATGTGTGTGTATGTGTCTATGTGTGTATGTGTCTATGTATGTATGTGTCTATGTATGTATGTGTATGCATGTATGTATGCATAGGTTTGTGTATGTGTGTGTATGCATTATGTATGCATATGTGTGTGTATGCATTATGTATGTGTATGTATGCATATGCATTATGTATGCATGTATGTGTATGTGTGTGTATGTCTCTCTATGTGTGTGTGTATGCATATATGTGTGTGTATGTGTGTGTGTATATGTGTGTCTATGTGTGTATGCATGTGTGTGTGTGAATGCATCATTATGTGTGTATGTGTCTATTTGTGTATGTGTGTGTATATGTGTGTGTATGTGTGTGCGCGTCTATGTGTATGTGTGTGTGTCTATGAGTGTGTATGTTTGGATGTGTGTGTGTATGAATGTGTCTCTATGAGTGTGTATGTTTGGATGTGTGTGTGTATATGTGTGTCTATGTGTGTATGCATTTGTATGTGTGTGAATGCATCATTATGTGTGTATGTGTCTATGTGTGTATGTGTGTATATTTGTGTGCACGTCTATGTGTATGTGTGTGTGTCTATGAGTGTGCATGTGTTTATGTGTGTGTATGTGTCTATGTGTGTGTATGTGTCTATGTGTGTATGTGTATGCATGTATGTATGCATATGTGTGTGTATGTGTGTGTATGCATTATGTATGCATATGTGTGTGTATGCATTATGTATGTGTATGTATGCATGTGCATTATGTCTATGTGTGTGTATGTGTCTATTTGTGTATGTGTATGCATGTATGTATGCATATGTGTGTGTATGTGTGTGTATGTGTGTGTATGCATTATGTATGCATATGTGTGTGTATGCATTATGTATGTGTATGTATGCATGTGCATTATGTAAATATGCAATTATGTATGTGTATGTATGCATGTGAATTATGCATGTGAATTATGCATGCATATGTGTGTGTATGCATGTAAGTATGTATGTATGTATGCATATGCATATGCATTATGTATGCATATGTGTGTATGCATGTAAGTATGTATGGATGTACGCATATGCATATGCATTATGTATGCATGTATGTGTATGTGTGTGCATGTCTCTCTATGTGTGTTTGCATATATGTGTGTGTATGTGTGTATGTGTGTGTGTGTATGTGTGTGTGTATGTGTGTGTGTATGTGTGTGTGTATGTGTGTGTATGTGTGTGTGTATGTGTCTGTGTATGTGTGTATGTGTGTGTATATGTATGTGTATATGTGTGTGCCTGTGTATGCATTATGTGTGCATATGTGTATGCAACATTATTTGTGTATGTGTGTATATGTGTGTGTATTTATGTGTATGTGTGTGTCTGTCTATGTGTATGTGTGTGTGTCTATGTGTGTATATGTGTGTGTATGCATATGTATGTGTGTGTAAGTGTGTGTGTGTGTACACATACCTTGCTGTTGGTAGATGCGGCTCTCTCTCTCTCTCTCGATCATGCGTGCTCTCTCTCTCTCTCCGTCTCTTCTTGCTCGCGCCCAAATCCCGGCACAAATGTGCCGGGAGAAATCATTTTTTACATTCCAGAGCATCGCATATGCGACGCTCTGTAGTTTGCCAATGTCGCTAATCCCGTCGCTAGCCAGCGACGAGATTTGCGACACTCTGAATTTAGCGTCGCATAAGCGACACTAGCATCGCTTATGCGACGAAGGTCGGGGAAAAAAAAATAAAAAATTGTACCGTCGCTCATGTGACAAGAGCATCGCATAAGCGATGGTACCCATTTTTTTTCCAATTTGGGGGCGTCGCTACGTCCCCCTTTTTCTTGTAGTGTTACCAATCAGACGCCCATGAGTATAGGTATACAAATCCAACTCTGCCACCCATGTTTGAAGACAATAGGAACAAAACATATTATCCAATTGAGCTAGATGGTCAAAACATTTTGCACACCATGGCCTTCTAGTTTTTGTGAAAGGCATTCCAAGGATGGTATTCCTTCCAACTTTAGGTCTAAGGAATCCTAACCCCTTGATTTTGAAGGTTCCAGTCAACCTATAGTCACTACAATAGCATCTACTTCAAGTGTATCATCTATCAATATTGCCAAGTTAACACAAACTACTCCTATTATGGTAGCTCAAACAATAATAGCCTCAACTCCATTGACAATAGTCACATTTGTACCCTTATACATGACTACCATATGGCAATTTGGGCCTATCATTTCCTTTATAACCATGTTGATTACAATGCCCATGGTAGGTATGTCATCCCCACAACCTACTATTCACCCAACATTTCCACAATGGCCTCCACAAGTAGAAATTGACTAGATGTCAATACAAGGCTTAGACCTTCCCAAGTGCTTGGTAAAATGTATGTAAGAGTACTATGGACACCATGATCCTCCAACATGAAAGCTTGAGTATGGAGCAATGTTGAGGGCTAACAAGTTTATGATTTATTTATTCAATATAGAGTCTTTGGACTCACCTATAAAGGGACTACCCTAACATGGTTCCAACCACTTTGCATACAAAATTTCCAAAACATTGATCAAATTCTAAAGGCATTCATAGCTAAATTTGCTAAGGCAAGGGTAAGGCATGACACCTTATCAATGATAAAAATATTCAAACAAGTAGCTGATGAGGACTTGATGTTATCAGCTCATCACTACAAGAAATATGTAGCATGATGCACAAAAGGGGATTCTCCATCAAAGGTAAGAGTGATTACTCATTTCCTTGATGGATTGAAGAGTTTTCAGTTGAGAATTGTGCTATATTTAATGAAGCCCGCCACTTTGGAGGATTGTATTCAAAACTTCATCTATGTTGAAAATGATTTGGGTAATTCTATTAAAGTATTCTCCTTAGTGATAGAATGCACTCTAAGTGTCAAGTCAAGTTCTTTAATGACCAATGCAATGGAAGAGGCCCTTGCCAAGAAGCTGGACTTACAAGATGCTAGGCCTCCACTAGAAAGTTTCTATAGTGTGGAGGAGAGCATCTCTCACATGTGTGTAAATGAAGACTACCTCCTCTAACACACCCACAACTATAATACTGTGAAATCAAGAAGAATTGGATGAATCATTCAACTACTGAATTTTTTTGCAATAAGCAACCAATTAGGCAATACCCTACATAATATGGCTAGTATCAAAATACACCATTTATGGAACATTATCAAGCCCTAAGACTAATTTTACAAGAACAATACTAGTATCCACCATGAAACTCATACCCAGTCAGGCCTTAGATACCATATCTACTTAGACCCATGCTAGAGTATCCCTTGTATCTAATAGGACCTATTTTGGGTCAATAGTCACCTGCCTGTCAACATGTCATTCCTGTGAAAATATGAACAAGAAAATGAGCATAGAGAACCTACAATGATGCAATCTACTTTAATTATTACAAAATTTATTGGTCAAGATGTCCCTACCAAAATTATTCACTCGATTAGATATACTCAATAACCCACCCTCAAGTGACCACAAATGATCCATGGTGCTCTAAATTGTAAGGGCCCCATTATGAGGAGAAGCCATTGGGAGAGCTCGAACATTTGTGGAACCCTAACTTACAAGTTAGATGAGGTCTATGTGTGACCATTGATGGTAATAGATGTTCTTTGTGAGCCTGGCCATTAGGTTAGGTAGGACGTAAACTTTTGGGCCATTAGGTTGCCATTCAAGGTGAAAATAAAGGCCTTGTAGTGTCACATGATATCCCCATAGAACCTTAATGGGGGGCTTGTAGTCGGTGGCTTTCCTCCTTCTGTGGGGTTCAAGGGGCATGGTACGACTTTTGGTCATGGATATTATTGTGTTATATATATTGCTAAATATTTTATATCTTTTGACTATATTTATCTATACCAACTCCTCTTGCAAAATATATATAAGCATGGCCCATGTGTAGCTCTATACAACATTGTGCGCTAATAAGCCCTTCATCTCAAGTCTGTATAGATCCCCATTTAAGCTCCATATTGGGAGTATATGGGTGGACAATACCATCTTTGTAGCTACATTGCTCTTGGAAATTTGAGAAAATAAGTTCTCTATCTCTTAGTTTGCATCTCTCTTTGTGTGCTTTTTATTCTCAACTTTGTCTATTAGTCTATTCTACTACGTTGTTATTTCTTACATAGTATCATAGCTCAGGAGGCTCGAAGTGGTGCAGAAGTAGAAATGCAGAGGGTTGTAGAGGCTTCCATGATAAAAAATAGAAGTTTTCAAGCAATGCACATCATCTACGATTGGTAATCAAGATGATCCATCAACAAGAGTAGGTAGAGCACAAGCAAGATCAAGAATGATGTCAATCATCCTAATGTTGTAGATATGACCACCAACCTTCATGAAAGGTAAGCTGGTATGAATTAAAGCCTTTGAAAGTTTAAAATCACTCATATCCTTTATTCATATGATCTTATAGAGACTATTCTTAAGATTCATCATGAGCCCCAAGAAACACCTGATCCAAATAATCCTAGTCGAATGAGTCCTCCTGATGCTAATCTTCTATGTTCTTGGAAATGTAGAAATGTAGATGTGCTATGTGCTCTAGTTACAAGTATTGATAGTCTTCTAACTCTCATTCAACATACTACCAAGGCTTGTGAAGCATGGAACATATTGAGAAACCGATATGAAACTCGTAATCAGACATGGATTCAAAACTTGGAGAATCAGCTAACAACATAAAGGTTTGCTGATGGGGAGATTGTGGAGGTGTTCATCACTTGCATAAATAATCTAACATGGATTCAAAACTTGGAGAATCAGCTAGCAGCATAAAGATTTGCTGATGGGGGATCATGGAGGTGTTCATCACTTGCATAAAGAATCTATGAGATCAAATGCTAGGAGAAGGTGTAAAAAAGCCAATTGAGAAGCTAGCTCTATTAAACACAAAAGCAAAAATTGTTTTGCAAATACTGTGTCCAAAGTTGGCTACAAAAGAGGCAAAGAAAAAAGAGATCGGAATGGTTGTTGCAGAGGCCTCTACACCCAAATCATAGTCTACAAATCCTGTGCAGAATGAAGAATGAGCATTTAATATTGTTTGCAGTTATACCCATCTTCTCATGAATAGTGTATGTCTATAGTAGACTCAGATGTTTGGTACTTTGATAGTGGAGCAACAAAACATATTATCTCGTAGCCTAGTTTCTTCACTTCACTTCCCTTATAGGGAATACTCTCACATGCACCAACAACTCCTCTTATCCTATCATGGGAGTTGGTAAGATCATTCTGACTTCTACTAATGGTAGTTCTTTTACATCGTTGGATGCTTTATGTGCGCCACAGATCAAGAGAAATATGTTATCAGTTTCAGTATTAGCCAAGATTGGGTTGGCTGTGAAATTTATTGATGGCATATGTACAATTCATGATCTATCAAATGGCAATGTTATTATTATGTTTGCCATTTTAGGTCATGAGTTGTATAAGATCATAGATTATGCAAAATCTATGAATGATTCAGCATGTGTAGTTATAGACCTTAGGCATAACTAAGGCATTACTTTGGCACCCATGGCTCCCTTAGCAACCATTGGCTATGTGTGAACCATTTTTAATTTATGAGTGGCAATAAGGAGTCTTATATTTACCAAGGAGGGAGGATTTGAACCCACAACCTCACTCTCACAAGGGAAGTGTTTTACCACTACACTCTCTTTGTGTTGTCACTCTAGTTCTCTTTTCTTATATTTAACACAACTTTCATCTCTTTCTTACTTTTTCAATTCCTAAGAACAAACCTTCCTTTTACATTTTAATTCAAGCAATCCCAAAGCTTTTTTTACATATCTAGCAAGGGGGTTTTTTTCTATACATACCCATGGACCCTAAGAACACCATGGAGGATTTTGGTGAGTCACCTCTACCCGAGGTAGCACTCGAGCAACAACTGGAGCTCTTGAAGCATGAACTTTGAGGTGATCAAGATGAGATCCAAAAATGCGACAAAGTACTTCAAAAGATGCAATCTGATGTGCATGGACAACCTTTACATGGAAGGAGGGGTGACATGCTCACTACCTACATGGAGTGGTTCTGGCAAAATTCATTATTGGTTCGAATACTCAAATATGTACTAGAGGATAGCTTGTAGTGGAAATACGAAGATGGATTGGATGTGGGAATCCAAGCCAAGCTTCAGATCCTATGGCCTACAACCCTCAACGAGGCTATCTCTTTTGCCTATGATGCAGATAAGGAATTTGAGTTCATAACCAAGTCGGTTCATCTACAACAACCATGTCAACGACCACTTTTTGTTAAACCCACGTTTCCTATGAAGCGTAATTTTAGTGCCCCATCTTAATCTAGTTTTCTTCGTCCTCCACAATACAATTACTCAACTACAATTGTTGTTTCATCTCTCCAACCTACCAAACCACCTATCCTACAAACTTCAGCGGTGGATGCCCAACAGAAGTGACCATGTATCACCTGTTGGAATTGTGGTAAACCTAAACATACAAAAATGAAGTACCAATTGCGACCTCTTAACATGAAACCATCTACATCTCAATTGCATAACATGGAGGCCCGTAATGGAGAAATTCCTCCTGTTTGGACAAAGGAAGCATTGGAGAAGGACTTAAGTAGCTTGGGTAATGATATCTTTATTCATTCTTTACTTTGTATGCAGGGTACTATCAATAACAAACTGGTTAATATTTTACATGATGATAGTTCACATGATTTCATTTCACATTTATTAGTACAAGAAATTAAATTAAAAACATTTCCTTCCTTGTATAAAGTGAAAGCTACATTTCAAGGTAGTCATTATAATGTAACACAAGAAGTGCAAGATGTTATGATTAGCATAGGCCCATATGTAGATGCATGAACATTTTTAATTGTACCTTTGCAATCTTACGATGTTCTACTCGATATGCCTTTTCATCATCATTATAACCCATGCAATGACTACCATACACATACCTTTAACTTTGAATTTAAAGGTCAAATCATTACTTTGCCTTCTCAGCATGATTTCTAGCCATTTCCATTGATTATTCATACTCAAGTAAAATGTGCATTTAGGAAAGGATTCAATTCATGCACTGTTTTTATCAATGTCATAAATAATTATACTCATACACTTCCCGATGCACATAAACCTTTCATGACTACTTATAAGGATTGTTTTATGTCTGATTATCCCTCTAAACTACCACCATGGCGAGGATCCTTTGACCATAGCATAGACTTGTTGGAAACAATGTTCAATTGGGCCAAATTTTGCTCAAGTGACATAACATGTCTAGTTGTGATACTAGTCCCTCCTACAGCAAATATTGACGGGCGCCGTGGATAATCGAAATTCCTCCTATAGAAACCACTTGGGTTCAAATCCCGGCGGCAGCCAGCACAGAGCGAAGAAGATTTTCTCATGCTTTTTAGAAAATCAAAACTATGGACAACGATGAAAATTGATCGACGCAAACGCATCTTGTGCTTTATTGACAAACGATCGCGTAGCGTTTTTTATTTGATAAGTGCTTTTGGAGATGCTTTTCAAGGATCACCAAATACTATATAAGAAGCCATTGGGCTCATGTTATTGCATCCTTCACCTAGTTTTCAACACAAGCCTTGTGCTTGGACCTCAGTAGAGGTGGTGTTTCATCTAGCACATGGGGCAGCCATGGTGCTAACTTGAAGCATGTTGACGAGCAGCTACGGAGTTCTTCTTAATGATTCTTCTTGGAGAAGATGAAGGGTGTGCTCACACTCTAGCTCATGGAGAGGAGGTTATCTCTTGTTCATGGCAAGAGATAACCTCTTATTTTGGAGATGCTTTTCAAGGATCACCCAAATACTATATAAGAAGCCATTGGGCTCATGTTATTGCATCCTTCACCTAGTTTTCAACACAAGCCTTGTGCTTGGACCTCAGTAGAGGTGGTGTTTCATCTAGCACATGGGGCAGCCATGGTGCTAACTTGAAGCATGTTGACGAGCAGCTACGGAGTTCTTCTTAATGATTCTTCTTGGAGAAGATGAAGGGTGTGCTCACACTCTAGCTCATGGAGAGGAGGTTATCTCTTGTTCATGGCAAGAAGACTTGGTCATTAGCAGCTTGATGGTGAGGATCGACCATCTACATGTTGTAGTTGTCTTCTACAAGAAGATGTCGAGCTACTTCAAAGACATTGGATGGTGTTTAACATAAGATTTACATCTTATGTTAAGTATTCATGTACATATTCTCTTTATGCACACAAGTAATACTTGAATTTTATGGAGGCACTAGCATCTATATCAGGAGGAGTCCTATTCGGCATATGTACAAGAGAAACAGTATGTATATGCTTTATGCATATTTGGATGAGGTGTTTGAGAAGGTGTGTTCACATGAGTTTGAGGATTTCTGGCAGCAAACTTGTTAGCATTCTTTGCTACTTTTTAAGTATGTGATATTTTCACACACGTATCTGACTTAGGGTCTTCCATAGCCTAAGGTTAGATGAGGGTTTGTTGATTATCAGTTTCACACTGATCCTTCCTCTTTCAGTCACTCATATTCACTCTTCTATAACATGTTAGGTCACACATCTCATGTATATTTAGATTTCTACCCATACATCTGAATATGTTTGTTACATTTGTACATTCACTCATTCATCTATTTCTCATCACATACAGTGGTTGAGAGTTTTGCTCCCACATTGTACATTGAACATTGGACTATATGATACTATGAGTAAGCAGAGGCTTATGTAAAACCTTACACATGTCGTCTATTCTTTCTCTATCTTTGTCTTATCATCTATATGATTAAGTTGTGGTATGTTCATGTTTTGTCAATATTGAAGATTGCTAGATTCTATGTTGTATATGCTGGACCAATGGAACCATGGACCTGTGACATGAGCCAAGGGCCTACCTCATTTCCAACATTTGGTATCAGAGCTCTAAGGTTTTGGTTTCAGAACTTTAGGTCTTTGGCATCAATGCATGAAGGCTCATTCATATTCTTAGGTTCCCAGACTTCTAGGTTTACAACATATGATTTAAGGGCATCTTCTAACATTTTACATTTGACATACACACTTAATGTAGATGAGTAGAGATTTGAGAATTAGACAATTCAGTCACATGTGTATTCATCAGTGTCGAGTATGAAGTTGATGATCTGTTAGCAGCCGAATATTTTTGGAAGAGTATGCAAATACTTTACAAAAGTATTATTTGAAGACCCAGACTTGATGATGAGAAGACTACTTCAAATTCAAGGAAGAACAATGGTTTAGAGAAGATGAAGGAATCATATCAACATCAAATCACAGGTATCAGTTTCTACTATCAGATTATCATTTGCAGGTCATATCTTAGAAGAGTAGTTATGACGAGATTTGAAGGATTCAAGGAGTGCTTTTATACACTTTCATCACTTGAAAGTTAAAGGCTACATCAAAACAGGTATCTAGAGGTTTTTCTAGGAGTTTTGAGAAATCTCTTTCATGGCAAGAAAGTTCATCTAAGAAGACAAATGTGAAGATGGGATGAGTTTGTCAGCCAATCTTTTGTTGTAAATTGGTTGGATATCCAGGTTCAAAATGTAATCCAATTCATCATTCAGACAAAAGATTGGTGAATTTAGTCGTTTCAGACATTTGAAGCAGAATTTTGATTCAGAGATATGAGGAAATGATAAAACATGATTCTATATTCACTTCCATTTATATACCATGTTTGTTTTATCTCTTACTCTTAGTACTAGAGAAAGAGAAAAAGTTCATTTGAAGAGGTCAAGAGTGTTTGCTACTTCAAGATGAAGAGAACAAAAGGTATGGAAGAGAAGTTTGAAGATGTTAACATCATCATTAGGTGGAAGAAAGATGCAGAAAAAGAAAGTCCATCATTTCCAAAAGAAAAGTAAGGCTTCCTTTTCTCATATATTTTCCATATACTTTTCCTATTTTATCCTCTACACCCAAAGACAAGTCTACGAGAACATCTTGTGAAGAAAGTCTAAAGAAGAAACAATTTCTTTTTTTGCATTACACTTGGACATAATTTAGTAGATTTGACAAAGAATTGCATTGAGAGAAAGAAAAGCGGCAGATTTTGAAGACAACTTGTATGTTTTGACTCACATATGTATGAGTTATGTTTTAGTTGAAGCTTTTGAGCAGGCAGCTTATATGTTCCCTCAAAGAATTCTTGGTGTGTCAATACAGAGCTACTTAGTATATGACAAGTTGCAAAGAAGTATATTTTTTTCTTTATCTAACTCTTAAGGTAAAAGAGTTTTGTAGCAAATGTTAAAGACTTAGGTTGAGGTTTTATGTTTGGAAAAGGTTACCTCATATTCAATATTTTTAGAAAATTCGGTTTTGTTGTTGTACAAGTCAATGGAGAATCTACTTTCTATGATTGTCTAGAATTTTGGATACATGTTTGTATTCAAAAAAAGGTGTTCCATCATATCCTATCACTTGATTAAAAAGTGGAGGTAGCCAAAAGAAAGTCAAGCAGGTACTATCACATTTCACTCGGGTAGAATATGAAAATTATGAAGTATCAACTTGCAACTTTTGGAGCTCTCAAGGTGAGAAGTTTGTCCACTTATATTTCAAGTAGGAGTTGCAGATTCTTGGGAAGGATTTGTTTGAAGAAAAGTTTTACAGCTTTTTGAGAAGCATGGACACTTAGAGTCATTCAGGTAATAAATCAAACATTCAGTCATGAAGGTTTGATAAGAGCAGATTCTACACAGGAGAGATCATTGATCTTGTATGATCTTGTATGATCTTGTATGATCTTGAGTATTTATGATTCAGTTGTCTATCCTTTGTTTGTGAAGATTCTTAACATTGGAAGAAGTAAGTCAAAGATTCAGATTCTATCAGATTTGTAGAGAGATAGGTGAAGATACTTGTTATGTTACAGAAGGTTATGAATCCTATAAAGCTTTCAGCAAGGTTTTGTTATGTTAGGTTCAGCTAACCTTATTCTACAATTTGGAAAGCTGAGGAATGACATGGAAAGCTATTGGCATGTGCACAATGCTAATAAAAAGAGTTCAGAGATTTTGTTTCAAATATAGGTATTGATCACTGAAGATCAGATTTATTGAAAGAAGGAAGACGTTCCAGATTTCATAAAGTCTGATATAATTTGAAGAATACTGGATACTAGTGTTAAATCATCCAGGGGGTGATTAAACATGAAGACTTATTTTCAGTCATATGTAAAAGAATTTAGAGTCATACCTACAGGTATTCCTATTTCAGGTATTCCTATATTTCCTTTGTCAAGTTCTCTTTATGTTCCAACTTTGAAAGAAGAAGGAAGAAGAAGGATGTTTGGAGAAAGTTCCTGTTAGGATGTTCCTGTTCAGGAGAAGGTTCCAAAGTTCTATTGAAGAGAAGCATGATATTTCAGAGAGGTATGTTCTAGAAGTGCGCACATATATGTTCATACCAAGTTCTAAAGGAAAGAGGTATGAAGGTTTACAGATAAACAAGGATGATGACATGATGACATCATAGATATTATGATCTTTTGATGAGACTCATGAGTTGATTTCAATTGATTTCAACTAAGTTGAGTTGACTTGACTTGAGTACAATTAGAGATGAACCAGCAATGTTCATAATACACTAAGTTGTGAGTTGTCAGTCATAGGTTCTAGGATTGAGTTCTTGATTATTTTTAGTGTATTTACATGACGTAGCAAAAGTACATTGAAAAACCTTTTTGGAAGGTATATGCAAATATGTGGATCCTAGTGTATGTTTTCAGGTTTATGAAGACAGGAGATAGCAAGTTCAGAGACAGTTCATGCTATATTTGTTGTCAAGCAATGATTGCTTGATGTGTACACTATTGGATATCTAATTTGCATATTTTCTCAAGTATTATGGTTCATATTTAGCAAGTTCAAGTTTTTTGAAGGAAAGTCAAATTCAGTTTTGAAGAAGACTTTTTGAAGAAGACTTTTTGAAGAAGACTTTTTGAAGAAAAGTTTTGAAGTGTCGGAAGTACAAGCTTGTAGCTTGTGATAGTTTGCAGCTTTGATACTTTGCAAGATCCAGTTCAGTTTGTACCAATATGACATTGCAAGGGGGATTGTTGGAAACAATGTTCAATTGGGCCAAATTTTGCTCAGGTTACATAACATGTGTAGTTGTGATACTAGTCCCTCCTACAACAAATATTGATGGGCGTGGTGGATAAGTGAAACCCCTCCTATAGAACCCACCGGGGTTCAAATCCCGGCGGCAGCCAGCATAGAGCGAAGAATATTTTCTCATGCTTTTTAGAATCAAAACTATGGACAACGATGAAAGTCGAAGGACACAAACGCATCTTGTGCTTTATTGACAAACGATCGCGTAGCATTTTTTATTCGATAAGTGCTTTTGGAGATGCTTTTCAAGGATCACCAAATACTATATAAGAAGCCATTGGGCTCATGTTATTGCATCCTTCACCTAGTTTTCAACACAAGCCTTATGCTTGGACCTCAGTAGAGGTGGTGTTTCATCTAGCACATGGGGCAGCCATGGTGCTAACTTGAAGCATGTTGAGGAGCAGTTATGGAGTTCTTCTTAATGATTCTTCTTGGAGAAGATGAAGGGCGTGCTCACACTCTAGCTCATAGAGAGGAAGTTGTCTCTTGTTCATGGCAAGAAGACTTGGTCATTAGCAGCTTGATGGTGAGGATCGACCATCTACATGTTGTAGTTGAAGATTGTCTTCTACAAGAACATGTCGGGCTACTTCAAAGACATTGGATGGTGTTTAACATAAGATTTACATCTTATGTTAAGTATTCAGGTACATATTCTCTTTATGCACACATGTACTACTTGAATTTTATGGAGGCAGTAGCATCTATATCAGGAGGAGTCCTATTCGGCATATGTACAAGAGAAACAGTACGTATATGCTTTATGCATATTTGGATGAGGTGTTTGAGAAGGTGTGTTCACATGAGTTTGAGGATTTCTGGCAGCAAACTTGTTAGCATTCTTTGCTACTTTTTAAGTATGTGATATTTTCACACACGTATCTGACTTAGGGTCTTCCATAGCCTAAGGTTAGATGAGGCTTTGTTGATTATCAGTTTCACATTGATCCTTCCTCTTTCAGTCACTCATATTCACTCTTCCATAACCTGTTAGGTCACACATCTCATGTATATTCAGATTTTTGCCCATACATCTGAATATGTTTGTTACATTTGTACATTCACTCATTCATCTATTTCTCATCACATAGAGTGGTTGAGAGTTTTTCTCCCACATTGTACATTGAACATTGGAATATATGATACTATGAGTAAGCGGAGGCTTACATAAAACCTTACACATGTCATCTATTCTTTCTCTATCTTTGTCTTATCATCTGTATGATTAAGTTGTGGTACGTTCATGTTTTCTCAATATTGAAGATTGCTAGATTCTATGTTGTATATGTTGTTGGAGTTAGACGTCTGCGGAAGCACGCGAACAACACAAGGAAGAAGAAGAAGCTTGGAGCACAACACACAATACTAAATGTATTACTAGATAATGTACAAAGATAAGTAGCCCATTTGGGCAATAGGCGTATATACAATCGGGGGGAAAAAAACCTCCTAAAGAGGGGAAAAAGTGCCCTGGCGGTCCTAGAGCGTTCACACACATCACTAGCTAAATATATCAACAAATCCATCTGGGAGTGATGCAGTGAACAAGGAGCTGGCACTCATGTATAAGGAAGTGCCAAGCTATGTGGACATCACTCCACAAAAGGAAGTAAGCCCAAAGCTTTGCGGAAAGCTTCAAACTTCTCCCTAGGTAGAGCCTTTGTGAAAAGGTCTGCAATGTTCTCCTACGTGGGCACATATGCCAAATTGATCTCCCCCCAGAGAACTTATCCCTGACATAGTGATAATGCACCTCAATGTGCTCAGTGCGAGCATGGAACACAAGGTTCCTCGCAACTGCCAATGCGCTCTGACTATCAGTGAAGATGGTGGTGGCAAAAGACTGGCCAACACCCAAATCAGCCATAAGGCGTATGAGCCACACACACTCAATAGTTGCTGTGAAAGCTTCCCTATACTCAGCCTCACAACTGGAAGTGGCCACAGTAGGCTGCTTCTTGCTCAACCAAGATATACATGAGCTACCAATCATGAAGCAAAAACCATTGGTGGACACACAAGTGTCATAGCAACCAACCTAATCTGAGTCAAAAAAAGCATGCAAATCTGGCGGTAGTGATCCCCCCTTGGGATAAAACAACCCAAGTAGTCGAGTACCACTCAAGTAGCGAGAGATGCGCTTAAAAGCCTTCCAATGCGTGACTCCTGGGCAATGCATAAACCTGCTCATCTGTGAGACAGCAAACTGAATATCTGGCCGAGTAATGCATAAGTAAATCAAGCATCCAACAGCTTGCTGATAGAGAACAACATCAAATGCATCTCCAGCATGACGAAGACTCAATCATAAAACTGTCTCCATAGGAGTGGCAATAGGCTTACAGTCTTCAAGGCCAAAACGTTACAATAATGTGTCAATATATTTTGTTTGACACAAAGTCATTCCACCATCAACTTGCGTAAATTGAATGCCCAAATAGTGATGCAAATGCCCCAAATTAGGCATCTCAAATGAGGCATGCAAATCAGCCTTGAAATCAGCAATATGCTTCTAAATAGGACCAGTGAGCAGCATGTCATCAACATAGACAACAATGATCAGAAGCACATCATTAGCACGCTTAACATATAAGGTGCTTTCAGTTGGAATGTTCTCAAAACCATGTGCAACCAGATAGGTATGTATCTTCTCATACCAATCACGTGGTGCTTGCTTTAAACCATATAATGCCTTCTTTACGTAAACACCTGGTTTTCATGCCCTTTCTGCACAAAGCCACGGGGCTGAAAAACATACACTTCTTCATGCAAGTCACCATTCAGAGATGCTGTTTTAATGTCCAACTGATGTACATTCCAACCATGATGGGTTGCAAGTGCACAAATGCTCCAAACAGTAGTCATACAGCATGTAGGTGCAAAGGTTTCATCAAAATCAATGCCTCTCTCCTGCGCATAACCCTTTGCAACAAGCCTAGCCTTATACATGTCAACTGTACCATTAGGTTTACGCTTAAGCTTGTATACCCACTTAGTGCCAATGGCCTTCTTGCCAGGAGGCAAGTCACATATAGACCATGTATCATTCTTCATTATAGCATCATATTCAGATTGCATAGGAGCCATCCAATTTTTTGAATTCTGTGCTTCATCAAAAGAAACAGGCTCATTCTCATCACAGAGACTAGACGCAGCCATAACATAGCAATCTGATGCAAATGAGGCACTATGGGAGCCTGAACGAGTACGATATGACAAAGGTGCATCTAATTTGTTATCACGCAAAGTCTGCACCATCCATTTTGGCATAGTTTTTGCCTACTCAATATCAGCTCTCTCATCAACAAGTGCATCATGTAAATCTGCATCAGAAATGGAATGATCCACATCATCATATGAAACCTACAAAGGCTGAGAAGTTGCCTCATTAGGACCAGCACTAGACTGTCCACCTATAAAAAGAGGCATCAAAGTATCATACATGTCTTTGGAGCTAACAAATGTCTCCTTAGTACATGAAAGCAATGGCTGAATAGCATCTTCCACAAAGACAACATCACGGCTAACCAGAATGCATTTAGTCTGTGGATGATACAGACGATACCCTTAACTTTCAGAACTGTACCCAACAAAAATACATTTTGTTGCCTTATCATCCAATTTTATGCGATGTTGTTCAGGCACTAGTGCATATGCCAAACAACCAAAAACATGCAGATGAGCAACAGATGGCTTGTGGTCATGCCAAGCCTCATATGGAGTGATAGACTGCAGCGCTTTAGTGGGACACCTGTTCAGTACATATGCTGCATACATGACAGCCTCAAGCCAAAAACTATGTGGTAAAGCCTAACTCTTGACCATGCACCTCGCCATATCCATGATTGACATGTTCTTTCGTTCAACAACTCCATTCTGTTGAGGTGTATACGGCACTGTACACTGGTGTTTTATCCCACGTTCAGCCAGAAATGCATTAAAATCAGAAGACATATATTCTCCCCCCCGATCAGAACGGAGGGTGCCCATTTTACATGCTGATAGATTTTCAGCCAAAACCAGAAAGTGTTTAAAGCACATGAACACTTCGGACTTTGCCTTCAATGGATATACCCATGCATGCCTGGAAAAATCATCAATGAAAGTCACGAAGTAAAGATAATTTCCAAAAGAAGGTGTCTGCATAGGACCACAGACATCACTATGTACAAGCTGCAATTTTTTAGTAGCCCGAATTGAACCATCTTTTGGAAAGGATGAACGCTTCATTTTGCCCAAAATACAGCCTTCACAAACATGTTTTCCAGGTGCCTCAAGTTTGGGCAAAGAGGTCACCATTTCAGATTTCTGCAGGCATAGCAAACTAGCAAAATTCAGATGATCAAAGCATGCATGCCAAAGCTTTGCATTTGACATAGCCTGAGAATCATTTACTACACATGCCAAATCATTTACAGATCTTTCATAGTCTATGAGCTTATACATCCCACGACATAAAATGCTAGAAGCAACAATCACATCGCCATTTGACAGATCATGAACTGTACACGTGTCATCAACAAATTTCACAACCAAGACAATCTTGGCTAATGCAGAAACTGATAACAGGTTCTTTTTTATCCCTGGCACAAATAAAGAATCTGATAAGGTGAAAGAACTACCATCAGCAGTAGTCAAAATGATCTTACCAACTCCCATAACAGATAAGAGGAGTTGTTGGCGCATGTAACAGTATTCCTTGTAGGGGCAGGCTCGAGTGAAGAGAAGAAATTGTGCTGCTAGGTAATATGTTTGGTCGCCCCACAGTCAAAATACCAAACATCTGAGTCTACTGTAGACATGCACTGCTCATGAGAAGATAGGTCAAAACTGCAGACAGTAGTAAACGCCCATTCTTCTTACTGCACAGGATTTGTAGACTCTCTTTCTGGTGTAGAGGACTCTACAACAACCATTCCAGCCTCTTTCTTCTTTGCCTCTTTAGCAGCCAGTTTTGGATAGTTCTTTATGATATGATCATTCCCTTTACAGTACTTACAAAACAATTTCTACTTTTCTGATTTCTTCTCATCTTTAGCTTCCTTCTTTGAATATGTAGAATTAGCAGATTTCTGCTTACTAGTTGAAGAGCTCCATTTTCCTTTGCCCTTCTAACTAGCCAAGAAATCTTGATCTGCAACTCGCATAATGGACCTGTTTTGCTTGGACTGATCTTCCTGCAATAGAACAGAGACTAACTCCTCAAATGATAAGGCATTTGGATTGCCTTTCATCATCAACAGAAGACTAGAAGCAAAACTCTTATATGAATCAGGAAGACCATTCAGAACGGTCTGCACAAGTGAGCTATCTGGTATAACCTCATCAGTAGAAATCAACTGTTCCTTCAAGTCTTCGATCTTCGTTAGGAAACTATCCATAGAATCACCTTCGTTAGACGTCTGTGGAAGCACGCTGTCGTCGAGATTTTCTCTCCTCTCTCACTTGTGAAGGCCTACAAAAAACATATTTGGTGAAGGTAGCCGGAATTCCCCGAGAAGTCCAGGATGCATCAAGGATGTCAAAGGAAGCTCACATACAAAGTTTTAAAGAAATCAAGAAAGTCCATGGTAGCGGTCAAAGCTGGTCAAAGTTGGGAAATTAGGGCAAAATTTTCATTGTCACCAAATTAGATGAAAATTCATATACTTGTAAAGATTGTCAAAGGCAGTCTATAGCCCAAATTTCAGTAGAAAATGGATTTTGTAGCACATTGATATGCTATGTTCATTTTGTAAAAATATAATTTTTCTAGTTTGACCCTACAAATTCTTGTATAGAAATTTATTTTAGCCATATGGTTTGGCATGTATGAAGATCATATGTGGCTACATATTTATACAAATTTTCAAGGCTATCAGAGCTTCCTAGAGACCTTAATGCCACCTTGCAAGCTTCCAAATGTAGTCAAACTTGTACAAGGGAGATTCAGATGGGAGTTTTTTCTGCATATTCCTGAAGGAGATCTTTGGAAACATAGTCCTACAAAGTTTCATCTTCATCAAAGCCTATTTGGAGGGTCAAAGAGTACAAAGTCCAGTTTTCAAGATCACCGCAATTTTCTAGTTTAAGCAAATTGAAGGGTTGAAGGGCCACCACATGGCGAAAGCTGATTGAGCCATGTTGTACGATCAAGATGAGCTCATATTCAAGGGTGGAGATGCACTTATGCTTAAAGCAAGGAGGATCCACAAGTTTTTCCATAAAAGAAGTTTTTTTTTACAATCAAAGATCAATAATGCAGCTTTTCTCCAAAAATAGTGGCTTATCTTATCCAAAATGATGTCAGCACTGATCCGACGGTCCAGATCATCCCCAGATCCAATGGTGGAGAATGAAGGCACCTAAATTTCACTCCTTTACACTAGATTTGATAGAAAGAACAATTCCAAGCCATTGATTTGATTAATCAAATGGTTGTAATCGAAAGTAGTGATCCTAGAGTTGAGAGTTGATTTCTCTAGATCCAATGGCCCAAATTCATTCAAAAAACTATATAAAACCCCCTCCAAACTCCTAGAGCATCATTGTTAGGCATCCATAGGGCTCATGCTAGCTTACGGTTTCCTTGAGACAATCACCCTCGGTTGAGCGAGTGAGGTTCCAAGGTGAGATAGTATGAGTATAGTACCTAGTTTCAAATTTAAGTTAGAACTCCAATCTAGGATAGGCTCTTGAAACTAGCATCTCTATCTTGACTCACCCTCGGTGGAGCGTGTGAGTGAGTTAGAGCTGATTTTAATGAGTCTTAGACTTCTTTAGTTAGACGTTACGATCCTAGACATACATAGGGTCACTGGAGTGGAACTCACCTTCTTACGTGTGACATTCGGTTGAACTGTCATGGTTTGAGGGTCGGAACCACCTTTGATCAGTAGACTGCCTAGCTTGATGTACCACGACGATCTTATACATGTATCTTAATTCAAATCCTTTTAATTCATGTCACTTGTCACTTGTCTCTTGTCTCCTCTCTCAGTCTCTTAAGTATTTTTACATGTCTTCTATTTCTTCTATGTGTGAGAAGGCTCCACAGTATTGCGTTGAACCAGTAAGGATGTTTCTTTGAGCTTGTGAGTAATCTCTATCATCATAATTCACTTGCATGCATATAATCCATACATACCCATACATATTGATTAGTTTCTGAAAGTGTATAAGAAGCTCCAATATTATTGGACCATTCTTCCTTTCGAAACTGGTTTATGTGTAAGGATTCCATCTATTCACGTCATGCATACATATCATCCAAAGAATACTATGCATATGGATTAGAATTAGGAAGTGTTTAAGAAGCTCCTTCAATGGACCATTCTTCCTTCCAAATTTGATTCGTGTGTATGGTTCTCTTTCATTCTTATCATTCATGTTCATAAATCTAACTTGCACTCCTACTTTCCCATTCCCAAAATCATTTCAACATCTCTCTCTCTTCTCCATAATCAACATTAATTTCACTTTCATGTCCTTAAAACCATCCAACATTCATTAGCTTCATACACCCTATGTGCGCCACGACCGGGCCCAATCCACCCGGATTGCGATCACCTCCACAACGCGAACAACACAAGGAAGAAGAAGAAGCTTGGAGCACAACACACAATATTGAATGTATTACTAGAGAATGTACAAAGATAAGTAGCCTGTTGGGGCAATAGGCGTATATACAAGCCGGGGGAAAAAACCCTCCTAAAGAGGGAAAAAAAATGCCCCGGTGGTCCTAGAGTGTTCACACACATCACTACCTAAATATATCAACATATGATGGACCAATGGAACCATGGACCTGTGACATGAGCCAAGGGCCTACCTCATTTCCAACAAGACTTAATTTCCAATAGTTCTCCTCCTCATAAAGCACATTATAGGCATAGCCCACTACATCAAAAGGAAATAGAAAACCAAGTGAAAGACTTACTTCACAAAGGACTTATAAGGCCTAGTTCTTCCCCATTTGGAGCACCAATCCTTTTAGTAGAGAAGAAAAATAAAACTTATCAAATATGCATTGATTATAAAGCCCTAAAAAAGATTACAATAAAGAATAGATACCCTATTCCTCAAACAGATGATCTCCTAGATAAATTAGAAGGAGCTCGTATCTTTAGTAAAATTGATCTTAAATCAGGTTCCCATCAGATTTGTATGATAAAAGTGATATTTTTAAGACTGCATTTAGAACTCAAACCAGCCATTATGGATTTATGGTAATTCCCTTTGGACTTATTAATTCTCCTGCTACATTTGCACGAATGATGAACAACATTTTTCTTGATGAAAATTGATCTTAAATTAGGTTACCATCAGATTTGTATGATAAAAGTGATATCTTTAAGGCTGCATTTAGAACTCAAACTGGCCATTATGGATTTATGGTAATGCTTTTGGACTTACAAATGCACTTGCTACATTTGCACGAATGATGCTTTTGTTCTTGTATTCTTTGACAGCATACTTGTTTACAGTAAGAATGATAGTGAGCATGAGAAGAATCTTAAAACAATTTTTCATTTGCTATGAGAGAACAGAGTTACTTCTTTCAATGTAAGTTAGAATATATAGGACATATTATTTCAAGTGAAGGTGTGCATGTGAATCCAAAAAAGAGTAAAGTTATAGTAGAATGGCCTACACCACAATCAGTCAATGATGTTCGTTCTTTTCTTGGGTTGGCTAGTTTCTATAGGAATTTTGTTTGGAATTTTTCTTATTTATCATGCCTCTTACCTTGTTATTGAAAAAGAAAATAAAATTTGCATGGGGACTTACCCAACAATCCTTTGAAAAACTCAAACATGAACTTTCATGTGCACCTGTTTTACAGTTACGTGATTTTTCACAAACATTTCATGTCATTATTGATGCTAGTGGTTTAGGAATATGTTTTTTTTAATGCGAAATGATCATCCCATTGCATTTGAGAGTAGGAAGCTTAAGCCTTTAGAAAAGAATTATATTACATATGATAAAGAATTGTTAGTAGTTGTGCATGCTTTGCGAACTTGGAAACACTATCTTATGGGATATGAGGTCTTAATCAGAACTGATCAACAGGTTATTAAGTATTTATCAAATCAGCCCTTAATCTCTTATCGACATCTCAAATGGGCTTTATTCATTCAAAATTTCTAGCCCGTGA
This sequence comes from Ceratopteris richardii, assembly GCA_020310875.1. Taxonomy (NCBI): domain Eukaryota; kingdom Viridiplantae; phylum Streptophyta; class Polypodiopsida; order Polypodiales; family Pteridaceae; genus Ceratopteris; species Ceratopteris richardii. Next base: position 179,563,549 of record CM035415.1, on the reverse strand, counting down.
TCCAATATCAACCTAGTAAAGCTAGTGTCATAGTCAATGCTCTTAGCCGTTTTCCTTTATGTTCTGTTGTTTTGCATAATATTTCTGCAATCCAAAATCATTCCTTTCAAGAAATGATTTCCACATATGCATATGATTTGTATTTCTCACGTGCATGGCATGAATTCAAAAATGGTGCATCTTTAACTAATGAACATTATACATTTCATCATGGATTACTTTATTTTCAACATCGATTATGCATAACCCAAGATTTTAAAGATTTTGTCATAAAAAAAATGCATGAACCATCCTACATGGGTCATAGAGGCATACAAAGCACCATTTTTGCTTGCAAAGATTTCTTCTTTTGGCCCCACATGGAAAAAGATATTGCACATTATGTTTTTCAATGCATTGTATGTCAGCATGTAAAACATCATCATGGCAAACCATTTGGATTATTGATGCCAAATCCCATTCTGAATGAACCATGGGAATCACTTCATCACATAACGATATGATTTGGACAATTGTTGATAGGTTTAGTAAATATGCATATTTCATTCCTTTTAGAAAAACTTTGTCTGCACCTCAGGCTGCAAAATTATTCATTAAATGCATTTTTCCCACATCATGGATTTCCTAAAGTAATGTTATCTGATCATTGTTAGATTTTTTAATCATTTTTGGGTTGCCTTATTTCAACATTTTGGTTCTAAAATAGATTTTCGCTCTACATTTTAATGGACAGAGTGAGGTTACAAACACTACTATTCTTGATTTATTGCATTTTTATTCATTAAATAGTCCCACTAGTTAGGATGAAAAAGTTGCCATTGCTTCAATTTGCTTACAATAACACCACACACACCACTACTATTCATCCACATTTTGAAATTGTTTATGGTAAAAAGCTTCCCATTCCCATGTCACTCACTCAAACTGACATTTCAATGGCTACTTCTATTGCTCAAGTTCACATTTCTATACTTCACAATGTCCACAAGCAAATTAGGAAAAGTCAAGAACATTATACATGTAATGTCAATACAAAATTATTAGCCAATGAATTCAAGGAAAATGATCTTGTATGGTTGCACATCATTAAGAGGTGTCTCAAAAATATTTTGCAGCATCCTAAAATTAAACTTGCACCATGCTATTATGGATCATTTTGCATTATACAAAAAATTAATGATAATTCATTCATATTAGATATACCATCTAATTGGAATATACATAACGCTTTTCATATTAGTTTACTTAAACCATTCAAAGGAACTTTACCACTCACTCCACTTCTTGATGAACCTCCTTTAATAGGAGAACAATCTGAAATCTTAGTTCCTGAGAAAATAATTGATCATGATATCACTACTACATGCACAGGCACTCAATATCATCGATATTTATTTAAGTACAAAAAACATTATATTGAAGAATGTCAATGGATACATAAAACACAATTAACACCCCATTATGACCACTTAATTTTTGCATATCATACACAAACACGTTAATGTAACTTCTCCATGAACATTTCCACGCATGTGTTTTTACATGGAACATGCTTATTTTCATACAGTGATGAAACATGTGATTGGCCATCCATGTTTATTTTTATTTTATTAACTGAGATTAGTTGCTTTTTCAATGGAGGAGCATGTTATGAATTATGGAATGTGTTGAACAAGGAATTGTTGGAGTGTTAATTTATTAATGTATTAATTTTTTTTTGGTGATTTTGATATAGCAGTTGAAGGTTCATGAGGGCATGAAAGGCATGAAAGGCATGAAAAGATGGACATGAATAATCCGATGTATAACTTACATAGTTTGTAAATAAACACGCATAGACGGTTCTATTTTTAGAAATAGTTAGTAAAGTGGTGGTTAAAATAAGGGTTGCTATAGACCGTAATTTCTGTTACTAAAGGCAAAAGCTCTCTAGAAAAGAGACCAACTCTTACTTTCACGCATGCTTTTTGAAGCCGCTCTCATGTAACCACTATTTTGACATAATCAAAAAAATCGTATAAATGCATGCACTCTATGGACTTTCGAAACAGAGTGCATGGGGGGATATTGCACCCAATACTATGTTTTGTCTAGTTTCCTTGCATATCTATTTTCTCTGTGTGTTTTCAGCATTCATAACCTCTATGTGCACATGATTTAAGATCCTGATAACACTTGTACTCTTCGATTGATGATGAAAGGCAATCCAAATTTCTTAACATTCAAGGTTTTAGTATCAGTTTTGTTACATGAAGACGAGTCTAGGCAAAACAGCTCCATTATGTGTGTTGCAGATCAAGCTTTGTTGGCTAGTCAGAAGGGCAAAGGCAAATGGAGCTCATCTACTAGTAAACAAGAATCTACTAATTCTGGACAATCAAAGAAAGATGACAAGGATGAGAAGAAAATAGAAAAGCAAATATTGTTTTTCAAATATTGTAAAGGAAATGATCATGTCACAAAAAGTTTTCCAAAACTGGCTGCAAAAGAGGCAAAGAAGAAAGAGTCTGGAATGGTTGTTGTGAAGGTCTCTACACTCAAAACAAAGTCTACTAATCTTGTGCAGAATGATGAATGGGCATTTACTATTGTTTGCAATTATGAGCCATCTTCTCATGAACAGTGTGTGTTTGCAGTAGACTCCGATGTTTGATACTTTGATAGTGGGGCAACCAAACATATTACCTCACAACATAGTTTCTTCACTTCACTTGAGTCTACCCCTACAAGGAATACTATCACATGCACCAACAACTCCTCTTATCATATTATGGGAGTTGGTAAGATCATTCTGACTACTCTTGATGGTAGTTATTTTACATTGTTAGATTCTTTATTTATGCCACGGACCAAGAAAAATATGTTATCAGTTTCAACATTAGCCAAGATTATCTTGGTTATGGAGTTTGTTCATGATAGATGTACAATTCATGATCTACCAAATGGCAATGTCATTATTGCTTCTGGCATTTTATGTTGTGGGTTGCATAAGCTCATAGATTATGCTAAATCTGTGAATGATTTTACATGTGCAGTTCAAGATTCTCAGGCTATGTCAAATGCAAAGCTTTGGCATGCATGCTTTGGTCATTTGAATTTTGCTAGCTTGCTAGACCTGCAAAAATATGAAATGGTCTCCTCTTTGCCCAAACTTGAGGCACCTAGTAAACATGTCTATGAAGGCTATATTTTAGGCAAAATGTAGCATTCCTCCTTCCCAAAAGATGGTTCAGTTCGAGCTACTCAGAAATTGTAGCTCATTCACAGTGATATCTGTGGTCATATGCACACACCTTTTGGGAACTATCTTTACTTCGTGACTTTCATCAAGGATTTTTCCAGGCATGCATGGGTATATCTATTGAAAGAAAACTCCGAAGTGTTTATGTGTTTCAAACAGTTTCTGGTTTTTCTTGAAAATCTATCGGCATGTAAAATGGGCACCCTTTGTTCTGATCAAGGGGGGGAATATATGTCTTCTGATTTTAATGTGTTTCTTGCTAAACATGGGATAAAACATCAGTGTATAGTGTCGTATTCACCTCAACATAACGGAGTTGCTAAAAGGAAGAACATGTCACTCATGGAGATGGCGAGGTGTATGGTCAAGAGTCAGGCTTTACCACATAGTTTCTAGCTTGAGGAGGTTACGTTGACGGCATATGTACTTAATAGGTATCCCACTAATGCATTGCACTCTATCACTCCATATGAGGCTTGGCATGTTCGTAAGCCATCTATTGCTCACCTGCATGTTTTTGGTTGTCTATCATATGCATTAGTGCTTGAACAATGACATAGGAAATCGGATGATAAAGTAGTGAAATGTATTTTAGTTGGGAAGGGTTCTGAAACTAAATGCTATCATTTGTATCATCCACACATTAAACACATTTTGGTTAGCCGTGATGTTGTTTTTGTGGAAGATGTTATTCAGCCATTACTTTCATGTACTAAGGACACATCAGTTAGCTCCAAGGACATGTATAACACTTTATTGCCTCTTTTTATAGGTGGATAGTCTAGTGTTGGTCCTAATGAGGCAACTTCCTAGCCTTTACAGGTTTCATGTGATGATGCATATCATTCCATTTCTGATGCAGATTTACATGATGCACTTGTTGATGAGAGAACTAATATGGAGGAGGCAAAGACTATGCCTAAATGAATGATGCAGACTTTGCAAGATAGTGACTTAGATGCACTGTTGGAGTTGGACATCTGCGGAAGCACGTGAACAACACAAGGAAGAAGAAGAAGCTTGGAGCAAAACACACAATACTACATGTATTACCAGAGAATGAAGAAAGATGAGTAGCCCATTAGGGCAATAGGCATATATACAAGGCAGGGGGGAAAAACCTCCTAAAGAGGGAAAAAAGTGCCCCAGCAGTCCTATATCAACAAATCCCCCTTGGGAGTGGTGCGGTCAACAAGTAGCTTGCACTCATGTATAAGGAAGTGCCAAGCTATGTGGAAATCACTCCACAAAAGGAAGTAAGCCCAAAGCTTTGTGGAAAGCTTCAAACTTCTCCCTAAGCAGAGCCTTCTTGAAAAGGTTTGCAATGTTCTCCTGCGTGGGCACATATGCCAAGCTGATCTCCCCAACAGAGAACCTCTCCCTAACATAGTAATAATGCACCTCAATGTGCTTAGTGCGAGCATAGAACATAGGGTTCCTCGCAACTACCAATGCACTTTGACTATCAGTGAAGATGGTACTGGCAGAAGATTGACCAACACCCAAATCAGCCATAAGTCATCTGAGCAAAACACACTCAACAATCTCTATGAAAGTTGCCCTATACTCAGCCTCACAACTAGAAGTGGCCACATTAGGCTACGTCTTGCTCAACCAAGATATACATGAGCTACCACACATGAAGCAAAAGCCACCAGTGGACACACGAGTGTCATAGCAACCGGCCCAGTCTAAGTCAGAAAAAGCATGCAAATCTAGTGATAGTGATCCCCCCTTAGGATAAAACAACCCAAGTAGGTGAGTACCACTAAATTAGCGAAAGATGCACTTAACCACCTGCCAATGCTTGACACTTGGGCAATGCATAAACCTGCTCATCTATGAGAGCAAATTGAATATCTAGCTGAGTAATGCATAAGTAAATCAGACATCCAACAGCCTGTTGATAGAGGACAGCATCAAATGCATCTCCAACATCATGAAGAATCAATCGTAAACCTGTCTCCATGGGAGTGACAATAGGCTTACAGTCTTCAAGGCCAAAACATTGCAATAATGTGTCAATATATTTCGTTTGACACAAATCCATTCCACCATCAACTTGCATAAATTGAATGCCAAATAGTGATGCAAATGCCCCAAATCAGACATCTCAGATGAGGCATGCAAATCAGCCTTAAAATCAGCAGCCTAATGGATGAGTCGATAGGTATAAGGCTAGGCTTGTTGCAAAGGGTTATCATCAAGAAAGAGGCATTGATTTTGATGAAACCTTTACTCCTACATGTCGAATGACTATTGTTCGTAGCATTTGGGCACGTGTAGCTCATAATGGCTGGAACGTACATCAGTTGGACATTAAAATTGCATTTTTGAATGGTGACTTGCATGAAGAAGTGTATGTTTTTTAGCCCTATGTTTTTGTGCAGAAAGGGCATGAAAACAAAGTGTGTTGGTTAAAAAAGGCATTATATGGTTTGAAGCTAGCACCACGTGCTTGGTATGAAAAGATACATGCCTACCTAATTGCACATGGTTTTGAAAATGGTGTGCTTCTGATCATTGTTGTCGATGTTGATGACATGTTGCTCACTAGTCCTCATGAGAAGCATATTGCTAATTTTAAGGCTGATTTGCATGCCTCATTTGAAATGTCATATTTGGGGCATTTGCATCATTATTTGGGCATTTAGTTTATGCAAGTTGATGGAAGAATAGCTTTGTGTCAAACAAAATAGATTGACATATTGTTGGAGCATTTTGACCTTGAAGACTACAAAACTATTGCCACTCCTATGGAAACAATTTTATGGTTGGGTCTTCATGCTGCTCAAGATGCATTTGATGTTGTTCTCTATGAAGAGGTTGTTGGATGCTTGATTGACTTATGAATTACTTAGCTAGATATTTAGTTTTCTATCTCACAGATGAACAGGTTTATGCACTACCTAGGTGTCAAGCATTGGCAGGTGTTTGAGCGCATCTTTCGCTACTTGAGTGGTGCTCGACTACTTGGATTGTTTTATCCCAAGGGGAAATCTCTACCACCAGATTTACATGCTTTTTCTGACTCTGACTTGGCTAATTTCTATGACACTTGTGTGTCCATGAGTGGTTTTTGCTTCATGCTTGGTAGCTTATGCATATCTTGGTTGAGCAAGAAGCAGCCTACTATGGTCATTTCTAGTTGTGAGGCTTAGTATAGGGCAACTTTCAAAGCAATAGTTGAGTGTGTGCAACGAAGATGCCTTATGGCTGATTTGGGTGTTGGTTAGTCTTTTGCCACCACCATCTTCATTGACAGTCTGTGCACATTGGCAGTTGTGAGGAGCCATGTGTTCCATGCTCGCACTAAGCACATTGAGGTGCACCATCATTATGCCAGGGAGAGGTTCTCTGTTGGAGAGATCACTTTGGCATATGTGCCGACATAGGAGAACATTGTATACCTTTGCATAAAGGCTCTACCTAGGGAGAACTTTGAAGCTTTATGCAAAGCTTTGGGCCTACTTCCTTTTGTGGATTGATTCCACATAGCTTGGCACTTCCTTATACATGAGCTAGCTATGTGGATTGATTCCACATAGCTAGCTCCTTGTTCATCGCATCACTCACAAAGGGGATTTGTTGATATATTTGGGTAGTGATATGTGTGAACACACTAGGACCGTTAGAGCACTTTTTTCCCTCTTTAGGGGTTTTTCCCTTGGCTTGTATATACGCTTATAACCCTAATGGTCGCTTATCTTTGTAAATTCTCTTAGTAATAAATTTAGTATTGTGTGTTGTGCTCCAAGTTTCTTCTTTTTCCTTGTGTTGTTCACGTGCTTCTGTAGACCTCAAACTCCAAAAATGTCACAGATCTATCCTAGGCATATGCAAAAGATAAGGGAATTATTGGGAGATAGTTAGCAGGTTCACATAGAATTTCTTCAGATTACATGTATCTTAGGTGGAAGATCCACGTAGTTTATAGAATTTGAAGCAAGGTCCAAGAATTAGCAAGGTTTGCTAATGCCAAGGCTAGACTTCTCATAATTTCCCATCATTAGCAAGATTTGAAACCAGATATTGCAGAAGAGATGATGTTAAATAGGAGAATTCCATGTAGAACTAGTTTGATCGAGAGTATTTGGTATCTTGGAAGGGTGTCCACTCTGAGTCTCCTCTTGAGTCTCCTCTTGATCATTGAGGAAAATGGTCTTTAGAAGGGGGAGAGAACGTTAGAGATAGATCCAAGTCGGATCATTTATCAGTGTGTGTTGGAACAAGAGCATGTGTTGCTAAGGTTCCTAGCTCGAGGGTTAGGTTGGAACAAGAGCATGTGTTGCTAAGGTTCCTAGCTCGAGGGTTATCCTAAGGTTCCACCTTAGAAGTAGAGTGAGTGTGCATGATGGCCACATGTCACACTAGAACACTCTAGAAGCTTTCTAATCTTAGAGCAAGAGGATGAATAGGATGGGCAGAGAGTATCCGACATGCCATTTTCAAGTTTTTGGTTAGAAAATTCTTGTCATGGACACAAAGAGAACCATCTTAAACTTTAGATTCCATTTCAATTTCTTATACCTCATGTTTGGTTAAGATTTTGGAGAAACTAATGCTACCATTGCGTTCAGAATGTGCCAAAACCCAAGATCGACTGTCTACTTGCTGAATTTTGACACTGGGAGGTCTTGTTTCAAGTTGATGACATCATGATGACATCATCAAGTCATAACCACCATATAGCACCACCTTTGAACACCTATAAAAGGAGCGGTTGGCCACATTCATTCTCAGTCTTGCCAATACCAGTCTTGGGAGCTCAAGGAGTCGTGACCGCCAAGTAAGTACTCTCCAAGTTCGAGTTCGAGTTCTAGTCTTGGCTTTTGCTCTAGTCTTGGCTTTTGCTCTAGTCTTGTATCGTGGACATTCTTTCTTGTCCTATTGTAATATCATAGTACGAGATCCTGTCGAGTTATTTCTTGTATCTAGTTCATGTCCCTGAAGGGAATTCTTGTAATCGAGATATCTTGTTCCCTACCTATGATCCTGGGTTATGGGATCTCCTATATCATCTCTAGTCCAGTTTTCCATACTTATCGGTCCCAGGTTGTGGGACGTCTTGTATCAATCACATATTCTTGTATCGTTCTCCCTATGTGGGTGTTCTTGTAATCATAAGTGTATTTCTGAAATCTTGACTAGTGTAGTCAGAGAGAACAATCTAGTGCTCCCTTGACATTTTGGCAAGACTAGCTTCATCAAGACCATGCACCATGGATTCCCTATGCAAGGAGATCCAATCTACCATAAAGGACTTGATCGACCATGTCCAAGAGATGAAAAGATTTCGATGACAAGATGATCGATCAGTTTCAAGCTATGCCTTGAATATCAAGATGTTGTTTCATGGAACTACATATCAAGAAGACTACATGGTTAATCAATTTCGAAGTGGCCTCAATCATGAAGTCAAATATATCTTGCAATCCATGCCTCAAGCAAATACCTTTGAGGATGTTATTAATCAAGCAGTTCAATGCGAGAATCAATTATTCAAAGAAAGTCAAGTCCAAGAGCTGGAAGTGTTGAATAATCAAGACATTGTTCGTCAAGAATCTGAATCAAGAATTTTTTAAGCCCAAAAAGTAATTACAAATGATATGGAGAATACATGTTATGAAGATATCAAGAAGGTAAAGAATAAAGAGGATTTCATGTTCAATCAAGCAGGTGTGCTTACTCAATGCTCTCCATCAAAGATCCTAGAAAGACCACAACACTCCAATATAAGCTCAAAGGATCTATTGCATAAAGAACCCAAGGAAGTTCAAGAGACACCCAGTCCTTCACCATCTATCAAGATTCAAGATTATGAAGAATTCAAGGTCGTGCATGTATTAGATTCAAGGATCTCTCGAGGAAGATTGGAATGCCTTATTCATTGGAAAGCATATGCCATCACTGATCGTACTTGGGAACTTACAGAAAATCTTCAAAGAGCAAAAATCAAGGTTCGTGAATTCCATAAGAAGAATCCAATGAAACCCAAGCTAGAGAACATGGCCGCTCCTCATGGAACTCGTCGCTTGAGGGGGAGTTGATGTCACGGACACAAAGAGAACCATCTTAAATCTTATATTCCATGTCAATTTCTTATATCTCATGTTTGGTTAAGATTTTGGAGAAACTAATGCTACCATTCCATCCGGAATGTGCCAAAACCCCAAGATCAACTGTCTACTTGCGGAATTTTCACACTAGGAGGTCTTGTTTCAAGTCGATGATATCATGATGACACCATCAAGTCATAACCGCCATATAGCACCACCTTTGAGCACCTATAAAAGGAGGGGTTGGCCACATTCATTCTCATTCTTGCCAATACTAGTCTTGGGAGCTCAAGGAGTCGTGACTGCCAAGTAAGTACTCTCCAAGTTCCAGTTCGAGTCCTAAACTTGGCTTTTGCTCTAGTCTTGTCTAGTCTTGTATCGTGGACATTCTTTCTTATCCTATTGTACTATCATAGTACAAGATCCTGTCGAGTTATTTCTTGTATCTAGTTCATATCCCTTAAGGAAATCCTTGTAATTGAGATATCTTGTTCCCTATCTACGATCCCGGGTTGTGGGATCTCCTATATCATCTCTAGTCCAGTTTTCCATACTTATCAGTCCCGGGTTGTGGGATCTCTGTGGAGAATGAGTTCTCCTATGCGCAACGGAAATGTGTAGTGAAACCTTGTATGTCCATCACTTGGACAAACATCTGCACCTTAGATAGCTTGCTGCTCTCAATAAAAAACTCATATGGACTTGAGCCTTTAGTAAATCAAAGTAGACAAAGATTACTTTCTAAAAAGCTTTAAATAACTTAATTTGGACAAGTTTTGATTAAGAAACACAACTAATAAAATGAACTACCTATCCACACAGGTATGTTGAAGAAATGAGCTTCACTCTCGGACTGATAACTCACTGAATATATATCCTTTGAGAAAGATATTTGGTAGAAAGAAAGTAGACTCAAATAGCTTTCCAACAAGCTAAAAAACAAGTAATTTGGATGAGTTTTGGTCAGCAAACTCAACTGACCAAAATAGACCACCTCCACACATAAGTACACTCTAAAACTAGACTTTACTCTCTGACAGATATCTCACAGAATATAAACGATCTGAATAAGATATTTGGGATAGTGAAAATAGATTCCAAGAGCTTTCCAACAAGACAAAAATCATGCAATTTGGATATGTTTTGGTTGGGAAACTTAACCAACCAAAATAGACTACCTATCTACACATGTATACTGAAAAACTAGACTTCACTCTTTCACTGATATCTCACAAATTGCATAAGCTTTCAAAGAGATATTTGGTATGCAAAAGTAGGCAAGATAAGCTTTCCAATGAATTCTTAAACGCAAGAAATGGTTACATATGCACTGAGATATGAGCTCTGCAATAGAGTTGTGTACAAACTGAATGCGACTAGAAGCAGTCTAAGGGAAGACAAAATGACAAAATGGCAAGATCCGACTATTGGGAGCTCTTGCCTCTTTCTCTACTTGTTTTGAATGTGCTCCCACTTCACTTTTATAACCAATGAGCATGTGAAGAAGTTTGTTCCTTCTCTTAACTCACCACTTTCTCCACTACATGCTACTAACTACAAGGCAAGATATTGTATCTCTTACTCATCATGAATTTTGACTAGAGTTTTTCCTTTTATTATTTTTTCCTTTTTTCCTCTACTTTTTCTTTATCTTTATATTTGGTAAATTTATCCAAGCATGGATCATATGAAAATGAGCTTGTACATTTATCTTCAACAATCTCCTATATCATCTCTAGTCCAGTTTTCCATACGTATCGGTCCCAGGTTGTGGGACTTCTTGTATCAATCACATATTCTCGTATCGTTCTCCCTACGTGGGTGTCCTTGTAATGGTGTATTTCTGAAATCTTGTCTAGTGTAGTCAGAGAGCACAATCTAGTGCTCCCCTGACAAGTCTCACAACTTCAGGTTTTTCATGTCTCACAGAGACCTATCTTTCTTGATAACTTCAATCTCTCTGGACTTATCTTTCTTGACCGCATCTTCCTCAATTGAATTGTGTAATAAAGTGATAGGAAGGAGATGATTGAACCACACCCTTGACAGGAGATGGTTGAACCAAACCTTAACACAGAGGATTAGGAAGTAATCCTCAACCATAGCTTTTGGCGCAAGTGGTTAGCCCATCACATTCCTAACCAAGAGGTTGTGAGTTCAATTCTTTACACTGGTATCGAAGCTTAGGAAGCAAGCTTGGGAAAGATGGATTGACCTAATGGCCTAAAAAAAAGCGCTTGGGCATCCTCTATATGAAAGTTTACAATGTAGCACACGTCACTTTCACAAGTTAACCCAACAAAGATTGAGGTGTATCTCTCAATTCGTAGGTCGGATTGAGGCATGTAACATACCATTGGAAAGCTCTTGGAATGAACTTTCCAAATCTGCTAAGATAGTGTGAAAGTAGGAAATCATTGGGAAACCTTGGGTAGCTCTTGATTGAGTGTTCAAGATGCTAAACATGGATGAGAACAAGGTTCAAGATACTAAGGTTGAGAATAAGGTTCAAGACACCACGGTTGCGAACAAGGTTCAAGAAACTATGCGAGATTGAAGAAATCAATTCAAGGGTACCAAGGGAGTTCAAGAATGGATCACCAAGACTAGAGGAATAATGAGTAGATCATTGAGGACAATGATCAACTAAGGGGGAAGAATGTAATAAAGTGATAGGAAGAAGATGGTTGAACCACACCCTTGACAAATAGGAGATGGTTGAACTACACCCTAAGAGACAGGATTAGGAAGTATTCCTCAACCATGGCTTTTGGGGCAAGTGGTTAGCCCATCACATTCCTAACTAAGAAGTTGTGAGTTCAATTCCTTACATTAGTATCATGCACACATTAATGTGAATATAAAGTAGGGTGGTATGGGACACTAGATTTTATACTCATATTGATGTACGAAAGATCGTATGGGACATCAGATTATGGGATGATAATTATATTTTAGTCCTAGATTGGATCTTGAAGTTAGGTTTGATCCTCAAGGGAATTAAAACTTAAAAGAAGAATTTTAAATTCAAGGAGGATAAAAGTAGTACCCCGAGATATTTCAAGATATCTCATGATCAAGGAAATAGAAGATATGAAGTAAGTAACTTCCAAGATATTCTTTTTCAAAATAAAGGCATATATTTTCTCTTATTTGAATAAAGTAACACTTCAAGATAAAGCATTGATTTATGTAACAAGTAGGACTTTGACATTGGAATGATCCTTTCAACTAAGGGATAGAGTGACTAAGTCAAGCACTAAGTTCCTAGTGTAACTTGGTAAATTCAATCCTTTGACTCGAAGAAATGCACAAGAATTGCATTCTTAGTAAGCAATAATAAAGATTGAATTTAGGCATGAACTTAGTCTTAAGTGAAGCATTATTTGAGTAAAAAACTCATCAATAGAACCTCAGTGGGTCGACTTTTGAATTCTAGATGACTTAGGACTTTTAACTTCTCAAAGATCTGTTTCAACAAGGTATTGAATTTTGAATTGGTTGTACAGAGTCTTAATTCATTCTTTCGACTTTCCAAATCTTTTGGAATTGACTCAGATACAATATTTGATTCCTTTTGCGAAAGTCCAGGGTTAGTTGGTTAGAACTAGATAACTGAATTAAACATCCTAGACAGATGTTCTATATAAGAACATTTTCAATCTTCAAAAGATGATAATTCTCAGATTGATTTATTCATTTGAGTTTGCTTCCAATTCTCTAGCATAACTATAATGACTTTCTAGAGTCCAGTATACTTTAGAACAAAGAAGATAGGAATTGCTCCTCAGATTGACAATTCCCAAGAACTTAAAAATAAAATATTTGAGAAAAGTGTCCTAAGTTGAACAATTTTCATTTTGAATTTGACTTGGTCAAGTTATAGTATGAATGACCCAAAGTAAATTTGAAACTTTCTACTATAATTTACATAGGATTTTCAAGCTCATTAGGACAAATTAGTCCTCTAGTCGGGTGAAAAAAATCAAGTAACTATAAGTTGGGAGTAAACCATTGTATAACCATCCAAGTCAAATGTTTGGGGCAATCAGACTTCAAGTTTTCTAAGTCAAATTCAAATGAATCAAGAGTTCTCAAAGTCTTGATAGGGATAAGAATCCCACCTTAATTACTAAATCCATGCACCAATTATGCCCAGAAATGGACTACTAATTGGAATCCATCCATTTCATATGTTTGTGTCTAAATAGCACATCGGGAAACTGTGAATTGGCCAGGGATGTTTTTAGATCCACCCTTATTCTTAATTCATTAGTTTGTACTTTGACGAGTTCATCAAATTACAAAGTTAGATGATGTTTTGAATCATTTGGGTAGGGATCCCACCACAAAGATGAGACATGTTCTTCTACTTTTAGAACATGACCATGTTCTTCCAGTTTTAGAACATGAGCTTTAGGGGTTGCCTAAAATATTTATATAGATCTTTTTTCGAGGACAAAAATACTTTCCAAGGGGGGAAGAATGTAATAAAGTAAGTGTATGATCTAAGGGTCTGGTCGGTTCAAACATATCTGAAATCAGACATCGTTTGGTCACATGTGTGTATGACCAAGAACCTCCGGTCTACACTTACTAGAAGGTCATTTACTCTTGTAACCAAGTGATCTACTTAGCCTAGTGGTTAATTCTCAACATTGTGAAGGAGGAGGTCTTGGGTTCAAACCCCATGGGGAACATGGGGAGAGTATTTTGCCCAAAGAGATCTAGAGCCTTCTAGAAGCATTGGCTTGAGTTAACTCAAGTTAACTGGGAGACTTGGCGCACATGCAGTTACATGGCCGACACATGGATGGTTAGTATCCACCTTCCCAAGAAGGCAGTCCCTTGGAGAGAGCTATTTATAGAGGCAATTGGTTAAAAAGGGAGTCATCTCTCTAGCATGTGGTGGTTGTAATCCTCATTCTCTTGTAGCTTGGCATTGCTATGGCCACCTAATGAGTGATCAACTGGATTACTTGCATGCTCAGAGGACACAGAAATGATGGTCCTCTTTGGCTTCACAACACGATCAATGCTTGTATCTCGGGCATCTTCACACGAGCTAAGCTTCACCTTCAACTTCTTAACAAACCTCTCCTTTCACTTATCTATGTCCCTAATATTTGAAAAAAATCTTAGCCAAGGACATGACATTAATTTTTTTGAACCAACTTGGTGCTAAGCATCAACCTTGTGAAGAACTTGATGCCAAGCATCTACTTTATGTGAGGGCCAACACGATGCTAGGCATCACTTTTGTGGACCAAGTCGATGCTAAGCATCGCTTTGGCTGAGGAAGTCGATGTTAATCATCACTTTGATGGAGCAACTCGATGCAAGACATCACTTTGGTGGATCAATTCAATGCTAACTCCATTGGTTTCTTTCTTCTTTTTTCTGTGCTTTCTCTCTCTGATGCTCTTTTACTCTCTGTGCTCTCTCTTGACTTGTGGCTCAGTGGAAAATGAGACTCAACTGCTCTCATCTATTTATAGACATTTGGATGAGTTTACCCAAGGACTAACCAAGTTCATCCAGATCAAACTAGGTGCAACTTGATGGTGCCACTAGACTATAAAGTTGAATCAAGAAGCAACCAATTTCAACCAGATCAAACTTAGTTCATGGGAAAATCATCCACCACCTCCAATGAACATGGCCACTATCAATTTTGCCTTCAAGGAAAAACAATACCACAAAGCAGTTAAGAGAGAAGGATGACATGATCGAAGATCTTCATCAATCATGCCAATGTAAGGAGCAAGAAAATCCCCAACTTATGTTCATCGCCAAGAGCAAAGATAGTATTCGATCATTGACCTTTAGGTAGTTCAACCTCAAACCTTTCCTTTATTAGAAAAAAAGTTCATGTTCTCTATGAAATGGTAAAATAAAAGAAAACTATTAAGTTGATGTTCTCTAATGAACTTGTAAAATAAAAGTTGACCTAATTAATAATCAATGTGGTTATAAATTATATAGAGGCATTATGTTGCCTATCTCTTCTTCTAGAGGTTGCTTATCATGTAGCAACGATTGTAATGGATTTCCTATCGTGTAGATCTTCTCCAATTATTAATTAGCAGTCAAATCGTACCTCTTAATCTTGATTGTCTAGATCATAGAGTCATAACATAAAGTCAAATCGTACCTCTTATTCTTGATTGTCCAAATCATAAACTCAAATCATACCTCTTAATCTTGATTGTACAACTCATAATAATGGTCACAATCCATCTTCATAATTATCTAGATACGTGATTTGGGAGATATAAGATGATGTTGCACTTCCACTTCTTACACTATAAAGGGAATGCTCCAACATTTCTCTTTGAATTCAATGAAGAGATCCCTCTTTTGATAGATGTCTGGGCATCATCTGCCTCTAGTGAGCTTGACAGCCTTTCAAATTTGTTGTTTTAGTTGATCATTTCATGATCAATGTCCATGGCTTAGAATGTGTGAATGATTTTGTGTTCTCAATTGATTCATTTAAGTTAGATTTTCAATGCAACAGTTCTCATCCACCTATTGACCTCAATCCACCTATTGATCTCTCTTTGGATTCAAGTGCATGTGGAGCAAAGGCTGTCAACAAAGAGAGGGAGAGTATACAAATCATGTTCATGCATTTTAAGCAAAGGCCTCATGAAGTAAGTCAAAGAAGGTTTCAATTCCTTACTTTAGATAGACAAGTTGCATTGGACATTGTGAAGCATTGTTGTGGTTTGAAATGTTTGTATAAATTAGGAATGAAGAAACTAAGGCAACAAAGAGAGAAACTCTTCCATTCAGATAATGAGAGGAAAGATATATACCTTGGTTTTCACATGCAAATGATTGATAACATGTCACTAACACATGTTTCTTTTGAATATTACTTTGGTCAAGGGATCCGATGTTGTAGGGGTGCATTTAAAAATGCGATGGGCATCAGGAATTCGAGAATACATAAGATTCATCAAGGGCTTATGAATGGAGATCTCATTTTTTTATACATATCATAGAGTTGCAACCAAAGGATCTACTAGTTGTCATGCAACGAGTTGGATGATGAACTATTTTAGTTTGCATTGTGAAGTTATGCCTACAAGTGGAAGGTTACACTTGTCAGATAACTTTACTCATTAAGAAGTATTCCAAATCTATAAAGAAGAGATGGAAAGTAAAAATGAGAAGTTATGTACTATATCAATATTTTACACGATTATGGAAAGAAGACTTTAACAATGTGAGCATTCCTTGTAAACCTAGATTGGGCGAATGGTCAATTTGCGCCACTTTGAAAAACATGGCAAAGGGGTCCACAACACCACAAGAAAAATAAAAGTTTAAAAGTCTTCTAAAGAACCATCGTGAAAGTCAAGCTTTAGAAAGAATTCATCATCGAAGTAAAGCACTATGAAATCTAGAGTGTTATATGTGTTTTTTGATTGATTGTATGGATCAAAAGAAAACATCTCTCCCCCATTTTTCTTACATTCCTAAGGACACTAGAGATGAAGTCCTTGTGCAAATGCATTTGGTTGATGCTTTGGTATACAATGGAATTGTAAAGTCTAAGGTCTTTTTCACATATCCCAATGTGCATAATGATCCAAACCTTAGGATTACTGTGATTCATAAAGTTTTCCAATCATGGGAGGGTCTTTTGCCACCAAATCTATATTTGTAGCTTGATAATACTGCAAGAGATAATAAAAACTCTATAGTCTTTGGATATGTATGCATGCTTGTTGATAGACAAGTGTTTTAGAAGGTTAAGATCAATTTCCTTTTGGTTGGGCACACTCATGATCACATTGATCATTGTGGCATGAAAACCTCATTATCTATGTTGATTTTTGAAGCATATACACCAAAACCTAAAGTTCAACATTTAACATAGATTTATGACGTCAAACATTTTTGCCCAATAGGTCTTGATAACAGTACTAAAAGGTTTTGGTTTTGTTGCACAATATTAGTTTCAACCATGTATTCTTGATGAGGAGGCTTGATGACATAACTCTTATATGTGCAAAGTTGTTATAGTTTATGGAATAATGGAATGTTATATGGACTTTAATGTCTTGAGGTTTTTAATGTGATTTGTGTTTTGATTTAGTAGGTGAAGAGTCATGAGGGTGTGAATGCACGTGGACTTATTCAGATATTTTTAAAGATAGTTAAAAGGTAGTATTTTGGATATTTTTTATAAAAATAATAGGTTGTTTTAGAAAGCGACATTTTTGTAAAAATAGTAGATCGTTTAAAACGCAATGATTTTGTAGATAAAGCAAATTTTTGTAAATTCACGCTTTTTGAAGCGCCATCCTTATGTATCTTCTATTCAGGACATAATGAGAAATACCTATAAATACACATACTCTGATAGACTCGTCTAGAGTATGTGGGAGGAGATTGTACCCAATCTTGTATGCAGTCTCTTGTCTCTATCTATTCTGTGTTGGGGATGGAAGGATCATGTGACCTTACCCCTATATTCATATATATACATCATATATAGAGCATTGCCTCAAGGGAGATCATTATGTGGGTTTGAGGCTCCCACGCATATGTGCATGTCTTTCCTCTCCTCTATCTCCCTCCATATCCTCCTTGTTCCTCTTGTCCAGCACACCAAAGCACTTCATTGGTATCAGAGCATGTTGAAGGCTTGTGTGCAAGAAGCTTCCATGGAAGCTTAGGTCACAAAAGGTGAAAGTTCAGGTCGGCACCGTTTGACAGTAGTTCAGTATTTTGGCCATAACTTGAGCTAGGAAGCTCAGATTGACAAGTTTTAAAGTTTTCTGCGTACTTGAGACAAAGAGTGACAAGTTTGCAGAAGGGCGAAAAACCTAGTTCGAGCTTCTAGAGTGCCAAAAAATTAAAAAACTATAATCACTTGGACAGCAGGTCAGTATTTTGACTATAAGTTGGGTTTTACAAATTAGAATGAGACGATTCAACTTGCTCGGCCTCTACAAGTTTGTACAAGAACGCAGATCCAGATTCTGAGTTCTAAGTCGCCAAAATCACAAAATACAGAGCAATAGTGTTGTAGGTGAAGATGAAATTGATAGTTGATGCTTTTTTTGTGCATATCTTGAGCTACACACCTCCGATTGAGGTGTTCTTTATCTCATTACGTATTCAAGAAAAGTTCTTGAAGTTTGCTGAAGAGCAAAAGTTCCGGTTTAGAGGTTATCACTTCTGAAACAACAAAAGATAGAGTAGCATATTTTCACCAAAAGAACCCTAATTGCTTTTGGAGTTTCATTTTGCCTTGGAAATTCTTCGAGAGAGCTTTTTTGGTGTGCGAAATTTTATGTTTAGAGCTTGATGACATTATCCATGTATGATCACTATGGTAGCTCCTCCATATGAGAGTAAAGCATGATTTTGTCACATGTTTGGCATGTGAGATGACATTGTGGTATAGCCTTTTTGGGGTTTATGTCATTATGAGTTCAATCATGGATGTGTTGGAGTTAGACGTCTACGGAAGCATGCAAACAACACAAGGAAGAAGAAGAAACTTGGAGCACAGCACACAATATCGATTGTATTACAAGAGAATGTACAAAGATAAGTAGCCCATTAGGTCAATAGGCATATATACAAGCCGAGGGAAAAAACCTCCTAAAGAGGGAAAAAAGTGCCCCTACGGTCCTAGTGTGTTCACAAACATCACTACCTAAATATATCAACAAATCCCCCCTAGGAGTGATGCGGTGAACAAGGAGTTGGCACTCATGCATAAGGAAGTGCCAAGCTATGTGGAATCAATCCACAAAAGGAAGTTAGCCCAAAGCTTTGCAGAAAGCTTCAAACTTCTCCCTAGGCAGAGCCTTCGTGAAAAGGTCTACAATGTTCTCCTGCATGGGCACATATGCCAAGCTCATCTCCCTAGCAGAGAACCTCTCCTTGACATAATGATAATGCACCTCAATGTGCTTAGTGCTAGCATGGAACACAGGGTCCCTTGCAACTACCAATGCGCTCTGACTGTCAGTGAAGATGGTGGTGGTAGAAAACTGACCAACACCCAAATCAACCATAAGGCGTCTCAGCCACACACACTCAAAAGTAGCTATGAAAGCTGCCCTATACTCAGCCTCACAACTAGAAGTGGCCATAGTAGGCTGCTTCTTGCTCAACCAAGATATACATGAGCTACCAAGCATGAAGCAAAAGCTATTACTGGACACATGAGTGTCATAACAACCAGCCCACTCAGAGTCAAAAAAGCATGCAAATCTAGCGGTAGTAATCCCCCCCTGGGATAAAACAACCCAAGTAGGCAAGTATCACTCAAGTAGCGAAAGATGCGTTTAACTGCCTGCCAATGCTTGACGCCTGGGCAATGCATAAACATGCTCATCTGTGAGACACCATACTGAATATGTGGCTGAGTAATGCATAAGTAAATCAAGCATCCAACAACCTGCTGATAGAGAACAACATCAAATACATCTCCAGCATCCTGAAAACTCAATGTAAACTTGTCTCCATAGGAGTGGCAATAGGCTTACAGTCTTCAAGGTCGAAATGCTGAAATAATGTGTCAATATATTTCATTTGACACAAAGCCATTCCACCATCAATGTGCATAAACGGAATGCCCAAATAGTGATGCAAATGCCCCAAATTAGACATCTCAAATGAGGCATGTAAATCAGCCTTAAAATCAGCAATATGCCTCTCATGAGGACCAGTGAGCACCATGTCATCAACATAAACCATAATGATCAGAAGCACATCATTTTCACACTTAACATATAAGGTGCTTTCAGTTGCACTGTTCTCAAAACCATGTGCAATCAGATAGGCATGTATCTTTTCATACCAAGCACATGGTGCTTGCTTTAAGCCATATAATGCCTTCTTTAACCTGCACACTTGGTTCTCATGCCCTTTCTACACAAAGCCACCAGGCTGAAAAAAATACACTTCTTCATGCAAGTCGCCATTCAAAAATGTTGTTTTGATATCCAATTGATGTACATTCCAACCATGATGAGCTGCAAGTGCACACATGCTACGAACAGTAGTCATTCGGCAAGTAGGTGCAAAGGTCTCATCAAAATCAATGCCTCTTTCCTACGCATAACCCTTTGCAACAACTCGAACCTTATACCTGTCAATTGTACCATCGGGCTTACACTTCAGCTTGTATACCCACTCAGTCCCAATGACCTTCTTTCCAGGAGGCAAGTCACATAAAGACCAAGTACCATTCTTCATTATAGCATCATATTCAGATTACATAGTAGCCATCCAATTTTCTAAATTTTGTGCTTCATCAAATGAAACAGGCTCATTTTCATCATAGAGACTAGATGCAGCCATAACATAGCAATCTGATGCAAAAGAGGCACTATGAGAGCCTGAATGAGTATGATATGACAGAGGTGCATCTAAGTTGCTATCACGCAAAGTCTTCACTAGCCATTTTGGCATAGTTTTTGCCTGCTCAATATCAACTCTCTCATCAACAAGTGCATCATGTAAATCTGCATCAGAAATGGAATGATTTGCATCCTCACATGAAAGCTACAAAACAATGTTTGGTTTTGGCTGAAAATCTATCAGCATGTAAAATGGGCACCCTCCGTTCTGATCAAAAGGGGGAATATATATATGTCTTCTGATTTTAATGCATTTTTGACTGAACGTGGGATAAAACACCAGTGTACAGTGCCGTATACACCTCAACAGAATGGAGTTGCTGAACAAAAGAAGAGGTCACTCATGGAGATGGTGAGGTGTATGGTCAGGAATTAGGCTTTACCGCATAGTTTCTGGCTTGAGGTTGTCTTGTGTGCAGTATATGTGCTTAACAGGTGTCCCACTAAAGCACTACAATCTATCACTCCATATGAGTCTTGGCATGATCGCAAGCCATCTGTTGCACATCTGCGTGTTTTTGGTTGTTTGGCATATGCATTAGTGCTTGAACAACATCGCGGAAAACTGGATGATAAAGCAATAAAATGTATTTTTGTTGGGTACAGTTCTGAAAGTAAAGGCTATCTTCTATATCATCCACAGACTAAATGCATTCTGGTTAGCTATGATGTGGTTTTTGTGGAAGATGCTATTCAACCATTACTTTCATGTACTAAGGAGACATATGTTAGCTCCAAAGACATGTATGATACTTTGCTGCCTCTTTTTACAGGTGGACAGTCTAGTGTTGGTCCTAATGACGCAACTTGAACAGAACTTCCTAGATGAGTTCTGCTAAAACTGTAGCATACTTCGAGATGCGTATACTGGCAAACAGAAACAGATATATACCTTTGGCACCAAAAGACAAAATAGCCTGCACAAGCGCTGTGATAATGCATTCGGAGGCCAAAACGAGCTCAAATCGTGATTTTGGCACCACAGAGCAAAGTTGTTTTGATCTCTGAAAACCTTGAGTATGCTCACCAAATTTCGTGCAAATCTGAGACTACAATCAGAGAGGTGTAGACGACGCCCTAGACGAATTGGTGACCTGCTCTGATACCAATTGCCTAATGGTAGCCAGTTACAGGAGAGCAGATGTTATGCATTCCTCAGTAAGCATCATTTTCAGTTGAAGTTGGGACAGCTTATGCTTGTCAGAGGTGCCAGGATTGGGTACAAGTATCCACTGTAGGTACTTCATGTGAGAGACATTCTTGTCTCAGTGGGAGTTCAACCTTATGTGCGATGTGAGACTCGTCATGTCTCATTTTTTCTACCTATAGATAGGTCTATTGACATTCTTTGATGCACATGTTTAGCATCAGATGCACAAATGGATGCACGTGTAGAGCATGTTTTGGATGCTAATGATGCTTATATAGAGCATGATTTTGTTGATCATGTAGATGCTCATATGGAGCACACTTTGGATGATCATTTGGATGCTTTAGACCATGATGTTGATGCTCATGTAGAGCATTATGATGATACTCAGTTAGAGTGTGATCATCAGTTTGACCTTCATGTTCATGTTGTGCAGTTAGATCATATGGAGCATGATGATACACTTGGTGTGGTAGAGAGTGATAGCTCTTATGATACACAGTGTGATATAGAGTAGTTTAGTTCTTAGGATGCATAGGTAGATACATCCTTGGTTGCGAGCATGGTTGATTTAGATGTTGAGGAGTCAGTAGTTATGTAGTCATTCTTGGATTCACTCATGCTAGATGTTGACACAGATATATCAAGGCATGCTAGTCTAATGGTGCTTTGGATGCCTTGGATACAAGCATGGATGACATACTTAGGTTAGCTAGGATAGCACATGTTTCATCAGTAGTTGGGAGTCTGATGTACGAGTTGTTATGCTCGAGACCAGATGTTGCACTTGCTATTAGAGCATTTGCACTTGGAGTCATCAGTCGTTCGATGATTGACATAGGCATAGAGCAAAATGGCCCTCATGACCACAATGCCAACATCGAAGTTGTCGATGTGTTCTATGTCTCACATGAGTCACTGGACTCGCATACATATCATGTAGTCTCTGCCATAATGCACTACTCGTCTCCTCATACATCACAGACTCATATATAGAATCCACAAGTTGTAATCGGATAGTGGAGCTGGCCAATGCATCCATATCCATCCATACATGGTCGGGCAAGTCACGAGGCCTCTATGCATCTCTATGCACATACATATGTAACCCTGCACGAACCAATGTATGCCACATCTGATCTTTCCATCTCGGAAAGTCAGTGCCATCAAACTGAGAAGACATCATGCTGGCGATCCAATAGACTAGCAATGTAACAAGAGACTAGAAATAATACTCTATCCTCAATAGGATCACACATGCATATCCATATGCATTACTCACATCATAAATCTCTCGATGGAGAAGGAACCATGTGAACCACTTGTCACATAATCATGCATCTAGCATGTACATAAAGCCATGAGCATAAGCCTGCTCACCAAGTCTCCAAAGTGACCAAATAGATGTGAAAGAATCCTGGGAAAAATTTGACAGAGTATCCCTTGTAAACTGAGCAATCAAACAAGATAACCAATAACAAAAGAACAATGAGTAACCTGTCACCACCTGTCACTGATCCAAGCAAGGATAATGGCAACTACATATGTCAAAAAACTAATGGCAATACATGCCAATACAATGGTGATGCACCTCCCACTCAAGAATGAATCCTGCAAGATGGTCCAACCTATCACAAATAACCTGTGACCAAGACCAAATGAATGGAGATAAACAATGATCCAAAGCTATCACACAAGCTTCAAGATCCACTAGAGCTCCTTCTAGCATAAAAGCTGTCAAAATTTTGACAGCATCTCCTCTGTAAAATGGACTCTGAACCAAATAAACCATGCGGGAATCACCATCCATATATGTCAAGAATCACACTGGCAAATAGATATCAATCAATGACCAAATGCTAATAACAGTGACAAACAAACGTGTAACCGAGGCTCCAATCTGGATCTTTCACCTCCAATACTACTGCTCTGTATTCTGCAATTTTGGTGACCTAAAACTCAGAGTCTGAGCCTGTGATCTTCTAGAAAGTTGTAGAGGCCACTCTAGGTTACGCATAGCAAGTTAAATCATTGCATTCCGAGCTGTAGAACTCAAGTTATGACCAAAAACTTATCTGCTGTCATAGTGAATGTAGATTTGCCTTCTACAACAGTCTGCGTTTTTTGAATTTTCGGCACTCTAAAAGTCCGAACCAGGTTCTGCGCCCTCTTGTAAATTTGTAGCCCTCTATGTTAGCTACGCAGAGAACTTTAAAAGGCATCAATCCGAGCTTTGTAGCTCGAGTTATGACTGAAATACTGAATTGCTGTTGAGAGATGCCGACCTGCACTTCTACTCCTTCTGACCTAAGCTTCCATTGAAGCTTCTTGCACACCAGCCTTCAACATGCTCTGATACCAATGAAGGGCTTTGGTGTGTAGAAGAAGAGGAGGAAGGAGGAAATGGAATGAGAGAGAAGAGAGGAACGACGCGCAGACATGCATGGGAGCCTCGAAACCCACATAATAATCTCTCTTGAGGCAATGCTCTATATATGGTGTATATATATGAATATGGGGGTAAGGTCACATGACCCTTACATCCCCAACAAAATGTTTTGCGGCATTGAACCAACCACCCCACCACATGGACCACATTTCAAGAAAAGATCAAGGAGACCTTCCTTCCTCCATAGTTCCAGTTACATGCTGTTGATCATGGACAATTTTTGGATGGAAAGAAGGAGATACTATGTCTATGTACACTGAATGCTTTTGACAAGAACTACTTCTTATTCATTTGCTTGAAACAATTCCAGAAGATACCTTGCCATGATAGTATGAATATGGTTTGGAGATGGGAATCCAAGCCAAGTTCAACACACTATATCCCACGACCCTCTATGAAGCTATTTCTTTTGCACATGATGTTGAGAAAGAGTTTCAATCCATCACCAAGTCCATTCGCTTACAACAAATGTGTCAATGTCAACAACCAATCAAGCCCAATTTTTCTTTCAAGCATCCTTTCACTACTTTTTAGTGCTCACCTACTTTTTAATGCCCTCCTTAATCCAATTTCTCACCAGTCCACAAGAAAAACCCATTACACCCTACCAAACTTCCAACCCTTCAAACTACAATGATGGATGCTCAACAAAAGAGGCCCCGTATCACTTGTTGGCATTGCGGTAAGTTTGGTCATACTAAAGCCAAATGTAGGTTGCGAACTAATGACATGAAGCCTATTGGAGCTCAAGTACACAACATGGAGGTGGTTCACGAAGACAGTCAACTTGATTGGACTAAGGAAGCATTGGAAAAGAATCTAAGTACCTTGGATAACAAAATTTCTATTCATTCTTTACTTTGCATGCATCATCATCATTATAATCCATGCACTCATTATCATACACACACAATGAGGTCTAAGTTTAACAATCAAGATATTTCTCACATGCTTAACATATAGGTGATCTCAGTTGGACTGTTCTCAAAACCATGTGCAATTAGGTAGGCATGTATCTTTTCATACCAAGCACGTCGTGCTTGTTTCAACCCATACAATGCCTTTTTCAATCTGCACACTTAGTTTTCATGCCCTTTCTGCACAAATCCACGGGGCTAAAAAACATAAAATTCTTTATGCAAGTCACCATTAAAAAATGTAGTTTTAATGTCCAACTGATGTACATTTCAACCATGATGAGCTGTAAGTGCACAAATGCTATGAGCAATAGTTATTCAGCAAGTAGGAGCAAAGATCTCATCAAAATCAATGCCTCTTTCCTATGTATAACCCTTTGCAACAAGCCTAGCCTTATACCTGTCAACTATTCCATCCACCTTATGCTTCAGCTTGTATACCCACTTAGCGCCAATGGCCTTCTTACCAGGAGGCAAGTCACATAAAGACCAGGCACCATTTTTCATTATAGCATCATATTCAGATTGCATAGTAGCCATCCAATTTTTTGAATTTTGTGCTTCATCAAACAAAACAGGCTCATTCTCATCATAGAGACTAGATGCAGCCATAGCATAGCAATTTGATGCAAAAGAGGCACTATGAGAGCTTGAATGAGTATGATATGATAGAGGTGCATCTAATTTGTTGTCACACAAAGTCTGCACCATCCATTTTGGTATAGTTTTTGCCTCCTCAAATATCAACTCTCTCATGAGCAAGTGCATCATGTATATCTGCATAAAAAATAGAATGATTTGCATCATCACATGAAACCTATAAATGTTGATAAGTTGCCTCATTAGTACTAGCACTAGACTATCCACCTATAAAACTAATGGCTAAATAGCATCTTCCACAAAACATGAAACTAATGGCTAAATAGCATCTTCCACAAAAACATCACGACTAACCAAAATGCATTTAGTATGTGGATGATACAGATGATAGCCTTTGCTTTCAGAGCTGTACCCAACAAAAATACATTTCACTAATTTATCATCCAATTTTCTGTGATGTTGTTCAGGCACTATTGCATATGCCAGAAAGCCAGAAACATGCATATGAGCTTGCAACTATGCCAAGCCTCATATGGAGCGATAGACTACAATGCTTTAGTGGGACACCTGTTAAGTACATATGCTGCACACATAATAGCCTCAAGCAAGAAACTATGTGGTAAATCTTGACTCTTGACCATACACCTCACCATCTCCATGAGTGACCTATTCTTCTGTTTAGCAACTCCATTCTATTGAGATGTATATGGCACTGTACACTTACGTTTTATCCCACGTTCAACCAGAAATGCATTAAAGTCAAATTTCTACAGGTATAGCAAACTAGAAAAATTCAGATGACCAAAGCGTGCATGCCAAAGATTTGCATCTGACATAGCCTGAGAATCATGTATTGCACATGTTGAATCATTCATAGATTTTTCATAATCTATGAGCTTATACAACCCACGACATAAGATGGTAGAAGCAATAATCATGTCATCATTTGACAGATCATGAACTGTACATCTATCATCAATAGATTTCACAACCAAGTCAATCGTGGATAATGCAGAAACTAACAATAGATTTTTCTTGATCCCTGGCACAAGTAAAGCATCTGAAAATGTAAAAGAACTACCATCAACGATAGTTAGAATGATCTTACTAGCTCCCATGATAGGATAAGAGGAGTTGTTGGTGCATCTGACAATATTCCTTGCAGGGGCGGGCTCAAGTGAAGTGAAGAAACTGCATTGCGAGGTAATATATTTGGTTGCCCCACTATCAAAGTACCAAACATTTAAGTCTGTTGCAGACATACACTGCTCATGAGAAGATGGGTCGAAATTGCAAACAGTAGTAAATGCCCATTTCTCCATTCTGCACAAGATTAGCAGACTCTGTTTTCGGTGTAGAGGCCTCTGCAACAACCATTCCAACCTCTTTTTTCTTTGCCTCTTTTGCATCTAGTTTTGGGTAATTCCTTATGATATGATCATTTTCTTACAATACTTGCAAAACAATTTATGCTTTTCTATTCTCTTGTCTTCTTTGTCATCCTTCTTTGTCCATTTTATTCTTATCAACTGAGGTCAGTTGCTTGTCAATTGGGATGCATGTTATACTTTATGGAATAATGGAATGTTATATGGATTTTAATGTGATTTGTGTTTTGATTTAGTAGGTGAAGAATCATGAGGGTATGAATGTATGTTGGATTATTTAGATAGTTTTGAAGATAGTTAAAAGATAGTATTTTAGATATTTTTTATAAAAATAATAGATCGCTTTACAAAGTGACATTTTTGTAAAAATAGTAGATCGCTTAAAAAAGTGATGATTTTGTAAATAAAGTAGATTTTTGTAAATGCATGCTTTTTAAAGCATTGCCCTCATGTATCTTATATTCAGGACATAATGAGAAATACCTATAAATACACATACTCTGATAGACTTTTCCATTAGAGTATGTGGGGGGAGATTGTACCCAATCTTGTATCCAATCTCTTGTCTCTATCTATTCTATTTATGCTTTTTTGAGATTTCATTTTTGTATTCTCTACGTACGTGCATTTGCAAGATCTGGTCAACAAAAGCAATATTCATATTCTCCTAGTTGGGATCCTAAAGATGGATGCAATTTTTTATTGCATGTACCTAATTTGTCTATGTATGGTGCATAACGAACACCATGTGAAGATAAAAGCAATATGGAAAGATGTGGAGATGTGGTTGAGCAAGTAAAAGGTGGATGCATGTACTTATTGTAAAGAAGAGACAAATTGAGCATGCATAAAAATATATTGGGGATCAAGATGTATGTTTATGGGATGAGTTTTTTAACCATTAAGAATACCATTGCAATCCATTGGCCAATTGATATTCCATTCACATGGGATTTTAACACACAAAGATCAATGAATGTGAACCAAACATGTAATGCAAATACACTTCAAAGCTTCATACATTCTCTGGAAAGGAATATTTATGTAGGCCCAAGGATGACAAAACAAGTTGAAGCACAATGGCATGGAAATTTGAAAGAAATAAACGTTGGAACACTTATTGCAATCCTTGTTGATGGTGATGAGGCTACCATACCATTTTGGAATGCGAAAGTTTTAGAGATCATTAAAGATATTGATCAAAGAAGAATAGAGGCTTTGATAGTCCATTGGTAATATACTAAATGTAGTAATGCATTCAAAGCTAGCTAGTTGCTTCAATCTTTGTACTACTCATTGGAATGAAGAACACCAATATTTGAGGTCATTTGTACATTGTTGTCTTTTGTCTAACTACTCAATTCTTAAAGCAATTAACTTTGGTGAGCCATTGTGTGAAGATCAAGCCACCAAATCAATTAATTTATTTTAGACTTTGAAGGTAGGATCTTATATAATTATGGCACAAAATGATTTGTTCTAGTTCTCATTGTATACGAAGATTTTCAACTTCAAAGTCACTTATATGCTTATATTTCAAGGCCTGTCATAGTCACATATATGCCTACTACTTTGTTTGGTTTCTTGTGTAAGAATGGTTAATTACCTTCCTAATTGAGCTACTACAAAGTGGTTTGGCTCAATTATACTCAAACCAAAAGAAATCAACATTGCAAGGTGTGAGTGCATCCATAAATAAAAGGTTTTCTTCATTGTTTTCACAATCGAAAGTTATCCATTTTGGCTTTAAGTTTCTGCAAACTTGCAAAAAGCACCATAGTGCTTTCAGTGATTCAATAGCAAGATATTGAAGCCCACTACACCATCCAAGGGTTTATTTATAGGTTCAAATATGGTCTTATGAGAAAGATCTACTCCATCCTCACGTACCATTTCTTCCTTACATAAATATTAGTTGAGATGGTTGGCACTATAAAACTTTGATCTCTCCCTATTAAAGTTCATTAGAGATTCTATATCGATATGTTTGATAATCAAGGAGAAAATCATGAAATTGTAACTGTCCATGAACAATTGATATTCTTTTGAAAAAATAGCCATGCTAGGTGTGATAGGGATAACAATTGAGCATGTTCATTGTACATGTTCACTACTTCATTCTTTTCAAATTATAGGGAAAACTTGAAACACACTCACACATCGAGCCACATAAGGTAGTGGAGACCCCATAATCTCCAAATTTCAGCAACAGGTACATCACGGCTAGATGGGACTTGAAACTTGGACTTCTTGCCAAGCATTCAAGTGCTCTATTTCTACAACACATCCCCTCAACATTACCCTTTCACTGCATTGGTCCTTATTAATGTTTTTTGTCTAGGTTGGTTGACATGTCTATTAAGGCTATGCTCTTCACCTTGCATGTTCTTGGAGTTTGAATGACAAATTTCCAAAGTCATTAACACTATGCGTGGCAATCCATACTTTAAAATTGACCATTGTACCATTGCAAAATCATAATGACAACATTTTGAATGATAGGAGTGGTGCTTTTTTGTTTTTTATTTTTCATCAAGTTTTATTATTCTATGTATTTTGTTTTATGATCTAAAGGATTCCATTCACACATGTAAGAAGTTTGGAAATTTGCTCCTAAGACCTTACCATTTGGACTAAAGTTGTATCATAATTTTGATAATGTATGAGTGTTTTGAAATTGTAAGGTTGATCACACACACACATATATATATGTGTGTGTGTGTATGTATGTATGTGTGTGTGTATGTGTGCATGTGTGTAAGGAGAGGGTCACATAGATTTGTACGCAATCCCCAACAATCTTCCACTCAAGGATCAAGGCGACTATGTTGTAAACCTACTAACATGGTGTGCTTATTGGTGTCAATTCAATTTGAACATCTGTGGCACTAGATGTAAATCTTCAATGATTGTTCACAAAAAGAGGCCACTTCCATGAAGAGAATTCCAAAACATTACAAGGGGAAGAAACAAACATTAAATCTACGCAACTAGGGTTGATGTGACAATTGCATTTACGTAGATAATCTTGACTTTTAGAAAAAAATAGGAGAGATTTAGAGCACATCTTTTCAAAGTTAGATTTAAGAATGGATGATTCTATTTTTTATGCATGTTTAATTATGTTCAATACTTGGATTAATCACTATATAGTTATAAAGAAGATTAGAGTTTGAGATGATTTTGTTCGACATGAGGTGCCATATGGTTAAGGCATTCCAAGTCACTACAAAGTGAATAAAGGAACATTAGAATGGGCAACAAGGATTTGCATGCCGCAATTTCATCTATGTGCATACCATTGATTTTCTCATAGCAGTTTGAAGATGGCGTGAAAATGCACTCCATGGATTTTGAGTGGAGAATGTTACTCATGGGATGGGAATGGGGGCATGTCAGCCGTTTAACTGTGGTTAGGTTAGAAGGGTGCAACGAGGAGTAGGTTCGAAGCCCCACCGGGGTCCGTGGGGCTTTCGATCGACCAGAGTGAGGTTAGTGGGTTCCTTGCTCCTGGCTTAACCCGACGCACTGGATTTTTCGACGTTTGCCATCGCATCCTCTCCTTCGTTGTCCTCGTCTTCAGCGGGTCTCTCTCTTTCTTTCCCCCCCTCTCTCTCTCTCTCTCACACACACACACACACACGCACGCACTATCGAAATGTCTTTTTGCTTGACTTCACCATTTTCTTCTCTGTTTCATGGTGTTTGTGTTTTCGGTTTTCATGGGCTCTGATGGTTTGGCAGGTTCTCATTCGATTTTTTTGCGGATCGACAGAGCATGATTTCTATCCTTGACATTTCATTTGTTTAATATTTCATGCAGATGCTGAGGGAGAGTTCTCTTGTAGTATCAGCACTCTAGCATGTGAACATGAGACAAACAGGTGAGACGGCTTTTTTGTGTCTTTGCTTTTCTGAATTTAGGAATCCATGCAGAGTACGTGAATGCACGGTGCATTTTTTGTTTCAAATTATTCCGCTTAAAATTTCATGGTTTCCTTATGAGTTCTTGAGAATTATCCCCATTTTGGATTTTCCTTTGTTTCTGAGGTGTCAAGACTCTGTCTAATTATTGTTCTTTATACAGATGGTTGATTGAATGATCCGTGATTCTTTCTAATCGCGCTTATAAGAAATATTTAAAAACTGCTGTCTATGAGGTACGCAAGTTCTCCACCCACTGCATAACAATGTGTCAAGGTTTTTGGAATCACCATTTCCACTAGGGTTGCACGAAAGCAACAGGGTAGGTGCAATAATACGAGTGTTAAAAATACATTTATTATAATTGAACTTGTCAGAGTAGCTGGGGCATCAGTGAAGCTAGATGAACTCGTAACCTGAGGTCGACAGCATCACACAGAGAGTTTACCTTATCTTCTGCATGAACATTTCATGTAAATTTTTGCATTTTCGAAGTTGGCTGCGGGCTGCAGATCATAAATTGGTTGTTTGACTGTTTCGGCATATGAAGAAACGTCTATGATGCTTTGAAATGGGGCAATGATGTCTCTCCTAGATTTTCGCACCTGTCCTGCTACATAGCTTGCCATGGTGCGTTCAAAATTCGGTTTTTTGACCACTGGTTCCTTCTTTCAAGTTCTTATGGTTGCAAGTTTTGTTTGAAATTATCTATGTAGAAGGTGAAGATGTGCAGCACATGTTGAGGGATTAATGATGTTCTGGTTAGAATACTTTGGATTCGGTAGTTGGTGCTGATTGCTCTGAGAAATATATCCCTTGGCAATGTTGATATAAGAACATCATACATTCCATCAGAGGAAATTTTGATCTGGTATATTTCTGTTTGCGTCTTATAGACGTCTTCCTCGTTCACTTGGATGGAGGATGTCGTTGTGTTAATAGAAGTTACTCATCCTGGTTGCGCCGTCCTATTAAGTGTGCTTTGCTGGCTTTTACTGTTTGAATGTGCCCATTCAATTGTCATGTATTGTATTATGTTTTTCTTATTTGTGCTTGTAGCCTGTAGGTAATTCTTCTGGTTTTGATTCTTGACAATTCTTGTTTGTGCTTGTAGCCTGTAGGTAATTCTTCTGGTTTTGATTCTTGGCATGATAGTCACTTGAGTTATCTGTATTGGCACAGACATCCTACAAGTTTGACATATGTGTATGCGATGGTGCCTTCAACTAGATACTGGATTGGGAAAGGGTTAGTATTATTTTGTCATGTATATCAAAATCTTTCTGTTTTGTTCTCAACCATCAATATCAGCAGCTTTTATGGTGCAGATGATTATTATAGATATTTGGTAATTTTGTAAAGCCTGTAAAGCCCTTATCTAGAAATGAATCCTGTTTCTACTACGAGTGCAAGGAGGACTTTTCTGAATCCAAATGCCAGGGAATTTGTCCCAACATCATTGAGGTCAAGCTATCCTGCTACTGCCACTGCGGTTGGAGATGAAACAGAAGTGTCAACTGCATCTGACAATGGGAAAACCTTTTCAGAGAAAACTGTCTCGTCTGATACTTGTCTCTCAGATGAGGAGAGTCGAAGATATTGGAACGCGCAACTTCCAGATGACATTTTGACACCTGATATTGAACCACTTGTTCCGGATCCAGAAGATAACAAAGAAACAGGATCTTCAATATCTAACACCTTTGATTCTGGTCTACTCTCTGGAGTTAGGGAACTGACTGACTGTGTAGCAGATAACCTTTTATGGGATCAGAGTACAAGGGTCAGTGGCAAACAAGCACATGTTTCGAGTCATGTTGCTGAGCATGATTTTTCTGCCAGGTGTAATGTGCCTATGCAGCTCTGGGAGGGAGAGCATGGATTCTCTCCTTCACGAACTATCAACAATAGTGATTTACGTGGCCAGTTCTCATGTAGTGGAAATGGTGGAAATGGATCACTGTATCCATCTGCTTTCGGCCAAGCTGCTGCAATGGAACACAATACCATGGGTGCTGTGAGTGTCTTGTTCAATGAATTTCCAAATGTCCCAAGGCATACTGTGCTTGATATATATCAAGCCAAGGGTGCTGATATAAACTTGACTGCCCAAGCGCTCTATGAAATCAAGGTTTAGTTTTTACTTTCATTGAAGCAAAATACATATCAAACTGCAGTTCTGATTTTGTTGTTCCCACTCCTGCTTGTGAGTTTTTGCAGCTGCGAGATGAGACAAGTCCATGGCTTAATATGTCATCACCTTCTCAATTTATTCCAAATTCTAGGCCCTTAGACATGTCAGCGTCCTCAATGCCTGAGCTTGTGAGTGGGTTCTCACATTGTTTGGAAGATGTTGATCGCCAGAATCCAGGTACGCACTCGAAGAAATACAATGTAATCTTGTTCTGGCCTGATATTCTTGCCAATCTTTTCATGGTGAATGTGATCAATTGCGCTGTGCAGGATTGCCTAGATTAATGAGGAAGAACCCCCAATGGTCTCACTACCAACATGGCACCCAACGGGTTTCCCTTCATACTTCTGGCCTCTCTTCAAAGAATTTTTATCCAAACTTCTTTGATGGGGAGATTAGTGAAGATAGATTTGAATTTCCTCATATGCACCGTAAACACCAGATGCCTCCACGGAACTGGTTAGAGTCAGTTGATGCACTTGGTAAGCTAGTTAATCATTTCTTAAACTCAACAAATAAAAACCCTTTTTTAAGATAATCTTGTGATATTGATGTAGAGGGTCTGTCATCTGAATTAAAAGAGGAAGCATCTAACCATCTCCACATGGAGGATTTTTACAACGAACAGGTACATGTTTTGGACTAAATTTAGTGTACTGTGTTGAGATAGATGATGTGATGTTGGTTAGTCTATGACTTATGCACTTGAAGGCTTCTATTGAGTATATGGATTTGAATGTCTTAGCTTTCAAGCTCTAGTGCCAAGCAGTAATGACCTTTTCCTAGAATTTTACTTGTTAATTTTGATGGTGTTTGATATGTTTTCTATTTGCTTCTGAAGGGTTAAAATTTTTTTTATTTGTGTATCCAGACCGAAATTGCCTTCGTTCATGGATTTATCATGCTGGGTTCTACAATTTTTTTGCTCTTTTGTTCCTTTGTTTTAGGCTTGTCAGGCATTCTTTGCTGGCAACAAAGTATTAGCCAGAGAAGCAAGCATGAAGGGGCAGTTTCACAATAGGCTGATGAAGGCTGCTCGCAGTAAAGCTGCAGAGATAGATATGCAAAGGTAGCAGATTCTGTAAAACCACCATTCCAGATAAAATGATGAGCAGAAATCTAATATGGTTTTCATAAATGATGTAGAAACATGTCGAATTCCCAAGTACGAAACACTGGACCTGGACAGAAGCATGTTTTGGATCTTCATGGTCTACATGCAAACGAGGCAATTAATGTTTTAAAACATGACCTTTCAGCTCTCCGTCTTGTGGCAAGAGCTTCAAGGCAGAGACAACAGGTCTTTATCAGTGTTGGCACAGGTCATCAAAGAGGATCTAGAGCTCCTTTGCGTCTGCTTTATGCAGTGAAGCGGTTTTTGGCTGAGGAGGAGCTGAGTTTCACAGAACCGGAACCAGGGATACTAAAGGTGGTGGTGAGTTGATGGCGTATACATTCAGATGCTGAATAAGGGGGTTTCCACTCGTTCTGTCTCACTTTGTTCATTATACAGTTCCAAACACTCCTTTTTTGTGCCTGGGGGAGGAGTCTGTAACAAAAGGCCTTGTAAATGCAATTGTAACCTATTTGTAAGTGTCTGTGCAATGCACACTGTAAGAGGCAGTATTAAAAGCCCTTGTAATTTTCTTGTATTGTCACATCCAGAGCTACTGCAGAGTGAAGTTCTGCAGAGTCACCTCTGCCATAGCTAGAAATTTTTTAGAAACCATTTTAGAGGCTGTCCAAAATGTTGGTCTGCCAGTATAGATATTGAACCCACAAAAGGTTAGCTCTAGCAATTTCAAACAGGTCTGCTTACCGCCTGTGACAAAAAAGTTGTGAACAATCATTGTGAATGATAGCCCCATTCTTTTATGTATTTTTGTCGATCTCGCTCTCAATTTCAGATTGTTCTTTTTGTCATTTGGGTCTAGGACCTCCTGGGAAAGCTGTCAACACAGAGATTCTATTCTACTACTAAGAACTTATGTACGAACCTCGAAGATGGATTCTCATGGGACACAAGGATACTCAAGGTCATAGATACCTAGAGTGACATGAAGGTAAGTCTGCCTTAGTTCTAGATGAGTTCAAAATTTCATCTTTTGTATGGGACTTTGCTCTATCTCTTATAGGACTGTATGGTCAAGTAAGCATAGTCAAGTATAGCTAACTTGGCATTCCACACATTTTATACATTATTTCTCCAAAGAAGAAACATCTGTGGGTTTAGGTCACTTGGATGATGTTTCTATTGTGGGAGCAAATGATTGAGATAATGCCACATGAGTTTTGAGACACTCTCCTAGATGATCAAGGAGATGATAAGGTTTTGCCTCAAGAACACCATTGAAGTCACAACTAAGTATTCCTTAGCTTCTGACCGCTTAAAAGCTAGGAAAATAATAATATGGACTTGAGTACCTTGTTCTTAGGTACTCAGATGACAAACTCTACGGGCATCCAGAGGGAAAGCACCAAACAATGTGTCACTTAATTTTTTGTGCAATTAATTGCGATCTAAGTTTGCTATTGATGTCCTTGAAATGTTGGTTCATTTTCCAAATTTTATGATCAATTAGAGACACCCAAACCAAAATGTGATCGTCTCTCAGCACATAGGATTGGCTGGAAGATTTGTTGCATTTATCACTCATTTGAATGTTCTTCGTAAAGGTGTATCATTTGAATGCGCAATCATCCCAAGTTTAGCTTGAGAAGTTTTTTTGAAAAGGTGTATCAAGCCATCAAGGATGACCCATGATGACGACATCAATCGTTTGAAAATTCCCACCTTGTTCAGTTTGGTGAGATCCTCAATCACATACCATTTTCTTCATTGTTAGCATCAAATCCCCTTGTGTGAACACCTTCCATTACTTGTTGGAATCGACAATGCTTGATAACCTAGTCCTAGATTTTATGATCAACCTTTTTGGTGATAATAATTCCTCACTTTGCATAAGGACATCATCAATGCTGTGATTGCACCCTAGAATTTCTATAAATCACCCCAGTGATTTGGTTCAGTTGTTTACATATTGCTTGGCTCAACAAGCCTTATGTTGTTTACATAGATGTGGCACATCTTGACCTCTATTTTACCCTATATGGCATCTTAATCCATGACCCACTCACTTTTACCCAAAAACCATTTTCATTCTCTCCCTCCTCTCTCCTACCTTCACCTTAGGTATATTTCCTTAAGTGCTATTGCTTTTTTGCATGTGATCTAAGAAAACTCTTCACACACACACACACACACACACACACACACACACATCTATAGGTCTAATGCATAATCATCACCTCATCCTCTTACCAAGTAAGATCCTTTGCCCCATACAATTCTTGTGGCCTAGAATGGTCTAAGTACCACTTCACTTAGACATCCCACCTTCAATTGATATCATCACTACCCCACATGAGGTAGCTATCACTTGGAATAGTAAGTTATCTTGCCCACTTCAGTAGTATCCACTTCTTCACCATCGATCAACAAAGACTTGTGGCATTCATCACATTTCCATCCACAAGCCTCTTTTACTCATACACCGTCAAGCATAGAAACTTATATGTCAACCTTGAACCTCCATCACTCCCATAAGTGACCTCTGTGCCCCTTATCATTAATGTCATACCTTGTCACATTCCATACATATCCCTTACGTAGCCTCATAGTCTTCATTCCAAAAATCATCGCTGTTTTTTTCATTACTTGGTGTTGACAGCATACGGGAAGAAGCAAGTACGAACACACATGCAGATCTAGCACTAAGGCAACCCTTCATATTTTTTCAAAATCCTTACATCATTTTTAAGTGATTCTCATCACTAAAAAACCTTGTAAATATCATTTCACCTTTTTGTAGCTCCATTTTGTACAAGCCGAGGAGTCCTCGAGCTTGGGGAGCCTTAGAAGTAGTTTCCTGCCAATTTTCATAATTTTTAGATCTCGTTGAGCCCTCAAATAAGCCCTGGAACCTAAATTTTTAACTAGGCCGGACACTAGGTCTGGACAGGGCCAAAGCTAGTCAAAAACTAAAAATAGAGCTAGAGAGCTCATTTTTGGGTTGGCTTCTTGTAGTTTGAGCTTGTATGAGAACTTTCTTGCAATAGAAGTGATTCCATTGTCTTACTCTCTTTGTTCTTACCGTGTGTGCGCGTGTGCGTGTATGTGTGTGCATGCTTGTGTGCTTCTCACTCACGCACTTGTGCTTCCACTTGCTCGTGGTCTTCATACCATCCTCATGTCTTCCCGGATTGACATTAAAGGAGGTGCTACTCATCACTGAGCTACACCAAATTTTGGCGCCGTTGCCGGGGACCGAGCTTTGAGGACGAGCGTGTGATGGTAAGACGTAGAGAGGACGCGTTGGAAGGGTGAGTAGTAGGTAAATTTCTGATTTTTCTCCATCTCCATCTTCATCTTCACTTCCTTCTCCATCTCCACCTCCACCTCCTTCTCCACTACATATTTCCTCTCCCTTATCATTCCCTCATTTGTTGTGTGCGAGTTTGAGAGAGAGCGAGTGTGTGTGCTTGTTTTTGTGTGTTTTTTGCATGTTTCTTGCAGGTGCAAGCTCCATCATCATCTCCGGCAAGCTCAACAGGTACAGAAATTGTCTGCACTGTCCCCGGGGCGTTGAGCTCGACCTATCGCGACACTCCGGAAATTTCACCCAATCACGATTCTGAGTGCACCACGACACTGCGCAGGCCTAGAGCTCCCAGGATCACTAGATAGAACAGAAAAATTCACCATATCCCGAGCTATCGCGACACCTCGAGGTATCGCGACACTTCACCAGCTATCGCGACACTTCGACCTATCGCGACACCTCACGAGCTATCGCGACACCCCGACCTATCGCGACACTTCACGACCTATCGCGACACTTCGACCTATCGCGACACTTCACCAGCTATCGCGACACCCCGACCTATCGCGACACCTCGACCTATCGCGACACTTCACCAGCTATCGCGACACTTCGACCTATCGCGACACCTCACGAGCTATCGCGACACTTCGACCTATCGCGACACCCCGACCTATCGCGACACTTCACGAGCTATCGCGACACCCCGACCTATCGTGACACTTCGCGAGCTATCGTGACACCCCGACCTATCGCGACACTTCACGAGCTATCGCGACACCCCGACCTATCGCGACACTTCCCACCTATCGCGACACCCCGACCTATCGCGACACTTCACGACCTATCGCGACACCTCGACCCGACCTATCGCGATACACGGCCTTTAACGCATGAAAATTTAGGGTTAATTTTGAGTAGTTTTGTAAGAATCATACTCGGAGTTTTAGATCATGCATTTTTAAGTTGATCCTTAAGTGGAACTAAGTGGTTCTCAGATTCAAAGGGTACAGTGAACTACTCCAAGGGGACTAAAATTATTGAAGTGTGTCTTTCAATTACTTGTGGCAATAGAGCTATACTAACGGGTGAGCTTTTGCAGGAACTTTGCGTGCGCTCAAGGCAATCCAAAGCAAGCTAGCAAGGGTGAGTACCAAGCTTGGGAGAAGGCTTCCTGGGCTTGTGTAGCAGTCTGGTCAACCAGCTGATTGAGGTTGGAAGATCTCTCAACCCTCCTTTGTCAATTCCTAGCCTAGGTTAAGTACGACTTAGGTGTGGTAATTAATTAGGGCAACGTTAGGCACGAATCAAGTCCAAGAGTATTAATCAACCAAGTGCAAGAAGTAAATAGGTCTTAAGTGCGAAAACCCTAAGGGACAAAAGGTAAACGGGAATCGATCACTTATCAAGTGCGGAATTTCACTTAAGTACTCCTGACGACGCAATTTCAGACAAGACCATAAACATAATATTCAACTAAAAAGAACAAAGTGATTGGTGCAAAATCAACCTGCAACGAGAGTGTGCTTGGGTTCCAGGGGGTAAATAAATCAGGCATATGAACCTTAGATCAGGCAGACACTTAGGCCGAGACAGACAAAGCCTCAGATCTTCTGAAGCTAGTGTCAATCACACTGCCAGGTCTTGGGCCCAGCAGTTGAGTGATTACCCATACACTCCCAGATCAGAAACAAGTGATTATGAGATGTCCTATCACATGGAGAGACCAGTAGGTAGTTCACGGTTGGCTTATCTAGAAAAGCCAGAGGGGCCTTATAAGACTCAATTGGAATATATCAGGACGAATCGTCTAGGTGTTCGCATCTACGAAGACGGACTGAGAAGATCGGTGGTCCAGATTAAGAACCCCGATCAACCCCATGGATTAGACCACCCGGTAGTCAAGTTTGAGAATGGAGCCTACCTAGATAAAGAAGGGACTATATATGTAGTCACCACTCTTCCTGATAGAACTGATGAGTTTGGAAATGTGATTGCGGAGACCGACATGGGTGATATAGAGCAAGGGAACTTAGAGAGAGAGCCAAGAACTCCCCGTGGTAAATCTGTCTTGACCAGAATCATGACTCCAGAGTGGATTCCACAGGATAATAAAAGCATAGATCTGCTTTTAAACCGAGAAACCGACGAGGCTTTTTGGAGATATAAATCTTCTCAACCTCAGGAAGTGAGTGCCCTCACAATCTATGAGTTTAAAGACCCTGATAGCCCAGGTCAAGTAACCTACCTAGACAATGCATCAGAGAGAATCTTCGTGGTCACGGAGCATGGCAGACATGCCTACACATGGAAGGGAGAATTTGTTTTTCCCCAACCAAGGTCTAATGTGTACTTTGGTCACCAAGGAGCTGGGACCTCCCAAGCTCATGGAGCTCAAAGAGATAGAAGTAGAGACAAACCTGAGGTAAGTTTTGCCAACTCCCTAGGAAGAGAAAGAACGGGAACAGAAAGGAATAGAGCGGAACCTGAGAGACATAGAACCCTATGGAATCAAAGGAATATTGATGATTTTCCTTTGCCAAGGCCGAGAGAACACACTAGGACCCTGCGACCAACTCAACTGGTGAAGTCCATGAAGAATTACTTCGATGGCACGGGAGACCCTTATGACCATGTGGCAGAATTTCGGCAAGTATTGAAAGCTGAACAGGTAGAGGACCTATTCACACAATATAATGCTTTCGGTCTAACCCTTAGGAACACTGCCCTTACGTGGTTTCAACCACTGAATGAGAGGCATTTCAGAAACATAGACCAACTCTTAGAGGCATTTATTGTTGAGTTTTCTAAGAGTGGAATCAGGCATAACACCTCCTCACTAATTCATAACTTCAAACAAACACCTCAAGAGACGGTCAGACTAGCTGGAAGAAGATTTAGACAGTACCTGGAGAGATGCCCGATGCCGGAGTTACCCACACCAGCCAAACAAGTGGCCTTGTTCCTAGATGGATTGTTGAGCACTAAGCTCAGGTCATATGTGTACCTGAAGGACCCCAAAACGATAGAAGAGTGCGTGCGCATGTGCATAGACATTGAGGACAATCTAGGTGAGGAATTAGAACTATCAAAAATCTATAAGGATTCTGATAGCTCTAGTAACATGACATCTGGTCAATCCACATCCATCGAGGAACTTGCAGAGAAGGTAGCCCAAAAACTAGGTGTCTCTAGCAAGCAAATCCCGAGATTTGCCCCAGTTAAGCGGTGTTACAATTGTGGCGGTGAACATATGGCAAGTGTATGCCCCATTATGGCCCAACCCCAGGCGAATCTTAGTAGCCAGTACTGCACCATAGAGCGCAGGTACACCAACCACACTGCACAAGACTGCCCATACAACAAACAAACTGTTAGGCAAAATTATCCTCAGCCATATCCACAACATGGTAGATACCAGAATCAGTACCCATCACCACAATACAACAGACCACAGCAAACTTATCAGCCACCTTATCAAGAGCAGCAGAGACCTCAACCAGTCCTAGTGCAGCAACCCCCTGCTCCAACCAATGTGATCCCAGTGAAATATGCATCTACTGAAGAAAATCCGAATAGAGCCATAGTCCCAGTCACCCCATTGCTATCAGACAGTGATCCAAGTGACCATAGTTTTGACTCCACACATATTGATAGCCCACAGGCTTACTACATGCAGTCACCCGAGCATAACGAGTCATACTATTATGAGGACCCAAGTGAAAATAGTGGGGAACCTGAGTATTCTAATGTTATGTACACAAACCCCAACTCTAGACCTCAACCTAGGCAGGTACGACCCCCATTTCCTAGAGGACCATGCTTCAGATGTCAGGGAGATCACCTTATACGTGATTGTCCACTGCCTGTCCCTACACAACCTCAACCAGTAACCATTCAGGGTTTTTGTCAAGACTGCGGGAAAGAACATCTCCTGCGAGATTGCCCGAAGAACCCTAATAACATGCCTAAAATCACCCCTATCAATGTTGTTGGGTTAGTTGTAGACTCCATAGGGAGTGTGACTTCCACTGCACCTGTGCAGGTGATCACAAGAGCCCAGGCACTCCAACAAAACCAAGGTGTTGGTCAGGAAAAGAACCCCGAGGTGAGTGAAACAGAGAGCATAACCAAAAAGAGGACTGGAGCCTGGAAGGATAGTCGTGAAAGAATGAAGAGGCAATGGGCAAAAAAGATAAACGAACTTGAAGAAAGCTTGAGAGAAACCAAGGCAAAAATCACAGAGATCACATCTCAACCGCACTTCCACACACTTCCACCACTACCACCCCCATCGACCTCCATTTATCCACCCTCTAATACACCCCACGTAACCCACCCACCACCCCGAGTAGGATCAGTATTAGCTGACCCCACTCCTGAAGGCTTGGACATGATGTTCAAGGCCTACCAGGCTCGACTTCAAGAAGGGCCAACAGCTGCAAATCTAGACAAGAGTTACCCTAGAGCAGATTTAGAGATTGAACGGATGAAAATGTGCATGAAAATGGTAGAACAAGCTCAAGCTATACTTGAGACTAGTCAAAAGTTCAATCAAACAAACTCTGTCAGGCCGAATTTGCATTTCCAAGGCTTACTAGAAAGATTAGAGCAGTTGGTAAACAAATCCCAAGTTTCTTTACCTCCACAGGCTCAACTAGTTGTTGAAAGAGGAAGCTCACCACCTAAGGGAGCTTATGTTCCTAATTCCACGGATGCTGGAATACCTCCTTCAATTCAACAGTACTCTCAAGAGTTCTTGCGGGAAATACAAGAAGAGAAATGGGCCAAGGAGAAGGGTGATTCCCCTCCTATTCCTGAGATTGATGATCTTCGTGATCAATTTCCCCAAGACATTCCGTCTATCTATGGAGATCAAACAGAGCAACAAGAGGATGAGAGATTAGATTTTGAATCTAATTCTTTACAAGAGTTGCCTCATTTCACAGGCCCATGGGAATCTGAATCTCTCCAGATCAGAGCTCCCACAATATTGGTGAGAAATGAAGACTCAGTGATTCCCAGGAACACTGATGTTGTGAAGAACACTAAGGTTCAATGTCATCTCACCGTAGAGGAGCTGCTCAAGGCAAAACCTGAGCTCTGGAATCATGTGAAGGATCAGGTTCCAGAACTTGAATCCAATATGCCAAAAGTAGGCTCTAAACAAAAAGTACCAGAGATACCTCTCGACAAGATAAGAGACATGAGCGAAGGTGAAGAAGGTAACACTTATCTTCCGATCACCTATCAGGGTTACACAACCAAAGCAATTGTGGATTCGGGTGCTGGTGTTGCTATTGCGACCACCTCCTTGTGGAAGCGATGGGGCAAACCCACCTTAAGACCAACGAGAATGAAACTTCAAATGGCAGATGGTCATTTTGAAAGACCTCTCGGATTGCTTGAAGGGATAACTCTAACCACTTGTGGTGTAGAGTTTGAACATACGTTTGCTATATGTGACTTTGAGAAGAATAATGTTTACGAGATGATCCTAGGAAGACCTTTCCTACGACAATTGCAAATAGTACAGGATTGGGGAACCAACTCCTTGTACTTACAACACTTAGGGGTCACCACCAAGGTCAATCTGAAGGATTACACCTTCAGAGATGTACCACCCCTACAGTGGAATCCTATCCACAAAGCGAAAGAAGATTCTATCTCCGTGCATTCTGGAAGTTCACCTGAACCATCCTGGCTGCACGAAGATACTCACTTGTGGATGTGCAAGGTCGCT
Source organism: Ceratopteris richardii (assembly GCA_020310875.1). Lineage (NCBI taxonomy): Eukaryota > Viridiplantae > Streptophyta > Polypodiopsida > Polypodiales > Pteridaceae > Ceratopteris > Ceratopteris richardii. Next base: position 179,520,106 of record CM035415.1, on the reverse strand, counting down.
GAGGAAGAGGAAAAGCGCCTAAAAGCGAGAGAAGAAGGAACTCCCCCAGGAGATAGACCAATAAAAGACCCAGCCTATACACCAATGATATTTCCAGATGAGGAATTTGAGCCTCATGGTTGGGCAGAAATCTTAGCTACCATGGACATTGCAGTCAATGAGGAACAATGGACACCCCATTGTGATGAGGAGGGTTATGATATTTCAGTGTTCATGTGTCAGCCCTTGTTGGAAGAGTGTGATCCTAGTGAGTTCATAGAAGAAGAAGAGAATGACGATGATCTAGAATCCATTGTGATGGATACGTACTTTGACTCAGAGGAACACTACTTAGAAGACCTAGGAGTGTTAACCCAAAAGGAAGAAGAACCCCATGCGAGTATTAAAACGATAAGTTCAAAGAAAGGAAGTGAAGGAGGTCAAAAGAAAAAGAAAAGAAAAGCAGTGAGACAAGAAGAGGAAGAATCATTGTTTGAAGTACCAGAAAATTTCAAGAAATATGAAGTGGAAGACCGGAAAATTTTGGTACGAATGCCTAAGAGAGAGGCCAGTATAGGAGAAGCATATGACAATAAAGAAAAGACCAAAAAAATTGTAGTGACCATTGAAGGGAACGAAGAGCGATGTACGTACATAGGAGACGACCTAAGTGCAGAAGAAGAAGCAGAGCTTGTAGCTCTATTAAGGGAATATAGGGATGTGTTCGCATGGCACTATAGAGACTTGAAAGGAGTAGATCCAGAGATTTGCTCTCATACGATTCCGATGACCGCTGATGCCAAGCCCACCAAACAAAAGCCCTACACATATAATGACAATTATGCAGCCAAAATAAAAGAGGAAATTGACAGGCTGATTGAAGCCGGATTCATCTATGAGATTGAGCACACTGAATGGGTGTCCCCCATTGTAGTGGTGCCCAAGAAGAATGGAAAATTGCGAGTGTGCATTAACCTTAAAAAAGTCAATGCCGCTACGATCCGAGATAGTTATCCACTTCCAATCACCGAACATCTATTGGAGCGTGTTGCAGGCAAGGAAGTTTACAGCTTCCTTGATGGATTTTCAGGTTACAACCAAGTAGCCATTGCCCCCGAAGATCAACACAAAACGGCCTTTGCCACAGAATGGGGAATCTTTGCATTTCGTGTGATGCCATTTGGGCTCACCAATGCACCTGCAACATTCCAAAGACTCATGTGTCATGTCTTCAAAGAGTTCTTGCGAAAGAGCTTAGAAGTATATGTGGATGATTTGTGCGCTCATTCCCAAGAGAGAAGTTACCACATCCCTGAGCTCAGGCAAATCTTCAACAAGTGTAGAGATTATCGAGTGTGTCTGAATCCAGATAAGTGTGTGTTTATGGTACGACAAGGTAAGATCTTAGGTCACATTGTTTCTAAGAATGGAATATCAACAGATGAAGACAAGGTAAGAGCAATAGCAGAATTGCCCAGACCAAGGAATGTTAAAGAGGTACAAGCCTTTATGGGCCATTGTGGATATTACCGTAGGTTTATCCACATGTATGCCATCATAGCTAAACCTCTTTATAGGTTGTTAACAAATTTTGAGTGGAGTGAGGAATGCGAGACTTCCTTCAACGAGCTGAAGAGACGTTTGTGCACAGCACCAATATTGACTACTCCAGATTGGAGCAAACCCTTTCATGTCCATGTAGATGCCTCAAATCATACAATAGGATGTGTGCTAGCGCAACCCACAGGTGAAGGAAACCTAGATTTGCCAATAGCATATGCTAGTAGGCAATTAAACGCAGTTGAACGAAATTATACCACAACGGAGAGGGAAGGCCTAGGTATGGTGTATGCTGTGAAGAAGTTTAGACACTATCTATTGGCCAATAAGTTCAAGTTTTTCACTGATCATCAAGCTTTACTATATTTGGTCAATAAACCTTGCAATACAGGCCACTTAGTAAGATGGTTCCTCTTACTAATGGAATACGACTTTGAAGTTGTTGTCAGGAAAGGTAGAACCCATCTTAGGGCTGACCATCTTTCTCGCATCACTTCAGGAGAGCCACCGCAAGGAGTGTCTGATGAATTGCCCGATGCGTATCTGTTCAATTTAGAAGTTGTTCCTAAATGGGCAAATAAGTTGGTACCAGTCCTAACCTTCGGGCCTGCAAATAAGAATGTGAAAACAAGCAAAGAGGAAATTGTAAAATCACTAAAATATCAAATATTGGCTGGAAGTATGTACAAGCAAGATGCCGAGGGCGTATTAGCTTGTTGTGTCGAGGACGATGAACATACTAGTTGGTTGCAACAAGCCCATGAGGGATTGCTAGGGAATCACTACTCTAAACAACGAACATTGCAGAATCTAAAACGCTTAGGAGTGTATTGGCCTAGCATGGACAAAGAAATACAAGAGTGGATCCAGAGTTGTCCAGGGTGCCAGGAGAGACCCCCAGTGGAGCATGCCACTCTTTATCACGTGTCATTAATCCCAGATTGGAGTGCTCCATTGGTCGAGTTCATGAGATCGGGAACATTACCCAATCAGGCTAGTCTTGCAAGAAAACGGAGCATGGAGCAAGAGGCTCAAGACTATGCCTTAGTAGGAGACAACCTATATCGAAGAGGCAAGGATGGTTACCTAAGACTGCGCGTTCATGAATCAGACTATTTGAAAGTCTTAGAAACGGCACACATCGGTGCTGCAGGTGGACACTTCGGGCCTGACAGAGTAATTAAGACCATTCTATTCTCGGGACTCTGGTGGCCCACTCTTCATATGGATGCACATACTTATGTGAAGAGTTGTGACACATGCCAACGTGCCCAATATCCGATAAGAAAAGATGAAATGCCCTTAAGGCCAATGATGGGAGGACGTGCATTTTCAAAGTGGGGTATCGACTTTGTAGGTCCCATCAACCCCCCAGCTAGAAACTCCCATGCAGAATACATTATTGTAGCCACAGATTACCTTACAAAGTGGGTGGAAGTAAATTCCACGACGAAGAATGATGCTCAAACGACGGCTAAATTCTTATTCGAAAATGTGTTCACTAGATATGGATTGCCTATAGAGTTAGTGAGCGATCGAGGCACTCACTTTCTAAACCAAGTCATTGAATACTTGTTACAGGATTTTATGGTGATTCATAAGAAATCTGCACCATATCATCCTCAGGCCAATGGTCAGGCGGAAAGCACGAACAAGATACTTTGTAACGTACTGACGAAACTTGTGAACAACAAACGTTCAGATTGGGACAAACAGTTACACCACGCTGTTTGGGCATATAGAGTGGCCTACAAGACCGTACTCAATGCAACTCCCTTTCAGATGGTTTTTGGTCAGAATGCAGTGCTTCCTTTGGACTTCTTGATACCGACCCTTAAGGTTGCACAAGAACATCAGTGGACCGGCCATGAATTATCAGCGAGAATAATGGACTTGGAACGATTAGGAGAAACCAGGCTAAAAGCAGCAGCAGGAATATACGCAGCGAAGAAGCGACAGAAAGCATATTTTGATGCACATGTGAAAGATAAAGGTTTAAAAGAAGGAGATTTAGTTCTAGTATACACTGAAACAGCACGCACGGAAGTTAGAAAAGCGAGGTTATGGACCTATGATCATTAACAGACTTTCGACAAGTGGAGCAGTACAGTTAGCCACCTTAGAAGGAGACATAATGCCTAATTACATTAGTGGCTGTAGAGTCAGGTTATATCAAGAACCTCTTACTGAGGATATGCTTAGACGACTCACGTTGGCAAAGAAGCGTAAGGAGGAAGAAAATAGAATACGAGCCGAAGCTCAGGCAGAAGCCATAGAACGTATTAAGCGCATGAAGCTAAGAAGACAAGGACTAGGGAGAGAACATTATAACCATCTGGAAACATCACCCAGACATCCCATGGCCATGTGTCAAGTAAAGTCAACCACTCAGCCTAGCATAGTGGACAGGAGACCATTCATTACAGTTAGGCTAGGGCACGGCAACCCTTGCCAAGAATTCAGGGCTTTAATTGACTCAGGTGCTGCGACTAGTGCGATTAGATGGTCCCACTATAAGGATTCAAGAATAGAAATGCGGCCAATTGAGGCATACCTCATAGGCCTAGGAGGCATGGAAACCCCTTGCATGGGTGAGGTGGACCTTCCTATCCTCATAAAGGAGGTGACCATGACGGCGAAGCTACTAGTGTGCCATGATGACGACCTGATAGAACCCCTAATCCTTGGCCAAGATTGGCTATACGATCACTCAGTGGACTTAAATCTTAGACAAGGCTCCTTACAGATTGGAACCTTAGAGCAGAAGCGAGTGATACCGCTTGACTTCCCTAATGGCATTCCGATTGAGGTTTGTAACCCTAGACCCTATGAAATACATGCGACGGAAGACCGGAAGATCTTTAATCAGACCAGTCACGTTACATCTACGCCAACCCACTCGGGCTTGGGTATAGACAGTTGTCAATCAGAAGGACGACAGGAGATCTTCCCTGGGACTTCCTGCAAACTAGAAGAGGCAGCTACCCATCCGCAAGGGCAGATGGACACAATCAGCGGTCAGGTGGGTTGCATCAGCGGCCAAATGAGCACGACACCCTGCGGTGCTCATCCTTCCAAACTTGTTGCGGACTGGCCTAGATTAAAGTTAAAGAACGAATCACTTCCTAATGGGCAGGTCACGCAAGTGTTGGAACTCCCTTCTTTTCCAAAGCAGAGCGTCCATCCGACCTCGCAACCTCAACCACAACAGAGTCAACCACGACGAAGGAACCCAGACCGACGGCAGTATCATAAGACGCAACAAGGAAAGCAGTCTAGGCCAACCAAAGGAAGCAGCACCAGACAAATATGGGTGCCAAAAGGACAAAAAGCACCGAAGAACTCCAACAAAGCCGAGATTGACAAGCAAAAGGCAGGGCAAAAACAGGATCAGTATCCACCATCCCCTCGACCTTCTTCTACAAGTCCGAGCATTCGACAAATTTGGATCGCCAAGAAATATCTTACCCATAGACCCACACCCACGCAGATTTGGGTACCCAAAAGGTCCCAAATACATCACACTCCCATCCAGAAACCTTTACCTATCTTTAGCTCTAAGAGCTACGACTCCTCTATCCAAGCATGGAGAATTAAACTGTGTACTAAACCCCCTGACCCTATTCTGTAAATCCGTCCACACTAACACAGGAGCATTCCGAGCCCATTGCATAACCAAAGTACGCATCTAGGATGACACTGACCTCTAATCACCACTCACACCTGTCACAAATACTTCACCACTAACCACTGACCTCCGGGATTGTCATGTTAGTATTGTGAAGGGAACACCATTACATCTTGTTTCCTATGCAACACTAATGTGCCTTTTGTCTTCCAGCAGATAAGCAACCTACTCTCATGACAACCGCGGCAGGCACAAGCTCTCAGGCAGGATCTGGTGCTCCAATCAATTGGGATGCCATGCCGGTGGAGCCCCCACCAACAGCCCGGCCTGAGGAGTTCGTGAATGTGCGGAGGATTCCTATTCCAGACCCACCAAATGGCCTAACCGAAAGAGTAAAGGGGCATTCTCACTGTTTCAATGAGATGCCAGGAGATTTGGGAGACGCGGATCACATCTGGGAATCCAAGATGGAATGTGGAGGAGTGTGGTGGACCTTCCAATTCTTCTCACGAGAATTCGAAGCATTGCAAAATGCAGCTCCACTTCAAGATATTTGGCAAAAAGCAGGATTACAAACTTATTTCAGTGCAGCTCTGCCCAAACCAGACTTCCTCAGATGCTACTACTTAATTGCTACGCTGAAGCCGACAGGGGATAAGGATAATTCCGGCACATTTTGGGTGCCCTCCTTGTCCAATCTGGAGGAAATGAGGAAGTTCGAATTGAATGTGACTTTAATCAGGGAAGCACTTCAGATGTATGGCACGCATGTACCTTCGGACTGCGACCCCTTGATACCGGAGTCGATGAAAAGCAATAGAATCAAGAAACTAAAAGAAATGTGCGCCCTCACCCCCAACATCGCCATACCTCTGCGGATGTGCCTCCAGCACTTCACATTTCCCGCTCAGGACCGTTTCACTCAGCCTCACAAGAAGATATGGTACGGGCTATATTTAGCAGAGACCGGAAGCTTGCCCATTAAGATGCCGGTATGGATCTTAGATCAAGTGTATGAGGCAGGCAAGCGGGGAGTGAGGAAGCCCACTTTACATGGTTGTTGTGCGCTGACAAGAATAATCTACAGATGTCTTGCATATGATGTGCCAGTCGCCCGAGCCCTAAAGTATGCACACCTGGAGCTGTTCAAAGGGTGGAAGTCAGGGAGTCAGCCTGCAAAACGAATGCGTGGATCGCTCTCCCAGGTAACGATCCCTCAAGAAGCCACGACTGAAGCTTCTCCCCGACCAGAAGCTCAAGTCACACCTTTCACGATCCATCTTCAAGGAGTTCAAGCTAGAGAGGTGGTACAACCCGTTCCATCCGCCCCTCCACTACCTACCGATGCAGAGTTTGCATCTATGGCCACCTTCACAGAAGATCCAAATTTCGATTTTGAAAGATTCCTGCAGACGGTACCCCTATCCAACAGTGAAGATTCCCTTGACAATGTGGGTCCGGGTGCATCAGCCCAAAGAGAATAGCCACGGGGCGAGACGAGCAGAGTACATGGGGAAGAAGTGGCACAATATCCTCATGACCCAAACACACAAGTGCAGGAAGGCGCACACAGAAATGACCCGGAAGATAGTGAAGAGGAGGTCCCTGCCTACACAGCACAACTCAGACGGTTGTACAAGACAATCAAGCAGGTACAGAGAAGACACAAGATGACAGAAGAGGCGAATAGAGCTCTAGTGAACCAGATGCTGCAAGCCGAGAATGTTGACTCCAACTTTGTGGAATCATTGAATTTATTGGCAGAGACATGTGGGATCGGGGAGGCATTGAGGACAATGGTCTATCAGGAAAACCCTATCTATGATCAACGAAGGATTGATACTCGACCACGACGCGGGAAAATGATTCAAATGGAAACCTCTACCGCCTTGCCTACTATAATTCCAGAAGATGTTCACATGACGAGCCCGAGTCCCACCGACGAACATGAGGTAATTACACGCGTACCATCTCCACAGCCACCTTCCATCCACCCTTCAGAACCCCTCTCCACTATTCCTCCTGAACAACCGATATCCACCCATCACGAAACCATTGTACACACCTCCGTTTTTACATCCTTCCCTTTACCCACGTCCCACACTTCCACCCAAATTTTTGAACCTCACACCGGTCATCCGGCCACCGATCAAACCATAATAGGTTACCCTTCCTATCTCCCCGCCCTTGGACAACCACTTGACAATAGCCAGACCTCATCCCATCTTTTTCCATTCACCCACACCCAAACCCTATCCACCACTCCCCTAGCAACTGCCTCACACTCATCCCAAGTCACACAACCCTCATTCTGGACAAACCTTGTAAATATACTCCAACAGGTGGATAATTATAATAAAAAGTCCCTTTCCCAACCCCACTCCCCCACATTCACTGCTACCACTATCACACCACCCACCATTCCTGTATTCACAGTGCACGAATCACACACTCTCACGTCCGATCCCATGGACATCTCACCATCCACAGGATCACCCACCACCACTGCTATTCCAACATCACCACGTATCATTTCACTCACGTCGCCATTTCCAAGCACTGTAGGCACAACATCCACTTTTCCCTTTCCCATCCCCCGACCCCTTGCATCTTCCGCCTTTACCCCTGCACCCACTTCATTTAGTCATGCACTCAACACCATGCTCGAAGCTGGCCGCCCAACTTAAACAGGAATACAGGTTACTAGAAGAAAACAATAAAGAACTCTGTACTTTGTCAGCCCATCTCCAGGCACGAGTCACGGCCCTGGAGTTATCTAATACAGAACTACAGCAGGAGGTGACTACCCTTCAACAACATCAGGTGGAGCTCGAATCCACACATGCAGAGAAGAGTAGGGTAACTGAAGAACAACTTAGAGATCAGCTAGCCCGTAACGCTAGACTACAACGAAACATGGCTCTACTCCGACGCCATTTAGCGGTTGCTCAAGAAGAAAATAAAAGACTACAACAACAATATCAAGACAACCTCAAAGCAGCTATGGAAAATACTCCAGGGGCACCCATTGACCCGGCTAAGTTCCAAGCCATCCCCTCGGAGAATATACAACAAATATTAGAGACCTATGCCACTCTCCTGGAGGCTCATGATCAGCTTGCTGACCAAGTCAAAGACCTACAGAAAGCCCAAGTGCCTGCACCACACCAACAAGAACACAAGGAGATGGCCAACGCTGCAACCTCACCAGAGCCGGAATTATCAGTGGCTAGTGAAATACTAGAGCTACGTCAGCAGGTGGCCGAGTTAAAAATCAAGTTGTTACAATATGAACGACCTCCTTCCCCACCTGAGCAACCCATGGAAGAAGAAGCAGTTATTATTCCAGTGGAGGAAGCATATGAAGAGAACTATGAGCCTCAACCTTTTCCACGAGGCACAATCACTGAGGAGGGACAGGACACTTATGAGGAACCCCCATCGGCATGGATGAAACAGGTAGAAGAAATGGGGCAGACTCATGAAGAACGTATCTCCTACCAGATGTTGGCCATGAAGACCATTGAAGAGACCATACTTCAATCAGAATACTTCAGACATTTGGCCCCTAGAAGACTAATAACCAGCTCAGAATTACAATATAAGCCATACTTTGTACTGTTGGCAGACTACAACGCCGAGATCAAACGTAAGACCAACAAGTACCCAACTTTCGCAACGCAATTTGAACCTGAGGACATTCCAGAGGAGGCTCGCAAAGGGAGAATACATCAACCCATCTGGAGGCAAAAGCTATTGGAGACCTATCCCGAGATGCTACGAACATGGGACCACGCACCCATGCATTTAAAGTATAACAATTGCTATGGACCTGTACAACGGAGAAGGACATGGAAGTCATTTGCAATCAAAGTCAAGAACAATGCCAATTGCAAAGAATGGCTCAATTACCCTACCATTGCACCCCCCAACGGCACGCCTACGGTAGCCTACATGATGGCTACCATCAAACATTGGCTTCCCCGCCTCCACCCTATGCCAGATGTGGCTGCCCAGATGATGCTCAAGATCTTCGATATGATGCAGGTTGTGCTCAAAACTTTCCGAAATGTCTGTCATATTCAACCTCCGATTCCCGGGTTTGTGAATGGTAATTATGACCTGTTATATGATATGAGCACCACCCCGAGCATACGAGTTGCTTATGCATGGCACACACGCATCAGATATCTCCCTGCCTGCTACAAGCAAACGTTCGATGAAATGTTCACCACGGGGTTCTGGGAAGCACACTCAGAGGTGTTCGCGCCACGGCCCACCCATTTGTTACACCTCTTTGCATGCGAACAAACGATGCACTCAGAACTCTACATAACGCCACAGCCGGACATACCGGTCCCAGTCAATTGGGATACCCTGCAGAGAGACCTGATCTGAGGGCTGCGAATCAAAGAACATGATGTGGGAGCTGACATTCTCCAGAACTATATTGATCAACCCGCAGAGCAAAGGTCTGTCAGAGGCGACAGACGCTAGGGGGGGGGAGAGTGTTGACAGCATACGGGAAGAAGCAAGTACGAACACACATGCAGATCTAGCACTAAGGCAACCCTTCATATTTTTTCAAAATCCTTACATCATTTTTAAGTGATTCTCATCACTAAAAAACCTTGTAAATATCATTTCACCTTTTTGTAGCTCCATTTTGTACAAGCCGAGGAGTCCTCGAGCTTGGGGAGCCTTAGAAGTAGTTTCCTGCCAATTTTCATAATTTTTAGATCTCGTTTGAGCCCTCAAATAAGCCCTGGAACCTAAATTTTTAACTATGCCGGACACTAGGTCTGGACAGGGCCAAAGCTAGTCAAAAACTATAAATAGAGCTAGAGAGCTCATTTTTGGGTTGGCTTCTTGTAGTTTGAGCTTGTATGAGAACTTTCTTGCAATAGAAGTGATTCCATTGTCTTACTCTCTTTGTTCTTACCGTGTGTGCGCATGTGCGTGTATGTGTGTGCATGCTTGTGTGCTTCTCACTCACGCACTTGTGCTTCCACTTGCTCGTGGTCTTCATACCATCCTCATGTCTTCCCGGATTGACATTAAAGGAGGTGCTACTCATCACTGAGCTACACTTGGCTCGGTGCAAATTCTTTTCTTTAGCGTGATAATTGGGAACAATAATAAAAAAGTTGGTGTATCTTGACTCCAAGGAATAGTGCAAGACATATCTACGAGACAAGAAGCTATATCATTGTGTGCATCAAGCTAGTCCTAAACCCTATTTAGTTCCACTTCAGATTAAGTGAGCTGAATATGTGTTATTGTATATTTGATTGGGATGTGAATTCAATGAAAAGGAAAGAGATTGGATTGCTTGACTTCTATTTGAGAGTTGTTTTTCTATTCATTACCTTGAATCTAGCCTAGGTTTGAATAAGATTTACTTGACCTAAGTTAATGATAGAGATACACATACACATGCACAAGTTAAGACACAAAATTGGGAAGCTTAAGTTTAAAAGAAGTTATTACTCATCAATGACTATAGCTATGGACCCATCATCAATGACTATAGCAATGGACCCATCATCAATAGATTCGTGTCTATCTATTGCCATTGAGAGTGACTGCAATCGGAGAAGGAGAACTCTAACGGAGTCTAGTTCCTTCGAATGAGAATACTACACCTTTTTGGAGTACATGGAAGACAATGATATTGTCACATTGCTTTTTATTGATGGCGTGTAGATATGTAGTGTGACATAGAAATCTTATAGTGAAAGAAATCAATAGGGATCCCCATAGTTAAATTTCAAACAATTATGTATGTAGACCAAGATGAAATGAGTCACATAATCACATAACACTACAAGTACACAAATGAATCAAGAAGTTTCGTCCCTAAAAACATGTAATATGATAACCCATTTACCAAATTTCACCACCATCCACCCCATGTAGAATATGAAAGATGATCCAAGAATGGATTAAGGACTATTAATAAGGTTAAGGACCACTTCTTTGACATGAATAGAGATCGAAATCCAATGAATTATGGAAATTGTATGAAAATCCATTGGGAATTCCCAATCACAGTAGACATGAATAGAGAATTGAGGATGAATTAGATGTTCAACCATGCTATCTTGATAGACACACATTTAATGAAAATTGTAAGACCTTTTTAGGCAATGAAATTCCAAAAACATTGATATGATGGATCGATTTATCTTTGTGATCACATGGTTGAGTTTAGAAAAGTGAGTAGAGTGGAACAATTTTTTGACATCCTGACTCAATTCAATTCTTTTGGTTTAGCTCTAAGAGGCCCAACCCTTTCCTAGTTTCTATAACTAAGATGTGAAGATTATCAAGCAAGAATGAGACACCTAATGAGAGAGTTCAAAGCCATTTTTTTTGAGAGAGGTATCCAACATGACACATCTTTGTTAATCCATAACTTCAAACAACAACCGCATGAGTCTGTAAGATAGTTTTCTAGGAGATACAAACAAAACATGGATCATTGCACAACAAGAGAGTTACCATGTGAGGAAAAGTTGAGCTCATTGTTCTTGAATGGATTTGTTGGAGATCAAGGGAAACATGCAAACAACATGAAGAAGAAGAGGTTTGGAGCAGAAAAATGATTGTATTTCTAAGTGAATGTACAAGATAAGTATCCCATTAGGGTTATCAACATAAATACAAGCCCGAGAAAAAGAAGACTTCTAAAGGGGGAAAATTGTAATCCAATAGTACTAAGTGTGTTCACACACATCACTACCAAAATACATCAACAAATCCCCCTTTGAGTGATGTGATGAGCAAGGAACTAGCAATCATGTACACAGAAGTGCCAAGCTATGTGGATTGAAATCAATCCATGAAAGGAAGTAAGCCAAAATCTTTGCAAAACACTCCAAATTTTTTCCTCATAGAGCCTTTGTAAAAAGGTCTACATTATCCTATGTGGGCACATAAGCCAAACCGATTTCTCCTATGGAGAGTCTCTCCCTCAGATAATGATAGTGCACCTGAGTGTGCTTGCTGTGAGCATGGAACACATGGTTTCTCATAACTTACAATGCGCTCTAATTGTTGAAACAGATGGTGGTGGTAGAAGATTGACCAACACCCAAATCAAGAAAAAGACATCTAAACCATATGTGCTCAACAATAGTTGTGAAAACTACCCTATACTCAACCTCAAAAGTAAAAGTGGCCACTGTAGGTTGCTTCTTGCTCAACCAAGATATGCATGAGCTATTAAGGATGAAGCAAAGAACACTTGTGAACACATGCATCTCATAACAACCAAACCATTTTGAGTTTGGAAAAGCATGTAAATCTAGTGATAGTGATCCCCCAACCTAAGTAGTCTTTGGGCTTTGTATAAACATCATCATATGAGAAACAACAAGATGAATATTAGGTCAGTTTATGCATAAGTAAATCAAGCATACAACAACCTGTTGATACTGAACAACATTGAATGCATCTCCAACATCATACAAAGGATGTGTTTTGCATCAAATATAACCCAATAAGAAATGGAAATTTATAGTAACATATGTATAAAAGACAAACCTCTTATGTTTTCTTGTTGCATACTCGCATGTCATCATATGTAGTTATGAAAATTTGGGTCGAGTCTTCTTTGTACAATTTATAATCGTCACCATAAAACAATCATCAAAATACATATATCAAAGGCATGGCTATCCCATGGTGAATACACCATATCAAGTAATCATATAAACAACCTGTGGAAAATCTTGTTCTTTCAAGATTCTTCTCCATATGAAATTTTTTCAAACAACAACATATTAATGATAAAATTTAACTATCTTTAGCTAAACAGAATTTTCTAAAATTTAGGATCCTCATAAAGATATTCTTAAAACTTCAAAAGACACAAATTTCAATTGATTTCGACATTTTGACATTTATACTAATAAAATAAATTCCAAGCTTCAATTTTTTATGCCCGAATCTAGATACTCATTCAAATTGAGAATTCAATCTCTACCACACATGCTCCTAGTGAGCCTACAAACAATGCACATGCACTTTTAGAATGTCTTTTAACTATGAAGATAAACTCTAAATTCTTTGAAATCTAGATATGCCATATGTCATATACTAGAGTGCCATAAAAGTTTTTAAAATTGGACCTTCCAATATAGATTAACAATATGTTATCAGACACATGTAGCGATCTCTGGTTTTGCTTACCAGAGATAATTTGATCTATCAAATGATATATATTTCATTTCAAGCTTAGATACTATGCTGAAATCTCACTTCTTGAGGTATACATTTTAAATCTTTTATCATATCTCCTAAGTGAAGATATAACTATTTTCAAGCTTTACGAGCTTAAAATTAAGGTGATTAGGCCCATTTTGAGGCTTTTAATGGCACACTCCCCAATAGAGAACAAAGGATTGCAAACTGATTCATTTAGGGGGAAACTCCCTTTGATTGAGAGGATATCTATGTCACAAAAAAGGAAAGATAGCTCTAAAAAATAAAGAACATGAGAGAAGGAGGGGACACACACACATACATATGCACACACACACATACACACACACACACACACACACACACACACACACACATATATATATATATATATATATATATATATATATATATATATATATATATATATATATATATATATATATATATATATATATATATATATATATATATGTATATGTGTGTGTGTATGGATGGATGGATATATATATATATATATATATATATATATATATATATATATATATATATATATATATATATATAGAGAGAGAGAGAGAGAGAGAGAGAGAGAGAGAGAGAGAGAGAGAGAGAGAGAGAGAGAGAGAGAGAGAGAGAGAGAGAGAGAGAGAGAGAGAGAGAGAGAGAGAGAGAGAGAGAGAGAGAGAGAGAGAGAGAGAGAGAGAGAGAGAGAGAGAGAGAGAGAGAGAGAGAGAGAGAGAGAGAGAGAGAGAACAAGTTCCTTCATGCTTTTGTGGATTTCAAATGTTGCACACTATTTTTAAAGTCAACTTGTAAGAAGACAACAAAGCTGTAGATGATCCGTATATGAGTTCATGCACATCTATGTGAGCTCACATTGCAATCACTTGGCTTATAAACTATGGGTTTTTGTCGTTGGTAAAGTATGCAAGCATCTCTCTATGAAAGCATTCTCCTTCTCAATGTTCTTTGTATAAATTATGTGTATAAATTATGTATGAGCATCTCTCTATGAAAGCATTCTCCTTCTCAATGTTCTTTGTATGCTCTAATCAATATTTATGGTACTCTTAAAACTATGAATAAAAAGCGATAGCTTCGACCAATAACTTTGAAGGGAGTTTATTTGCCTGTGAATTCTTGATTTGGTTTCATGTAGGAAAGCAAGTCGGATATTTAGATTTAGCAATTCCCTTTGTTACATATTCAAAGGAACTCATTGTTATAAAAGTACGTTTTGGAAGTACTTATATATGAACATTTGCGAAAGATATAAACGGGTTGCAGGCAAACAACTTGACAATCTATGTGCTAATAACCATAGAAATATATCCATCGAGAAAGAAGAGCCTATCAACAATGACTTGCAGGGGGGACATTAGTAACAAGTGAGAATAGAATAAACATTTAAAAGCTATTGCATTGGCTAAAAGAAATGTTGTAATTGTTTGATGCACGAATTTATTAAGGTTTCTAAAAATTTATTGTGCTACCACTATCTTGGAGGTTGAATGCACCGAGTCACATATTTGTAAAGAGATTTATGTCTAAAGGTGTGCCCATTTTTATTGAGGACATGAGTTCATCTACTTTATTTCCTTTTGTATTCGTATGAGTGCGTCTCCATTTTCTATCTAGGAGACACTTCATTTCACATTATTTTAGTTGTATTACATTGTATTTGGGTATCTTGCCATTTTCTTGTACCATTGTATTCATTCTCCTTCAAGGGGAATTACCCTACATGTCATGTACTTGGGAGAGCCTCCTCCAACTATGTATAAGAAAAGCCAACTTCATGCTCTTGACAAGCTCATTTCTAATCCATGTGAGTTTATCCATTTCTTGGCTTACTCACTTTGAGTCTCTCACACCTTTTCATTTTGTGAGTACACTTTTCTCTTCATTTTGCTTCTGCATGTGTACTCTCTACATGGAATTAGAGCACTAAGTGGAGGATTTGGTGGTTCCTTTGGTAGTGATTTTGAAGATTTTAGTGGTGGTGCTGCTCTCCATTCATTGGTAAAGTGTGTATAAATTATGTATGAGCATCTCTCTATGAAAGCATTCTCCTTCTCAATGTTCTTTGTATGCTCTAATCAATATTTATGGTACTCTTAAAACTATGAATAAAAAGCGATAGCTTCGACCAATAACTTTGAAGGGAGTTTATTTGCCTGTGAATTCTTGATTTGGTTTCATGTAGGAAAGCAAGTCGGATATTTAGATTTAGCAATTCCCTTTGTTACATATTCAAAGGAACTCATTGTTATAAAAGTACGTTTTGGAAGTACTTATATATGAACATTTGCGAAAGATATAAACGGGTTGCAGGCAAACAACTTGACAATCTATGTGCTAATAACCATAGAAATATATCCATCGAGAAAGAAGAGCCTATCAACAATGACTTGCAGGGGGGACATTAGTAACAAGTGAGAATAGAATAAACATTTAAAAGCTATTGCATTGGCTAAAAGAAATGTTGTAATTGTTTGATGCACGAATTTATTAAGGTTTCTAAAAATTTATTGTGCTACCACTATCTTGGAGGTTGAATGCACCGAGTCACATATTTGTAAAGAGATTTATGTCTAAAGGTGTGCCCATTTTTATTGAGGACATGAGTTCATCTACTTTATTTCCTTTTGTATTCGTATGAGTGCGTCTCCATTTTCTATCTAGGAGACACTTCATTTCACATTATTTTAGTTGTATTACATTGTATTTGGGTATCTTGCCATTTTCTTGTACCATTGTATTCATTCTCCTTCAAGGGGAATTACCCTACATGTCATGTACTTGGGAGAGCCTCCTCCAACTATGTATAAGAAAAGCCAACTTCATGCTCTTGACAAGCTCATTTCTAATCCATGTGAGTTTATCCATTTCTTGGCTTACTCACTTTGAGTCTCTCACACCTTTTCATTTTGTGAGTACACTTTTCTCTTCATTTTGCTTCTGCATGTGTACTCTCTACATGGAATTAGAGCACTAAGTGGAGGATTTGGTGGTTCCTTTGGTAGTGATTTTGAAGATTTTAGTGGTGGTGCTGCTCTCCATTCATTGGGAGAAACCTTTTTGCATAATTTTTATGCTTGTTGGGCATCATTTTGCCAATTTTCCCACTCTCCCATCTTTCCCTTTAATCTATTTTCCCACCCTCTTGCCCTCTTTGTGGCATCATATGGTGGCATTTAGTGGTTCTTCCATCCTTGTTGTCATTATGAGTAGTACTTGATTGATCTCACATCTTCAAAGTCTTTATAAACACTTTACTTTTGAGTTTTTGTAGATAACCTAACCTTCTTGTTAGTAGGAGTGCATGGAGTTATGCATATTTTTGGTATGAAATTCTAAATCATGTTCACTTAGTGGATATACCAAATTTGTTGAAGCATTCCTTCATTACCTTACTGATTGTCTTTGCACAAGGGAGTCAACCTTATTGTTCAATTCTCTATTTGCCCATGTCTGTTTCTTTTTTGTCTTAGTATGCCACTTTGGATAGTCCCCTCAATAATTTTCTATGACTTCATCATTTTATAGTTGTTGTTCTCTTAGAGCACATGACACATAGTCAATGTGGCATTCCTCAACTCAAAGGGGGTAGCAACTTGATTGGAAACTCTTGCACTCTGTTGTAGCAATAGTTGACTAATGGTCAAGCAAAGAATCCCTAATCTCTGTGTACCCACTCAAGCTTCTCTGAATACATAAAACCAGGCTTGGAATAAGATTGCTTATGAGCCTTACCTAATTGCCATGCCTCACATCTGTATGTCATATGTTGACCTACAACATTAGGCAATCCAAGCACTAAGCCATTGTTAACCATATCTTTAATACCTCTTTCATTGAAATGTCCAAGCCTTTTGTGCCAAAGATCTAAGTCAGAGACCTTATGTCCTCCATAAGTGAACAAGGCATGACCAACATTACCTTGAATCTTCAATGTGAAGAGTCTTCCTTCTTTCTTCCTTGAAACAATTTTTTTATACCCATTGCTAGGGTCTTCCACAAAAACTCCTTCATTAGGGAACCTTACTTCATAACCTTTTTTCAACAATTTGTCCTACACTTATCAAATTCTTTGGAATTGTAGGAACATACAAAACCTTAATCAAGAGAGTACGTCCATCCTTGGCCTTCACTGATCCAATTGAATTCACATTATGCTTTGTATTTTCACATGTTTGAACTACATGATTAGTTACCTTATTCTCCAAATCAGTCATCAAGGCTATGTTGCCACTCAGGTGATTGCTACACCCTGAGTCAATGTAGAAGACTCTTTGGTCTTCACTTTGCCTTTCACAAGTTGCATTCATGATCAAGGTTGAATCCTCCTTCTGATCTGAAGCATAATTGTAGTAGGTATTGTTGTAGGATTGGCTTTGGAATATCTACCTGCATTTCTTCCAAAGTAACCTCTACTACCTCTACCTCTAAAATTACCTCTTTGATTTCTGCCACCTCTTCCTCTTGATTTAAAGTTTTGATTATATCCACCATTGTTCTGAATATTATGCCAACAATCATGAGCTAAGTGATTTTTCTTACCACAAATCTAGCAAGCTTTGGATCCATATTTATTGCTTCTACCTCTTCCTCTACCTTTGCCACCTCCTCTTCCTCTTAGGAAGTTAGCCTTCATCTTCATTTGCTTGTTGCTTCCCTTTGCTATTCTTCTTCTTATCCTTTAAATACATTGCTTGACCTACACTCTTATCACTTTCACCTTTGACATCCTGATCAAAGGTTAGCATGTGTCCTAGCAACTGATTTAAATCAGGAGTAAAATGATCTAGTGACAATTCAATAGACAAAATGAATGGCTTCCATTTCTCATCACCTCTCAAGCCTGTGCGGATTTGCCTTACCAATTTATCCTCCTCAATATCTTCATCAATTGCTCCTAATGCATTTGCAATGTCCTTCATCCTTGTTACATAATCAGAGATGGATTGAGAGACCTTCTTCTTGAATGTGGTAAACTGTGCCCACAAAGATGCCTTCCTTGACTTTGTAGTATTTTCGAAATTCTCCTCCAAAGCATTCCATATATAACTTGCACTTTCAAGACCTCTAATGTGAGGTAGCAAGTAGTCATTGACTCCCATGTAGATAATGCTCCTTGCTTGAGCATCTCTCTTTCATCCAATTCTTCAAATCTGATAGTTCATCTCTAGTTGGAACACTAGGATCTCTGAATTGTGGCTTTTCTTATTCTCTTGTAATGTAACCTATCAAGTCTTTGCTCATGATATGAGCTTCCATCCTCATTGACCAAGCTGGATAATTTTCTCTATCCAATTTCTCTATCTGAAGAGAATCTCCCATCTTTCCTTCACCTGTATATTAAATTCTTCAACCTTTATGAGGAATAAGTGTACCTTTACTTTGAATGAAGTTCCTTTTGATCGTCTTGATATCTTCTAGTCTCCTTCTCAAGCTTTTCTCTCAAGCTTTCACCTTTTGAACCTTTAAGTGTTGATTTCTTTATATCTACAGCAGTCGGGGTCCTCCTTCCTTTAGTTTTGATGATTCTTGCTCTGATACCACTGATGGAGAGTGTTAATCTCCAAAAGAAAAAGCTATCCTTGAAGTTAGAGCACCTCTATATCAAGAATAACTTAAAACCTTTACCAATTTAGAGGATCCATGCTCAATTACCAAAATCTTGAACAAATTGTGAATAGAGTAACTACTCAGAAAGTCTGCTACACATAACTCACTCATTAACTGATCAAATGTGTAAATTTTTTTATAAAACTTTGCACAAGGTGTTGGCTATAGATTTTGCACCTTCTCCAAGTTAAATAATTCCAAAAGATCAATTATATCGTGATAAATGAATCAAAGAGTTCACCTATGTCTGAAACTGTTCTTCTATAAAGTCGATTCTGACACCTGTGACTTCTAACACATGGTTCTCCCAAGCTAGAACCCGTTTAAGCAAATGCTTGTAGCCATAGATGGCTTACCTTCCAAATTCAATTTAGACTCCTTATTTGTGCAAAACTTTACACTATGCATTGAGAACTGAAGAGTTCTTTGACCATCAAGATTGCGCTTGTTTCAGAAGACACTCAACACTTTCTCACATACAAATGTTCCTACACATAATTCTCTCAACTTGTTTACAATTAGGCTCTCAAACTTTAACCATAGACTCATTAAATACGAAATTAGACACCTATGAAAGGATTCTTGAAATGATCAAGCACAAAAGGAGAACTCAGAGGAATATCGGGCACAACTTTTCTTCATTTTTGAGAAGTTTACCATCTTAGTAATGAGAGAGATATCCTACACTTCTAAAGTGTCTAATGACTCAAAAATACTTCTAATTCTTCTCTTCACATACTCTCGCTTGCTCTATCTTGTTTGACTCGACATTTTACTTGTATATATAGGCATATATGTACAAGCTCATGACCATACAAAGATATAAGTGAGCTAACTCTAAATTAATGTACACATGTATACAAGTCTTTATCTTCTGAACATGTACTTTCTTCATGCTTCATAAATTGATATTTTCTTCAATCCTTGACTTCAATCCTTCATCAAAACTTCAATTGGTGATTGACTTGCACCAACAGAGAGAATTTCATTACCTACACCAATACCTAGTCCTACATCACTGCATCTTGAAGTTCCGACGTATGAAGTTGGAGAAGGTTCCAGAGTTTCAGAAGAGAGAGATATTGAAGAACCAGAAGATATACCATCACTTTTGACGAATACGCCAGTGGTTATATCAAACATGGAAGGAGAGTGGTATACATGAATACATAGGAAGAATTAGAAGTCGAATAAAAAGACAACAAGAAGACCAGGTAAATTATGGAGAACAATTTGAGATTCATAATGTTTTAGCTCTTACTTCAATCGATAATGAACCATCTAGTGTTCGAGATGCACTACAAAGTGATATGACTGTCACAAGTCCCAAGACTCAATTCAAGTACAAAGATAAATGTATCTACAAAACACAGCAAAAATACATTGAGAAATTATTGGAAAAGTTTGAGATGATAGATTCTAAGCCTATGCAGAAACCTTTGGATGTTAATGTGTTATTATAGTCAAAAGCAGATTCAAAACCATTTGATGCTACATTATATATTCAAGCAGTGGGTTGCTTGATATATCTATGTAATACAAGACAGGACATTCAGTTTGCAGTTTCTCAAGTATACAAGATCATACACGGTCAGCTCAAGAATTACTCGAAATCAGTTAAGAGATATTTACAGATATCAAAAGTTTTGCAGGTTATTGAACCTTCTACCATTGTGACATTGAAGGGGGGATTGTTGGAAACAATATCACATATGTGCAAAATTCTCAAGACCAACCATAAGAATTGTTCTTTAGAACGTATCATCAAGACAATGTCACATGGCGACATGGTTAGAACAAGTTTCTATCATCAATCCACCTAGGTTCGAGTCTTGGGCACTACAATGGCGTAGCAAACTTTTACAAAAATCTTTATGTTTTGCAATCGCAAAATTAATTGGATGATTTTTGAAAGCAGTGTTGATAGCTTTTTCGTGATAACTGTTGTTAGCGATCATTTGCTTTATGCTTTTATGAAGGTATGCTTTTGAAGCTTTAATCAAGGCTATATAAACAAAGACTTTGCTCATTGTTATTATCACTCAATCAATCACTCAAGGAGAGTTCAAGATACTTGGTGATCAAGGAGATATTTCTCACTCTCAAGGAGCAAGGAGAAGATATTGGAGGCCAACTTGGAGGAGGAGTTCTCACACTCCTGGAGGAGTTGTGGTCTACATCTCGGTGATTATTTGGAGGAGATTCTAACAGCATGCCATCAACATCCGTTGAGATTTAATGTGAGTAGCAAGTCTATTTCCGTTCTTACTTGTTAGGTCACTCGTTTCTGATTTAGGTTGATTAGAATTTGGATTTTTTGTAAAATGGTTCTAAAATGTTCTTATTCTCCATATTCTCACACACACACATACTCTTCATACCTCTTAGGCACACAATCTCTTGTATCTAGTTCCTATTTCTGCCTAGATATAGATATTGTTAGTTTGTATCATATACACACATTGTAATTTGACATTCATCTATAAGTTAGTGTAGGTGAGCCTCGTAGCTTACCATTACACTTGAAATCTCGTCTATTCTCTCTCTATTTCTCACTCATCTAATTTTGAGTCTTAAGGTGTGTATGTTAAAGTTCATCTGTTGGAAGATTCTGTAAACCTGTGATATATTGTTATTGTGGCCCACTACCACTTCCAACATATGGTATTTAGACTTAGAATACCAACAAATGTATATAAATATATGACTTTTCTTAATGAAAGACAATGCACATGTTTGGAAGTTGTGGTCTCTCTGACTGTTGGGTATGTCTTCTTCACTCTCTACCTTTTCTGTTATGCTATTCTTGATCTATGTATGTAGGTAGGATATGGTTGTAGTATGTGCATCTATTAATGGTGATGATGCAATTTTACCGTTAATAGACAAAATGGCTTCTAAGATCAAATATAACTACTGGGGGATCTTGCCTCTTTCTCTCCTTGTTGAGAACATGCTCCCACCCCACCTTTATAGCCAATGAGCATGTGAAGTAGTTTGTGACTTCTTCTTAACTCACCACTTTCATTTGATTGTGCACTATATGCCACTCACTACAAGGTAGATATTGTATCTTTGAACTATCATTGCTTTTGACTCTATTTTTTTTCCCTTTTTTTCATCCTTAGAACTATATTCAAATTTACCTTTATATTTGGTAAATTTATCCAATCATAGCTCATGTGAAAATGAGATTGCATATTTATCTTGAACACTCCCCCTCAAGATCATTTGGGAGTTATCTTCAGCTATGTCCTACAAACTTGTCACTTCCTTGAAACCTTTGAGTTAAGAAGCATCCAAGAACTCTGTAAACATGTCTGCAACTTTCTCTTTGGTCCTGATAAACTTTGTCTCCTCATCTTTGCTTAGTACCTTCTCCCTTACATAATGGTAGTGGACCTCTATGTCCTTACTCCTCACATGAAACATGGGATTGCATGCCAAGTAAATACTTGAAATATTATCACCATATATAGGGAGGGTTCCAACTTGCAGTTCAAGATCATCCAAAAGCTTTCTAATCAACATTGCTTCACATGTGAAAAATGGTAATCCTCTATATTCAGCCTCCATGGATGAAAGTGCAACAATAGGTTGTTGCTTCGATCTACATGTGATAAGTTTGCTTCCTATCATGAACACATAACCTAAGCTTGATCTCCTATGCCTTGTGTTTGTTTCAATCCTTTGGCAACCAATCTAGCTTTATGTCTTTACTTTAAACACCCATTTGTTTGGAACAATCTTCATACCTTCTTTCTTTGGCACTAGCACCAATGTTTGATTATCTTTGAGAGCTTTGATCTCGTCTTTCATAGTTTGCTTCCATTCCTTTTGTGTGCAAGCTTCTTCATATGTCTCAAGCTCTTTGTCTTTGATGGCATGCATCGTGTATGAAAAATGTTTCACCATGAAACTATCATACCTCAACCTTTGAATTGAATACCTTGTCCTTGAAGGTCTTCTTTCATTGCCTTTAGAAAGTTGCTTCTTTGACTTATTCAGCTTTACCTTTGGAGTGATTACCTCTTCATATTCTTCTTCACTTGCATCTATCTCACTATTTGGAGCAGAACTTGCTTAGAATGACTTCCAAATCTCCCCTTCCATGTTGAACATTCTTCATTTGATGTATATGCCTTTCAACATGAAATCTCTGTGCTCAATTGATGAACTTCTCTTTGATTAGTTCCTACATAATCGTCACATTCTTCTTCAAGAACATTTTCCTTTCCTTTATCTTCATACCATGGCCTTAGTTCACAAAGACCATATCATGTGAGACTCTTACTTCCTTTGTTGTAGGTTTGTAACACTTATATAATTTTTGCTCCATCGAATAGGTGATGAAAATGCATTTTTCTGACCTTGGTTCCATCTTTGTTCTAATTTCTTATGGAATGTGAACAAAACAAACACATCCAAAAACTTTGAGGTGTGTAAGAATAGGTTTCTTACTGAAATATACCTCCTCCGGTGTCAAGTGATGTATTCCCGATTTTGTGCACCTATTCATCACATAAATGGTTCTTGTTGTAGTTTTAGCCCAATAGTACAATAGTACCTTCATCTCGTTAAATATTCAACTTCAATGATTTTCCTATTTTTCCTCTCAGCTACTCCATTTTGTTGAGGTGTATACCTACAAGTAAACTACCTTTCGAACCCATTTTCTTGTAGAAAATGTGAAAATTCTTTGGAGAAGTATTCCCCTCCACCATTGGACCTTAAGGTTTTGATAGAACTTCCTTTTTCTTTTTTAACTTGAGTTTTCAATCTCTTGAATATAGAAAACACATTTGATTTTTTCTTCATACAAAACAGCTATACCATTCTTGAGTGATCATCAATGAAGGTGACAAAAAATACATTACCAACCATTGATGACTCTTGGGTAAGTCCCCATACATCCATATGTATCAAGTCTAAGACATTGGGGCCACATCATTGCTCCTCTTGAATGGTTGCCTCATTTGCTTTCCTAGTTGGCAAGCTTCACATAACCCATGTAGTCCAACACTATTAAATTTTAGAAGACCTCTTACCAGTTCATGTTTGCTCATGTGCTTTAGCTTTGGAATGTTGATGTGTCCTATCCCTTTGTGCCATAAGTCTAGCTCTGAAATCTTCTTGTTCCCAAATTGAATATAATTGACCTTTTTATATGAATGTTGGACTTCCAAAGTTAACATCCTTCCTTCTCTTCTACCTTGAGCAATGACCTTGAAACCTTCTTTTAGATTTTTTATGAAGAAACCATTCTCATTTAATATGACATGATAACCCTTCTCTAGAATTTTTTCTATTGAAATCAAGTTTGAAAATTGTAGGGACATGAAGAACATTAGATAGTACCTTTTGCTCTACTTGTATCTCCAAGCATTATATCTCCAATATGTTCAATCATGTATTGATTATTATCACTTGTTTCAACACATCCTTTTCCACTTGGTACTTGTAGACTAGTAAACAAACTTCCTTGGCATGACATATGGTTACTACAACCTGAATCAATGTACCATTTTTTTGTCATCTTCATAAGAGTTTCATTCCTTGACTTGAGACGCTTGCATAGTTGCTTTGATTGCCTCCATTTGGTCTTTCATTCTTCATTCGAAAATCACTATCATAGTTTCCTACTTTATTACAATGATAGCATGTTATACCTTTATGAGAATTGTAGGAGCTTTGGCCTCTTTCTCTACTTCTACCTTGACCTCTTCCTTGTTTGTTGGCATTTGATCCATCCTTATTGTCTTCTGAATCATTTTGATTGTAGTTGGAGTTTTTGTGACCTCTTCCTTTTCCTCTTGAGCCTTCTCTTGAGTTGCTTCCTTTACCTTGACCTACATATAACATTTGATTGTGGATGTCCTTTCCTTTGGAGCCACCAAAGCTGAGCTTTTTGTGACAAGATGAGGGATTAGTTTTTCAAAACCTAGATATGCATCTTTCAAGTTAATAGAAGTTATAAAAGGCTTCCATATTTTCTCTTCTCTCAATTCATTGAGAGTACAACACACAAGATCTTCGTCTTCAACTATTGTGCCAATAGAAGCTAAAGCATCACTTAGCTCCTTAATCTTCAAAGTATATTCAGCTATGGATTGACTCAAACTTTTCTTGACTGTGTTTAACTAATTCTTGAGTTGAAGTTTCCTAGATTTTGTATTTGTATACATTCTTTCAAGAGCTTCCTAAGCATCCTTAGTTATTTCTAGATACTGAATATGCCCTACCATGGAATTAGTGATGACTTGCAAAATGAGGAACATGACTCTCCTATTTCTCTCTTCCCATTCTCTGGCTTGTTTGGGCTTCAATGGTTGTAGCTTGATTGATTTGAGGTTGAGCATCATCTTTCCTCATGATACCCCACAAGATATTGCCCATTAATTAGTTGGTCATTCTAAACTTCCACATGGGATAGTTATCCTTATCCAATTTCTTTACTTGTTCACCCAACTCGGCCATTGAAGACTATCAAAAACTTGAGAGCTACTCGAGTAGTTATATAGTCCTTTGCTCTTGTGTTTTTGAAGCTCCCCGTTGCTTTGTAGCTCCTCTTTTGCTTTGCTTTAGTTCTAATATTTTTTATGAAACTTTTGCACCAATTTCTCTTTAATACCAATTGTGTAGAATGAGTTCTCCTATCACAACAAGAAGCATGTATTGCACCCTTGTAAGTCCAACACTTGGACAAGCAACCATACTAGATCTTCTCTAAACTTTGATGTTGTTCATGACTTTTTTAACTCTCTTAGTTACTAAATGTTGATATTGTGTACCTATAGGAAATCAACAAAAATAAGATTAACTTAATCATTATGGATGTGTATGTATGATTGTGCTCATGCATTTATGCGTTTTGTGCATATAAGTGCATGTGTTGTATGCTTGTACTTATGTGTGTAGAATTTCATGTGTATGCAAGTATAAATTTAAACTTATTGTGTGCTTGTGTCTATGTGGGTATGATTTTGTAAATGTGTATGTGGATATGTGTGTCTAATTATGTGTATGTGTTTGTGTTTTATCTAAACTAACCCTATATGTTATGCGTCTATGTATTAATGTGACTGTATGGATATTACTATGTGCATGTATGTATGTGTATGTGTGAATTTTTCTTTGTGTATGTGCACGTGTGACCATGTATATGGTGCTATACGTGCACCCATGTGGCACTGTGTTTATATATATGTTTTTGCATTTACATGTATGCCTATATGTGCTTGTGTTGTGATTATTTATGTATGTTTGGATGTGTGTGGATGAATATGTGTGTGACTATTTGTGTGTTTGTGTCCCTAGGTTTCTATAATGTGTGTGATAGTTGACATCTAATTATATGTAAGAGTATCTATGTGTGAATGTATCTTATATAGTTAAAATTAAAAAGTAGAAATGAAATAAACCAAAACATTGGAAATAATATGAAATTAAACCCAAAAAAGTAAATAATACAAAACTTGTGTTTCTAATGCATTAAGACAAGTGAAGTCATATGAGCATGTATGCATGAATGTATGTGTGAGTGGAATGTATGAGACAAGTTTGTGTTGGCATGAGGCTTGTTGGAGTTTGAGGTCTGTGGAAGCATGTGAATAGCACAAGGAAGAAGAAGAAGCTTGGAGCACAACACACAATATTGAATGTATTACCACTAGACTTTACAAAGATAAGTGACCCGTTAGGGTTATAGGCATATATACAATCTAGGGGAAAAAACCTCCTAAAGAGGGAAAAAAGCACCCTGGAGGTCCTCATGTGTTCACACACATCACTACCTAAATATATCAACAAATCCCCCCTGGGAGTGATGCGGTGAACAAGGAGTTGGCACTCATGTATAAGGAAGTGCCAAGCAATGCGGAATCAATCCACAAAAGGAAGTAAGCCCAAAGCTTTGTGGA
This sequence comes from Ceratopteris richardii, assembly GCA_020310875.1. NCBI lineage: Eukaryota > Viridiplantae > Streptophyta > Polypodiopsida > Polypodiales > Pteridaceae > Ceratopteris > Ceratopteris richardii. The sequence goes on along the minus strand of CM035415.1, from coordinate 179,493,178 downwards.
AAGCTTCAAACTTCTCCCTAGGCAGAGTCTTTGTGAAAAAGTCTGCAATGTTCTCCTGTGTGGGCACATATGCCAAACTGATCTCTCCAACAAAGAACTTCTCCCTGACATAATGATAATGCACCTCAATGTGCTTAGTGCGAGCATGGAACATAGGGTTCCTCACAACTGCCAATGTGCTCTGATGTCAATGAAGATGGTGGTGGCAGAAGACTGACCAAGACCCAAATTACCATAGGGAGTATGAGCCACACACACACAATAGTCGTTGTGAAAGCTGCCCTATACTGAGCCTCACAACTAGAAGTGGCAATAGTAGGTTGCTTCTTGCTCAACCAAGATATACATGAGCTACCATGCATGAAGCAAAAGCCACTAGTGGACACACAAGTGTCGTAACAATCAGCCCAGTGAGAGTCAAAAAAAGCATGCAAATATGGTGGTAGTGATCCCTCCTTGGGATAAAACAATCCAAGTAACCAGGTACCACTTAAGTAGCAAAAGATGTGCTTAACCACCTATGGAGAAACCATCTTACTGATCAGCTTGCATTGGAAGACTTGTTCACTAAATAGAGTAGTGCTTGATGGTCCATAAATAACTTAAACTTATTACAAGCAAATAATTTCTAAACTTCTTGACAGTATAGACCATGCCTAAGCCTTCTCTCTCGGTGGTAGTGTAATTCCATTCTGCAACATTTAGTTGTCTAATCACATATGCTATGGGAAGATATATGTTCCCTTCATCAGTTGGTTGTGCCAGCATGCATCCAAGAGCATAATTGGAAGCGTCAACATGAACATGGAATGGTTTGTTCCATTCGGGTGTCATCAAAATATGGATTGACCACAATCATCATTTTAGCTCATTAAAAGAACTTTCACATTCTTTGGTCCATTCCAAGTTTGTTAAGAGGTTTTATAGAGGCTTAGCAATAATAGCCTACATGTGGATAAATCATCAATAGTATCCACAATGTCCCATAAAATCTTGCACTTCCTAATTTTCCTTGGTTTGCATAACTCATCTATCACTCTCACCTTATCCTCATTTGTAGATATAATGTTCTTTGACATAATATGGCCTAAAATTTTTCCTTATCTGACTATGAAGACACATTTTTTTGGGTTCAAGCACACAATACTCTTTGCACCTATCAAGATTTTCCTAAGATCTAGGATGTCTGTTTGTTTTATGTGGGAATGGGCACAGAAGTCATCCACATAGACCTCTAAATTCTTCCTCAAGAAGTCCTTAAACACATGACACATTAATCATTGAAAGGTAGCAGGTGCATTTGTGAACCCAAATGGTCTCACACAAAATGCAAAGATACCCCATTTGGTGGAAAAAGTCATTTTATGTTGGCCCTCAAGACAATGGCTACTTTATTGTAACCTAAAAAATCATCAAGGAAGCTGTAAACTTCCTTTCCTGCTACATGTTATAGAAAGTGCTCTATGATCAAAAGCGGATAATTGTCTCTTATGTTAGCAACATTAATTTTCTTCAATTTAATGCACATGCAACTCCCCATTCTTCTTAGGGACTACAAGAATGGGGGATACCCATTTTGTATGCTCTATTTCATAGATAAATCTTGCTTTTATCAACTGATCTATTTCTTCTTTTATCTGAGTTGTGTACTTGTCATTGTAAGTGTAAGCCTTTTGTTTTGTTGGCTTGGCTTCTAACGTCATGGGGATCCTATGAGAACAAATGTCTAGATCCACTCTTTTTAGATCCTTGTAATTCCAAGCAAATAAATCTCTAAATTCTCTCAATAACTTGACCAAGTCTAGTTCTTCTTCTTCACTCAAATTGTGTCCTATATATGTGCTCCTTTCTTCTCTGTCTTCAACGTTCACTACAATTTTCTTAGTCTACTCTCTATTATTGTAACCTTCTCCCATGAGAGATTGTCTTTTAGCCATTCTTACCATTATTTTCTTATCTTCCACTTCATACTTCTTGAAAATTTTCGACACTTCAAACAGTGATTCTTGATCTTCTTCTGGTGTGGGAAACTTTCTCCTCTCCTTCTTTTTCTCAAGCTTGGTTTCTACTTTCTTAGTTGGCATATCCTCTCAATTACACTCGATTTGTTCATGAGTTTTGGCTTCCACCAAATATAATTATTCATCCACTGAAGAGCAAAAGGGCTCCATGATGATGGATTTTAGATCCTCATATCTCACTTCTACTGGTTTGTCCATGATATAGTCGCACTCCTCTATGACATGCTCAAATATAAGAGGCTCTACCATATGAATATGGAGATATCATAGCCATCTTCATCATAATGGGGTGTCCATTGTTCCTCACTTACTCCTATGTCCATGGTGGCTAATATCTCTGCCCCATCATGAGATTCAAACTCTTCATCTAGGAATATCATATGCACATAGGTTGGGTCTTGTATTGATCTAGAGTGTTGCATAACACCTAAGTTCTTCACTTCTAGTTGCTTCTCTTCTTCTAGTGCAACCTTAGACATCCATAAATGTGTGTCCTCGTGCATCCATGAGGGGTCTAATCCTATGGAGTGCATTGACTCTGTCTCTTCTGGCGTTCTATGGATGGTATCCCATTGCAATGGAGGTACATCTCTATGGGAATAATCCTTGATATTGACTCTGGTGGTTACCCATAAGTGTTGCAAGTACAAGGAATTGGTTCCCCAATCCTGCACTATTTGCAATTGTCTCATGAACGGTCTTCCCAAAATCATCTCATAAGGATGGTTCTTTTCGAACTCACAAACGACAAAGGTGTGCTCAAGCTCTACACCACAACTGGTGAGAGTAATGCCTTTTAGCAATCCTAAAGGCTTCTCTATATGTCCATCTACCATTTGTAACTTCATTCTAGTGGGTCTTAGAGTTGGCTTGCCCCATCGTTTCCATAAGGAAATGGTGGCAATAGTAACCCTTACTCCTGAATCCAAAGTTGCATTTGTGGTGTAACCTTGGTATGTGATAGGAAGATATGTATTCATTTCTTCTCCTTTGCTCATATCTCCTATCTTATCTATGGGTATCTCTGGCACCTTTCTTTGCAATCCTTCCTGAGAGTAAGAATTAGCGACCTTTGGTAGTTGGTTTGCTACATGTTTCCACAACTCAGGTCTAACTTTCAACAATTCTTCTAAAGTGAGCTGACAAAGAATTTAATGAGCACCAATGTACATTTGCAAAAGCATCAAAGTGGTCTTAGATAGAACATCTGGCCTTCATACGCTATACAATTACCTGGCAAAAGGTTGAGCAGCCAAAGAAACATGAACCAAAATCGGTGGCATCAGAGCCAGTGGCATCAGAGCCAATGGCATCAGAGCCAGTGGCCTCATCAGACACTTACCGGAATCGAACAACTCTAGTATGGCGTGAGATATTTTGGCAAAGACACCAATCACTCTCCCATTAGGACAACTATGGACTATGGTCCTTAGTATTTGTCAACTCTTTTAGGAGCAAGTCGACCCAAGTTTGATTCGAGCACCAACTACTGCTACTATCCATCCTGAATCCGATCCCATAGTCGACCATGTAGTTCCATTAATTATAGTACGGTTTAAAAATCATAAAATTATGTAGGTCCTCATTGATGGTCCTTCTAGTGTCAACATTGCTACTGCATCCTTATGTAAAAAGTTAGGATGGAATCACATTGAATCAATTAATTTCTTTGTGCAAATGGCTGACCAATCTAGGGTTCACTCGGTGGGTTTGGTGCACAATATTCCTATTACACTACAAGGAGTGGTGTTTAATATGAAGTTTGTAGTCATGGATGTCCCCAAATGTAGTCTTGATTATAATCTTTTGTTTGGTTGACCTTGGCTCAAATAGGTCAAAGTCCTCCAAGATTGGTCGTCTCATGAACTCATTTTTAGATGCAATCATTGTAAATATGTTGTCCCATTGGATGACATCAAACCACATGAAATTCATGCACATCCCTATGTAGCTCAACTCATCCACATGTTGGATGGCCTATCCAATGATGAAGAAGAAGCTCTTCTGATCACTAACCATGACTTACTCTCACTAGGAACTGTGGATTTACAACAGGTGCTAGATCAATGGTTTTCGACAACCTATACGGTACAACCCCTTGCGGGTAAACCTGTAAATGGAGTCAAGGAACTAGAAGATTCCATGGATTTTAAGCAATCTTGTCAGTCTGAGAGTGACACTACCATCGCATGAAAATTTTATGTACTAGAAGATCAACTGTTGACTTGTCATGTGGAAGACGAACCCAACTCATGGCCTATCAAAATAAAAGCTGACCTGGATACTACCTTTCAATGTGACCTTTTGACTTGTTTAAAGGAGTTTACGGATGTTTTTGCATGGGACTACAAAGATATGAAAGGCTTCGATCCTAAAATCTATCAGCACTAGGTTGTACTAATCTTCGGACAATGCAACACTCAACTTAACGATCAAACCTTCTCAATTCAAGATCTCTTCCACGCATCAACAAATTAAATTTTCCTTGTCATGCAGAGAAAGCAGAACTTTTCTTGTGCTTTCTACCTATGGTAACCTGCTAGATCTACCACTTTGTTTCCGATATATTTACACCAGGCACATATACGCAAGCGAAAGAAAATAAACACTACATGTAGAGGTACAAAAATTCAGACGCAGAGTTCTTTGTAACAGTTTTCGAGACATGCCTCAGATAAAGAGCCTTTTCTTGAATCAAATTAGCAAATTCTCTCAAATGTTCTTCGCAGTCAATTCACAAACCATCAGCCATCTTCCAACTTATACCGTTACATTACCATAAAATCGACTCTCGAAGTTGATTAAGCTGTTGCCATTGTCGGAGCATGGCAGCCAAAAAATTGAGTCCGAGATAAGTAGCATCATGGCCATCATGGTATTCTCTGGCAACTGCACCTTTTGATTTTGCTCCACAACACCTCGCCTTGGATCTTGGTTATCAGATCAGCACTGCCATGTCGTAACACTTCAGAATTAGCGTTGTGATCAGGTAGTCTTCACGCGCAGTTAGAGTTTGAGATATGGAGATGCAAACATCCAATCAGAGAGTGCATACTGAATCCTTCTCAAAATGTCCCCTGCATCAAGGATTGCCAGGAAATAACTTGTAAATTGGCCTTAATGGCTGCTTCATCAGAAGAACACAGATAGAAGAAAGGCAGCCTTCAGCGCCCTCAGATATATGCTGCCTTCATTCCTCTCTCAACATTGTACAAAGACAGTAAGTACCAAAAAAACCCCTCCATCTATGTCTTCTCTCCTCAAGTTTTCTTTTGACCTCCCCCCCCACATCTATGAAAAGAGAGAGTCTCTCCCCTTAATAGAAACGAGTGATTTCCCCTCTAGCGCAGCAACTTTCCCCCCAAAACGTATGATGGCAATGCCATCACAAAGTCTGGACATTCTTCCTTGATTTGTAAGCTTCCTCTTCATGCGAGATCACATTTGATGATAGATGTCCCTTCCTGCCGTTTTCTTCCTAAGATTCATCTCGCAGTGACTTTCTATAACAACACATCTTAGCATGCTTCCATATTACACATTAATCGCATTGATGATTAAGAAAAATAGATTCAGACGCATTTGCACCGATTCATGTATTCATATATACATTATTTATATTAAAATATACATGGACATGAACGCATGCACTTATTTGCACTTTAATGTGTTTTCCTTTCACGCTAATGAAGCAAAAGTATATGCATACAAAAGATAATGCACATGTAGGGACATTAAAATACATATGCACATGAACGCATGCACTTATTTGCATTTTAATGTGTTTTCCTTTCACGCGAATGAAGCAAAAGTATATGCATATAAAAGGTAATGCATATATATGTGAACTAGAGTATAGATATGCACACATAAATAGATATGCACACATAAATGCACTCATACAAATGCATTCATATACTTATAATTTATCTCTAACTCCATCGTCTCTTTTGAGGTACAAAGTGGGGATGAAAAAACATGAGATCAATCTTACATACTTTCAATTATAACTAGATGTGAAGCGCACATTTCAAGTACCAATAAGCAATCAAAGCTCTTTCAAGTGTAGAAATCACCGATATCCATTCAATTTATTATTGCTCATTTTGGATGAATGTTCTTGCTAGAGCTTTGAATTGTTGCTTCTAGTTTGGTCTGCTAGCTTGATTTCCAAATCATGATCACATCCACCCCCTCCGAACCTGTGCATCCTCCGGATGTGGGAACCTGCATACATAACAACAAACAAAAACGAGTATCAAGTAGTCATGGCAAATAAAAATCAGCTTAAAGAAAATTTAACTAGATGCATGAAATCTGAAAGTGCATTAAACTTAGCATAAATTAAGAGAAGAAGACAGACACAAACATCACACACAACCAATCAAGATACAATAATACATTTAGACTAGCACTTATATGAGTGAATTGAAAACTTTTTAGCTCTTTTGTTAACTGAATTTAGTTAGATCCAGTAGCCCATTCTAAGCATATGCATATACTAGTACTTACTAACTCGCTTTATGAAACTACAATTTGGCTTCCCTATTGATCTCCCACCGTCCAAACCCCCATCAGACCTTTTCTTATTTTTCTTTTAATTTAATTTTATTTTCTTTCCTTTTTCACTTCATCCCAGCTCAATCTTTTTTTTTGTTTTTGTTTTTATTTTAATAATCTATTTATTATTTACACAAGTCGGACTATGCCAAAATCGGATGCGACTCATGGATCTGTCCACTCGGCTAGGTTTAATCCACTCGTCTGTCGATCCAACATAACGCATAACACACAATGTCAGCCTCATATGAAATCGACATCAACTCGTGGTTCTGACCACTCGGTTAGAGTGACTCCACCCACCTATCGACCTGTATGAGCGCATGACAACATAAAGGTCAGGCCATATGATGCAACTAGCATCGGCTCGTGGCCCTGATCACTCGATCATGGTAACTCCACCCACCTACTAGCTCATTGCAGTGTCCGACAACACATAGACATACACATAGGTAGCTGATTTTTTGGTGTAATCCCAAGCCTACACATTTGGCTTGAAGGATATCATGAAGACTCTACATACATGAAGAATCATAGGAACACATGCTAGTGATTATTTACCATTGTATCTCATTGTAAAAGTCAATTTGACTTAGAATCTTTTGTAATCACCTACCCAAATGATTCGTGGAAAAGGTAGTTCACTTGATTGAGAGAATATCTCCAAGCTTTTAGAAGCTTGATTAGAGGGAGCCAAGAATTTGAATTTGAATTCAAATTCCTACACATTTCATATAAAAGGTGAACTTGAAAAGTCGCGAATAGCGAGATCACTCCCGAGCTTCATTCTACTGTAATTGAGTGTGTGTGAGGACTACATCCTAGCCTACACCTCTCTACACAATTAGGCAATGCTAGTCATGCCAATGGGATTGTACACGTGTTAATTTATAGATACATTTACATCATTCATCTCTGTGTTCACTGCTTATCTACTCCAAAGTCTGACAACTTGTCAAGGGCATATCTCAGTCAATACTCCACCAAATTCAGTGATTCAAAGCTTGTTGGATTCAGCTCAAAGGCATCTACATTCTGAAAAATTTTGAAGTGATTTCATTCAGCCAATTCAGAGAAATCGTCGTCGAGGTGCTCACTGGTCTATCTCTATTACAGTCCTAAAAAGTTGGGGGTATACCAAATCTTGCTAAATTAATTTCTCTTAGCATAGTTCATTATTTTACATCATTACACTTGCAAATGGTAGCTTACTAAGCTAATTGAATACCCCTAGAAGGAATTTTATCAATTGCTACTGTGCTGGTCACACTGAGAAAAACATTGAGCAGGTGTCAAGACCAAATTAGAAGGTTTTCTTGAGTTTGTGACTTCCAAAGTTATCTGTTTTGATTCAATCATAGCACACATCATTTCCAAAGGACATAGGCCATTTCTTGGTGTCATTGGAAAGCTAAGTGAGTCTACTAATCAAGTCTGAAGCAAACAAGGGCTGGTACAAAGCAGGTTTAGCAGTACCTACTCAGTCTCTTGAATCATCCATCCATCTTTCCCAACATGATTGGTGTATGAAGACTTTTCCTAAAACATAATCTGCCTAGAGGTTGGATTAGATGAGAGATCAAAAGAAAAAGTCAAATAATCTCACTCATCAAGTGTTCATGAACACTAGTATATACAGGTACTTAGTTTAGGTCTTCCCTTCACCTTCCTAGGTCTTATTCTCGAAAGTTCTAGTCCGCTTTCTAATCCTACTCACATAATTCCGGTCCTTCATGCATCACATGTAGTCTCAATAGATGCACGGGATCTTTGGCCTACTTAAATCTCTTAATATTTATGCATTTCTTTGTGTATCATATGCTCAACCATGCAGTATATATATACATATATACAAGAGAAAAAGGAAATTGAAAAAAAAGAACATATCACCTTTATAGTGTCAGTAGCCTGTTTGAATCTACATTCTTGATCGTCTTTGGTTTCTTCATTTTGAGTCATCACTCTTCACTTGATGATCTAGGTTTCGTATTTCTTCCTTAAAATCAAAGCAAAAAACATCAATTATATACATTTATATTTACAAAATTTTTTTTTAAGCTTTATGGAATCTTATTGAATGAGAATCTCCCTTCAATGTCACCTTCTCTGATACATGCTCACCAAAGAAGCTATGCTTGAAAAGAAGCCACCTTTGGATCACATCAATCAGAGAAGCATTCTTAAACAAATTAGATATGTGGACAAGCCATTTCATTTGCTCCTCCATTCCTTGTTGGCTCGCCTAGCATACATAGCTCTTCGAAAATTTGAAAATCCATATTGCAATCATTTGAGCACAGTTGCCTTTATTCATAATCCTCTCACATGCATCATGTGAGGCTACTATTGATGAATCAAAAGCACACAAATATAGAGTTTTGATTTTTAATGTGCTTAAACTATCTTCAAATAGTTCCTTCAAGCATGCACTTTTATCTATTTCATGCTTGGAATCATTTGGAGAAACATCTTCATTTACATCATTTTGAATATGGCTTTCATCTTCAGTAGACGAGAATGTTTGAATAGATTCATTCCATTCCCTCATCAAGTAGAAGTGATCATCACGCTCAGATGATAATGCACAATCATTTTTGTCTCCCAATCCATCATGATTCCTTTCTACTTGAGTTGTGGACATGATAAAATCAGCTTCTCCCTCTAATCTTTCCAAACTTTTTTCATCATAATATGGTCCCAAACCATCTCTCCTTCATCATCGAGGAAGCCCATATCCTCATAATCAAGAAAATCTTGATCTTCAATATCACTAAAGTCTTTTTTATGCATGTAGTTTGATGACAAATCAATCTCTTTATTCATAATGTTATCATAGAATTATGCATCTTTATCAATTATTTCTTTCTCACTCTCTTCAATAGATGTGCTTTCATTACACTCATCATATATTTCTTCAGTCATGGACTCTTGCTCAATATGATCATCTTTGACATACATATAAATATTTCGAGGAGCAATCAATAGTATTTTCTCATCCTCGTCATGATCATTCATATGTCCCTCTTCATGGAGTGTTGTATCATTCACATACATACATATCATTATACTGAAGCTCAATCAACAACTCATTCTTACTACCATGATTAGGTCCACTCTCTTGTATCTCTGAATGCTCATTCAATGTGGCATCACTCAAGAGTATTTCACAATATTGATATTGATTAAGACTCTCCATAGGCTTAGCATCATGCTTATCACCATCAACATACATATCACTATCTGGAGGTCTCATCATTTGTATGCCCTCTCAATTAACATCATGCTCATCTCCATCAGCATACATTTCAATCTCTAGAGGACTTATTATTAGCATGTCCTTCTGGTTAGCATCATGCTCACTTGCATTCTCTTCGTATAATTCAGTCATTAGGTCATAAATTGTATCTAAATCATGTGTTCAGTAGATGCATCACTACCACCTAACATCAAATCATTCTCCAAACCTGCTCCAATGTCATCACATAAGGATGCATCTTGAACTTGATCTTCAAATAGATTTATTAAATTCTCTTTTTGTACTTCATCTTTTATCTCCATTCGGTCACCTTTAAGCCTCGTAGATTTCTCTAACTCTTTATTTTATCTTGAATTTTTTCTCGATTTGTTTGTTTACCCTCCAATGGATGCGAGGATTTTAGCAAGACAAGAGAAGCCTAATCTTGTTTTCTTGTTGACTTTTGTTGAATTTTGTTTTGTTTTGTATTTGATTTTGTTTGGTTTGATTTTGAATGGCTTCCACATGCTCCTTTGCTCCTCCCATCATTAGAGTTTGTGCATATATAACACTTGAAGATGTGATCATTATAGAGAAGTCTATAGGCTCTTGACACCTTGTATATCAATTGCACTTTTAGAAATTTCTTGATAGCTCTCATCATCAATATATATATCAAGCCCATGCATATTTGCTTCATGCCCAAATGGGATCTCTAAAGCTTTATGGACTTGAACGTTATCCATGATTGGTAAAATACTTGGAATTTGGTTATCATTTTTATCTGCTTGAAGATCAACTCTTCAATTATTTAGAAATTTTTCAATTGTTTGATCCTTCTTAACATATCTTCTTACAACATCATGAACGACAGTGTCCAATCCTCTGTGAGTCCTAGTTCGGAATCCATGTCTTGCAAAAGCAAAATTAGTTCCTCTTGGGTCTAATATCTATTTCTTATAGAAACAAGAACACTCTTTCATGCATCAAACATCGCTGATCATGGTCAAACATATCTTCAAATTATTTTTCGAACTCTCTTTTAATTTCCAGGATCGATTGGTCTTTGGGCATATGAAAGCACCTCAAGAAAGATCTGTGAGTCACTTTATCTATGTCCTCTAGCATGAACCACTTGAGGAGCATTGATTTGTATTGCGATCATGTCCTTTGATTTATTCACACGAGTTGATCACACATGTCAAATTCAGACACAGAAAAAAAGTTTTCGCATAGCTCTAGATCCGTCATCGGAGTCAAACTGACACCTAGGTACTTTGCCTCAAGTTCATAGTCTTTACAGAACTCAAATACATTCTTTCCATTGAAAAGCCCCCTTCGCTTAGTTAATCGGCCGTGAAGAGATTGAATGGCTGTTTATCACCTATCTCTTGCTGAAAGCATACAAATTGGGCTAGAAGATCTTCCATGTCGGAAATGCTAGATTCCTAAATTTTTGGATGCTAACTCTATTCTTCGGTTTCACTATCTCTATATTTTATTCACCCCTTCCTTTCACATCAGGTACTTCACCAGGTATGTCGAGGAGTTCATGGAAAGGAGGGTGAAAGTAGGCTTGCTTTATTCATGTTTTTATAAGTTGAAAATTAGGAAACTTGCACACTGTTGCTCTAGCACAATGGTGAGAACCACGTTAAGAAGCTCCACCTCCTTAATGTCAATCCGCGGAAGAGATAGGAGTGATATGAAGATCGTGAATGTGAGATGAAGTGAGAGTGAAGGTGAGAAGCATAGAGATGCACACACACATACACACACACTACGAAGAGACAAGCAAGACACAATGGAAGGTGAGAAATCAACTCTATTGCTCAAGATCTCAATTACAAGCTCAAAATAGCTCTAAGCTCACACTAACCAACCTCAAAAATGAGCTCTCTAGCTCTTTTTATAGATTCTAGACTAGTTTTGACCGGTTTCACATCTAGTGACCGGCATAGTTTAAAAATAGGTCCTAAGTGCTATTTGAAAGGGTAAACAGTGTCTAAAAATAACCAAAATTGATACGCTCATTCTACCTAAGCTCCTCAAGCTCAAGGACTCCTCGGCTTGCACAAAATGGAGCTATGGATTACAAAAAAGGGTTTTTTCTATGTTACATATGTTACAATAGTGATGAAAATCACTGTTGGAGGTTTTTGAAAAGTATTTTAAAACATAATTCTTTTGAAAAAAGATCCGACTGACTCCCTGCTCCGCCTTTACATGCTTCCGCGTCTTTTATGCCTCTGGCTGCTGCCAACACCCCCCTCCCTCTCGCTTCTGTCGTCCTCGACAGAACCTTGTTGTGCGGTTTGTCGGATGTAGTTCTGTAGTAGTTCCTGAGCGAAGGTGTGTTCTGAGATCCGAATGCCTCGGGCCAAATCCGCCTCGAGTTTCTCCCAATCAATTGGTTGCGGTTCATCGGGTGGTGAGAGCCGATAATGTGTGGAATATACCATCTGTTCACAGGCGAATAAGTGTAAGAGGTGGGTGGGCCTGCTGATGAACACTTCTGAATGGTATTCCCAGAATCCGGTGGTGAACATCTCTTCGAAAGTCTGCTTGTAGCACGCCGGTAAATATTTAATTCTGCAATGCTAGGCATAATACACCCGTAGCGATGGCGTTGTACTCATATCATATGCAAGATCTAAATTGCCATGCTCGAAGCCCGGGGTGTTTACATGAGGTGCCTTTATACAAAGGAAGACTTTAAAAACCATTTGCATCAGGTCAAAGATTTTGACTGTCATGTGCGCTGCTATATTGTCCATGTGTTTCAAGCGAGGGAGCCAGTGAAGAATCGTGGCCATCATGTTTCCCACTGTCGGTAGGTCTATGGGTGGCTTGAAATATGGGTAATTTAACCAATCCTGGCACTGCTTGTTGTTCTGTACTTTAATAGCAAATGCTGTCCAGGAGCGGCGACGTGGCACTGGTCCCCAACATGGGTTGTATTTCAAATGTAGTGGTGCCTTTACCCAAGTACTCATCATCTCAGGATATTCTTGTAAAAGATCTTTACGCCACTCTGGTTGATAAATCTCTCCTTGCTGCACATCCATCGGCAAATCATCAGGCTCAAACTGAGTAGCGTGAGATGGTTTCTTGCCTGTTTCTTTCTCTATTGCCAATTGATACTCGGCCATCAGCATAAAGTATGGTTTGTACTGTAACTCATGCCCTGATATATATCTGCGAGGGGCCAAGTGAGCGAAGTAGGGCGACTGTAAAATTCTTTCCTCAATCATAGCCATTGCATGCAGCTGCGCCTCTACTTGTGCTGAGTGGGTGGTTCCAAGCTCTTCCACTATCTTCATCCATGCGGGGGTTGGAAGTTCATACGTCATCTAGCCTTCAGCCGTGACTCGTCCGCCTGGGATGGGTTGTGGTTCGTAGGCTTCTTCAAATGTTTCCTCCACCGGGATGGTTACATTTTCTTCATCGGCTGGGAGCTCTGGTGGGGAATCTGGCCGTGGTGGTGCTTCATATATAGCTATCCGCGATTCAAGAGTGGATACCTGGGCCCGTAATGCGTTGAGTTCCTCTAGGATGTCAGGAGAAGGGTCCACAAGAGCTGGTAATCCTTGCGGTGCAGGTGCTCTGAGCTGGAGTAGTTTATGATCTTCCTTTAGCTTCTGATACTCTTCGTTTATTCGATCGTATTCATTGAGCAATCTTATGTGATCATTGAGCAACATTTTCATTGATTCGGAGGGCACTGCTTTGAACTGGCTAGGACTTAATGGTTGGTCTGGGTTATCGAGAGCAACTTCTAAATTTTCTCTGTTCTGCTCTTGTAGCCGCTGGTTTTCTTCCTTTGCTGCTACTAGGTGCCTCTTGAGTAAGCCCATGTTCCGAGTCAGCGTCGCATTGCGAACTGTCTGGGCCCTTAACAAATTGTCAAGATCAACAGTGGCCTCTTTGGCTTTCTCTTCACTTTCTAATTCCAGCTTGTGGTATGCCTCGCGTAAGTCTTGGTATCGAGTATTCAATGAGGCATTCTCAATAGACAATGAGTTAAGCTGCGACTGCAAATCGTTGGTTGTCCTCTGCAGCTGCTGATAATTATTTCCAAGAGATGTGAATTCATCTCTTACTCCGTCAGACACGTGAACATTTGTCAAAATGCTGTGTCTATGGTAGGTGATAATATTAATGGTGGGCTAAGTGAAGATGCAGTGGGTGTAGATGCAAAGGGAACGAGGAATGGGGGTGGGAAAGTGGATGCTGTGGTGATTGTGGAAAATTGTGGTGTGCTTAAATATTGTGGTGCCACAAATGAAGTGAGTGGAGGTGCGGTGGGTGGTGATATATCCATATCGTTGGATGTAGTGTCGAGTGCGGTAACTGTGAATATTGGTGTGATCGTGGGTAAGTGTGTGGATGTAAATATAGGATTTACAAAGGTCGAAGAAAAATTTACAGAAGGGTTGTCTTGGACGGCTTGATGGAGAGGGGAAAGAGGGGTTACGGTGGGTCGGGGAGGTGAGACTGGGGAGAAGGTTAATGGAGGTGGGAATGGGAAAAATAGGGTCTGGGAGGTGTGGGGAAGAATGGAAAAGATGGATGGAGAAATGGGTTGGATAGAAAGGTGGATAGGTTAGGGGGTAGACTAGGTTGAGAGGGTGCGGGAATTGTGGGCTGAACTTCTGCTACTCCGCCGGAGAAGGAAGATGTTGTTTTGGGAGAAGGGGGATGTATGGGGGAGACTGGATGGATGGGAGGTGATGTGGGAGCGATTGGGGTGGTCGGTACTTCGACGAATGTGGTGGTATGTACAGCAGTAGTACGGGGAATAGGTTGTACTGTGGGAGTGGCTTCTGTCGGAGACTGCTCTGGAGATGGTTGTGGTGAGGGTGATTCTGGCACTTGAAGGCAGGGGATAGTTCCTCTCATTTGCTTTCCTGCTCTTCCTTTGCTAGGCTTCCTAGCTTTCTTTGTGGTTCCTTTAAACGCTTTCAGCTCCGCACTTGTCATTGCTCGCTCAATCGGCAATTCATATGCTAAGCACATATATACGATTCTAGTCAGTGCGCAACATCCATTGATGACTTTCTTTCGTTCCCATCTATGTTGTGCCAAATAGAGCTGATCACATTAGGGGAAAAAATGAACCCTGAATGGGCCTTTTAGATTAAGGAGTGATTAGTGATGGACCAATCAGAAGAGGGTGGTGGCCACAGTCTATGCCCTATAAAATACTATGCTGAAGGGGGAAGAGGGGACATATTTCTCCCTTATTTAATGAGCTGCCTCTAGAGAGAGAAGGAATCTCGTAACTTTGTTGGGCCCAAAAATTCAAAATTGCTAAAAAGTTAAAAAACTCATCATAACACCTGAAAATGGACCCTCCATTACTTTTTAGGGTCAAAAGTACTCTTTTTGACCCCAAATTCAAAATTCGTGCATGTTTTGAGCTCAAAAAATGGGTTTTTTCAAAAATACTCAAAAAAGAATTATTTCCCTCCTAAACCTCACATTTTCATACCTAGGTCCCAAAAAGTCATCTTTTCCCACTAGTTTCACTCTGTAGCACACCATTGAAGCTCCTGTTTCTACACTCCAATCTACCTGCATCTCCTATCTCGAATTACCTATTGTAGCTTGAAGACTTTTAGCTTCAATGGCAATAGCTAAAGCGTCTAGGCGACCGAAAGATGAAATCCTCAGAGTAAGATGTCACAATATCAAGGCCACAGATGGACAGTGGCTATCACATGAGTACTCCAAAGGTGCATGGGTGTACATGTAACCCTCTAGAGTTGGGCCTCATCGAGTTAGAGATCGTGGAAACTTAGATCTTCATTGGAAGGGAAAGTTACTTGGCTTCAAGAAGCACAGAGACAATGGGATGGTTGCTATTGTACAACATGTTTTTACAATGGCAACTATGAAACTTGAAACTCTAGTAGAATGAGATATCCTATGAATTGTAAGTATTACTCTACAATATTTTATGTTTTCTTGTGTCAGATATATTTCTGAACTATTTAGATATGTTTTTGTTTGTTTCAGATATATTTCCTTCTACTTTGCTGGAAGATCAACCACTTCATAGTCTTACAGGTACTTTCCAGGCATTGCATGCAGATGTTGGTGCACTAGTCTTTTTAGAAATATCTCATGCTCAACTTTACCATGTTAGAGTTTTCTTTTACACACATAGATATGTTGTACCCTCTACAATGAATGGTTTTGGAAGGTTAGAGAGAATTGAAGTACATTCTCTTCTTAGCTTGGGGTGGCCAAAACCTGGTATATGGTCCGTATCATCTTTGAAGCAAAAGATGGTAATGGATATACATAACTCTTTGAAATTCACAAAAGTGTCTAGGTCTGTAGGTTTGCACTGGTCTTTTCCCATTCATTTTTTTGTATATTTATTCCAAGGATTCTCATTCCAAGAGACTTCCACCATGTTCATGTGTAAAGATATCACATATGAGCAAGTCGAAAGTCTTCTTGGTGAAGATTGGGGTTTGATAGAAGGAATTGCAAAAGGTGATAAACATCAGATTCTACTATGATCATTGGATGTGCAAACTTGGCAAATGGATACCATTTCAAAGTTCAGAGGGACCTTTACAGTCATTTGAAATAAAGCTTAGATTGCCCAATAATGAAACAGAAACTATTTTAGTGAATAATCATTGGGCCTTGGCTAATCTGAGAGAACACTTGATGATTATGGGGTTTGAAGGACTAACTCAATCCAAATTCAAAATTCGAGGACATAAGGTGAGAAATGTTTTGGGCTTTTATTAAAGTAATCTTTTCATTATTGTTTATTTTACTTTAATGACTTCAATTTCTTGCAAATTGATTACAGGTGGGCAGAAGAATGGAATACAAAATGAAAGTCCCTGTAGATTGGAGCAAAGATGGAACAAAACTCTCATTGTCATAGTTCTTTTGCAACCTGATAATGTCACTTCTTGGGCCCCAGTCATTGTATCTCATAGTTTTTTCACTTTCAAGAACCTTGTAAAAAGTAGGACAATTGATTCATGTTAGATATTGTATATACCTTCTTCTGTGATCCCTTCTCTCCTACTAAGATATCTAAAAATCCTCTTGATCTAGAATTGTTCTAGAAATACTTTACATCATGGATGAGCATCGCAAATTTTGTGATGCGTTCTTGCATTTGCAAACACTTCAAGTTGTACAATCATTGATACCAATGATTTGTAAATTTTGTAAGATTTGATATTTGTAATGAAAACATGTCTACTCTCACATTTTTGTAGTCTACAACTGTGCATTTATAATTTCTTTTGGTGATTATTCAATTTTTGCTTTTATATAGAGTACGTTCAAGTTCACAATACTTGATATTTTATTGGTTAATTTTCTCAATAGATGATCATTTATGAAGTTTGAAATACAAAGGATATAACTAAAAAATGCCATTCATGTTAGATATACTCAATACTTACTCCTCAAGTACCACAAATGATCCATGGTGCTCTAAGTTATAAGGCCCCCATTATGAGGAGAAACCACTTTGAGAGTACAAACATCCATGGAACCTTAACTTATAAGTTATATGAGTTTTATATGTGAAAATTTATGGTAATAAATGGTCTTTGTGATTGATGCCATGAAGTAAGTGGGGCATAAAAGTTTTGCCAATTTGAATGCCATTCAAGCTGAAAATAAAGGCCCTCTGGTGCCATGGAATTTCCCCATAGAACCTTACTGGGAGGAGTTCAAAGGGGGATTTTTTCCTTATGTGGGGTATAGAGGCACAACAAGAATGCTACACATGAGGATATTATCCTAATTTATACTTTGCAAACTATTTTATCTCATGTGACTATGTTTGTTTATACTAGCTCCCATTGTAGAAGTTGTATATGCATGGATCACTATAGAGTTAGTGACTTGTTAGAAATAAGTTCCACGACTCTAAAAATCTAAATAATAAAGTTTCATATCCACTAAAAATAACCTTGCATGGCGTCAAAAGTATCAAAAAAGAGGAGCCATAGAAACATGGGATATGTCTTCGCAAAAGTTTTGTAGAGGCCTATTGTGTGTTTATATGGATGAACTTTTTTTGTGCTTTTGAGGCCATGCAAGTTTATTTCTAGTGGATATGAAACTTTATTATTACAAATTGAATGTCCATGAAACTCATTATGTGCTCAACTCAATTTACCAATGGAAAAATGACTTTATAACCATAAATTATTTGCTCTGCACACATAGCATGTTGACTTGAGTGCATATGATTGTGAACATATGATATAGATCAATGTGGAGTTGAGCATGTGTAAGAAAGGTTATGAAAAAATATATTACCAATGAGATAATTCTAATTACAAAACATCTCTTCAAGAAGAATGATCACATAGTCATATATGCTCCTATCTAGTTCTTGGGTTGCATAATTTTCCTAAAATTTGCAAGAATTAATACTTATTTCCACCACTTGATGACTTTGCATGACCTCAAAGCACCAAAAAAGGTTTATATCTCATGAATGGTTTAGAATTTGGAGAAATGGATGCTACCATCATGTCCAAAACATGCAAAAACCCTAAGATTGACTGTTTATTTGTCCAATTTTGACATCTAGAGCCTTGGAAACCTCAAAAAGCACTAGAAAAGGGGCAGCCATAGAAACGCGGGATTGACCTGTGACTCTGTTGCAGAGCTAAAGAGAGCACAAAGCAGAGAAAAAGACGGGCCCCAAAATTTTTCCGATTTGGACATCATATTTTTGTATCATAACCATTCTTGTAATATATTTTCCGTTGTAAATGCACTAGAGGAGTCCTCTAGATGCATCCCCACAGAGAAGATTAGAGATTTACCCATGTAAAATAGTAGGAAATTAGTCTTTTAGTAAATAAAGTGCCGGTCTCTTGTTTGAAAGGACCATTTTTAGGGCACAGGTATATAAGTCAAATGTAACTCTTTGTAAAGAACTTTTTGCCATTGTGAGAAGAGGGAACACAGAAATTCGAATCTGTGTCTTCTTCACTCTGTATCTTCTTCTCTGTGAGCTTGTATGCATGTGTATTGCTTGAAAAGAGTGCTTGTGAGTGTTGTTTATCCATGAAAGTGTTTATTTGCTGTAGGTAAGGTGTGTGCGGAGTGTAGGAAGTGCTGAAGTGTAGGAAGGTATTTCCCGTGACTCAGTATTTTGCTCATAACTTGAAGTAGGAGTGTTAGAATTGAGTGAAACCACTGCCATTGGATACGTCTTCTCGAGAGCTTCGAAACGCATATGCTATTCGCTATATTTGGAGCTCGGAGCTAGGAGAAAATTCCAAAATACTGACGGCTGCTGCACCAAGTATCGTGACGCCATGACCATCAGTTGGAGCTTGTTTGGATAAGTCTTTGCTTTATTTACACTCTTTGAGTAGTTCATTTGCATTGATCATCACATGATTGCGTGTCCTCATACACTCGGCTAGGTTTGTATACTCTTTGGATTGATAATTAAAAGCGTGTATCCCCACTATATGCACTTGAGAGGGGATTGAGGTATAGTCTCTTTCTCTGCAAGTCCCTAAGTTGGTACTTAGGTCAACACACTTTTTGGCGCCGTTGCCGGGGAGTGACGAATCAAACCGAGGCATTCGTGTGATGGTAAGTAGCTTTTTGGCATTGAAGCAAGAGGAGGAGTGGTGATTTTCTCTTCTTTGGTAAGTCATTTTCAACCGCACTTGTACTTCTCATTTTTGGAGTGTGTGTAGTGAGTTGTTAGTTTAGGGAAGTGTGTAGAAGGAGTAGAGTAGGAGTAGTTAGAGAGTAGACCAAGCCACTAGAGTAGAGTTTTCTTTTTGAAAGCAAGAAAATCCCAAGTATAAATGCCAAAAAAAATCACTTTGCAAGTTACTTGTATCTTTGAGCAAGTATCGTGAGAGAAACCATCGAGTATCGTGAGCTGTGGTCCGAGTTGTGGGAGCTGCGCAGAGCTATTGGGGTGTGATTAAAGTGTTGAGAGAGAGAGCTTGAGGTAAGCACATTCACATATGCTCATATATACCATTTGAATTTAGTTGTTAGAGCCAAACGATCTGCATCAAGTATCGTTTAGAACTTTCAGGGATTAAAAAGTGAGTTTTGGGTGATGCAGAGAGTGAAGAAAGGGGAGGATAGTGTAGGAAACATTTATGTGTAATCAAAACTTGAAAAATCTTAGCAAAAATTGTTCAAGGGTCAAGTATCGTTTTGCTCCCGCGGTCGAGTATCACGATACTTACCAAGTATCGTTTTGCTCCTGTGGTCGAGTATCACGATATTTCCCTCCGATCGTGTATCGTTTCATACCGATCGCGATACTTGGATAGAGATCGTTTCGGGCTAGAGATCGTTTCGACCAGAGATCGTCTCAGCCAAAGATCGTAGATCGTGTATCGTTTCAGACTCAAAGATCGCGTATCGTTTCAGGTTGAAAGATCGTGTATCATTTGGGTCAGAGATTGGTATCGTTTGGTCCAGAGATCGTTTTTGATCAAAGATCGCGATATTCACCAGCGATCGTGTATCGTTTTGGCCAAAGAGCGTAGATCGTGTATCGTCTGGATCAAAGATCGTGTATCGTTTGGCTTAAGTATCGTGTATCGCTACTCGGAGATCGCGATACTTACCAAAGATCGCGTATCGTGTTGTTCAGGTATCATCGATCGTTTCCACTTCAAAGATCGTGTATCATTTTCTCCCAAGTATCAAGTATCGTTTTCATCAGGTATCGTGTATCGTTTTGAGCCAAGTATCGAGTATCGTTTGTGCCGAAGATCGTGTATCGTTTGGATCAAAGATCGTGTATCGTTTGGGGTTAAGTATCGTGTATCGTGGAATCTGGAGTCAAGTATCGTGATCTGGAAAAAATCCTTTTTCAGTCATTTCCTAGCCAAAGTCTTCTAGAAATTCTGACCTTTAGTGAAGAATCCCAGAGGCTAGAGGGTTGCAAGGGCTGATCAGAGTTGTTAGGTGGATGAACCTGAGATCCGGAAGAACCCTAGGAAGCCGAAGAAGTGTAATCTCTTCTGTAGGTAGTGTAGCAGAGCAAAGCAACCGTTCACATTATTCAGAGACCTCCAGTGAGTCAGAGGAAGAAATTCCCATGGCTTCAGAGGATATGCAGGACACAGTACCCATGATTGGCATGATGTCGATCATTGAGGGAGAGTACAAGACCTCCTTGGAGTATGTGAACACCAACCAAAATAAGATCCCTATTTATTTAGATGGTCTAAACAGATCAGTGGCCAGGCTAAAGAAAGCGTCAGAGGCTTATATAGTGCCCAGACCAGCAGTCAAGTATGTAGGAGGTTTTTACATGGACAAAGAGATATTCAATATATTGTCACGGAGCACCCGGAAAACATTGATGAACATGGTGAAGATAATAATGCTTCAAACTTAAATGGAGGTGGGAATGAAGAGCAAGTAACTACACCTAGAGGAAGATCTACTATTGCAAGGATTTGGAGAGGAGACCTGATCCCCCAAGATGACACCTTAATGGATGTATACTTGATCAATGGGATGGAGTATCTGCTTAGAGCTCATTCCTCAATATGGGAAGCTGCCCCTAATCCAGTCACCATCCATGAGTTACAAGATCCTAATTTCCCCACCATCATCACATATCTGGATAAGAATCAGAGAAGATATTGGCCTGTAATAGATTTGGAGAGAGCCGAGTTGAAATATCAGAATATCCCAGTGTTTCCCCCTAGGGACCAAGCCACTACTTCAAGAAACCCACTCGGGGCATCCCATAATGATTCATGTCAACAGTCGGGCCAAACACAACAAACACAACAAACACAACAAACCCAAATCCCAGTCAGACCACATGTGCAGTTCGCAATGCCTGCAAATAACCCTAATTACCGACCTCATCCAATTGTGGACCCAAGACATGGAATTCTTGCTCCAGTCAGACCACCAGTAGCCAGAGGACCAGGCATACCAATAGGAAGACCAATTTTCCCAGTAATGCCTAGACCACCCGAAAAAGGAAGAAGATTAAGGCCAATTCAAGTGGCCAAATGCATGAGAAACCACTACGATGGCTCTAGTGAACCTTACAATCATATAGCTGAATTCAAACAAGTTATCAGAGCCGAACAGGTAGAAGACTTCTTGATTCAATATGAGTCCTTTGGTCTTACTTTGTCAGACACTGCGTTAGCATGGTTTCAACCATTGGACCCTAATACTTTTCAAAACATGGAGCAAGTATACCAAGAAATGATTGAGGAATTCACTAAGTCAGGAATTAAAAACAATTCGTCATCCTTGATCCATAGCTTCAAGCAAGCCCCTACCGAATCAGTGAGATTGGCTGCAAGAAGATTCAAACAGTATGTGGACAGATGCCCAGTAGAAGAGAGACCTACCCAAAATAAAATGGTGTCATTATTTTTGGAAGGATTGTTGAACGGATCTTTGAGATCATTGGTATATGTAAAGAGAGTTCAGACTTTGCAAGAGTGCATGAAGGAATGTATAGACCTAGAAGACAACCTAGCAGAGGACCTGAAAATACCTCAAGGTAGCTTGAAAAGTGAAGATTCGGCCAGTAGCACATCAATCCCTAAAAACAATGTAGAGGAGATAGCCAATTTGCTAGCAAAGAAGCTGAACGTTCAAGGACAGAGGAACTACCCCAATAACCCTATGAGAGTACCCATGCTCAGAAGATGTATGCAGTGCGGAGGTGATCATCCTTCTCACTTGTGTACTAGAGGAGTAGTCCCACCACCTGCTTATGGCTATAATAGACCACCTGTCCCAAGATCTCTACAATATTGCAGTGTAGAACAAAAATATACAAATCACAGTACAGAAAATTGCCCTTACAATAGGCAAGCGAGACCAGCACAGCCATACATGAGACCTTATGGATACCCTCAGAGAGATCAAGGAGGTGAAGCCTTTAGATATCCCACTTATCAGCCGCAGGCACCAGTGCCACGACCATATGTGTATCAAGGATACACCCAACCACAACCAGTACTAGGACAACAACCGCCCCATCCTCAGAATGTTGTCTCAGTCAAGAGAGCTCAACCTGAAGAAAATCTAGAGAGAGCAATAGTCCCAGCCACACCTTTGGTTAGTAATGAATCATATGACTCATCATATGATCATAGTCAAGGAGCATATCCCTCTTATAAGAGCTCACTAATAGAATATGGACCAACATACGACCCATACACTTATGACATAGAAACACGAGATAGCTTGTATGGATATGAGCAGGATTATGTGCCAATGATGTACACAGCTCCTAGAGCAACCGTACCACCCCGAACCATGAATAGACCGCCTGTTCCCAGAGGACCATGCTATAGATGTGGAGGTGATCACTATATCAGAGAATGCACATTGCCAAACCCACCACCACCACAACGCGTCTGGGAAGGCTACTGTAGTGATTGTGGTAAGGAACACCTTTTTAGAGATTGCCCCAAGAATCCCAACAAAGTTACATCCAACGTGCAAATCAATGTGATAGAAGTAATCGAGCCATCAGGGAGCGATAAGGAATATACTGTACCATTGAAGGCAATAACAAGAGCCAAAGCTAGAGAGACCCCAGAAAAAGCTGAAAAACACAATCAGAGTGACATAGAGACGAATACACCCACACCACAGAGAGTGGAAGACTCGGAAGAGCCCGAAAAAAGTGTTGTAAGTAAAAGAACCCAACGATGGAAGAACCGTAGAGATAGAATAAAAGAAAAGAAGTTACTACACAAGAAGGAAAATGAGAAGAGCAAACAAAACCCAAAAGAGGAAAATGAAGAAGAAAATAAAAATGAAAAGTACAAAAAAGAAGAGGTAGGATCAGTATTAGCAGATCCCATGCCTGAAGAATTAGCTATGTGGATTCAGGCATACAAGGCACGAATAAGAGCCGGACCGACCATCGAACAACATGAAAGAGAATACCCTAGAGGTGACCTAGAGAAAGAGAGGTTGGAGATCTGTAAAAAATTGATAGAAGTTGCTCAACAGACCTTAGAAAAACCTGTATTGCCATTGCCCAAGACCCGAATTCTTGAAAGAGAATTCCAAGAGTGCATCAACACCAATGACCATGAAAAACCTGAAGTAAGTAAGACACTTAATGGCAATTATTGTGAGGAAAAAAGGGAAGGATCCGTTGTTCCCGAAGTAGAAGGAGAATGGCCTAAAGATTTGTTGGCTAGAGTCCAAGAAGACAGATGGAAGAAAGTAGAAGGAATTGAACCACCTTTTGAAGAGATAGAAGCAGAAGAGGAAATGGAGGATTCAATACCTGAATTAAATTCAGAAGGAATTTTACCAATGGATCCTAGTGACAAAGGAGATGATGGAGTAAAGGAATTGCCCAATTACACAGGGGAGTACGAACATAATTCTGAATTGTATTGCATCCCCTCAATAAGGAAAAAAGAACCGAACCCATCAGTTCAAATAGCAGATATCATACAACACCTTAAAAAGGTAAAAATCCCTTGTACACTAACATTAGAGGAATTGTTGAAGGTTAAACCACATTTGAAGGAGAAATTGGCCAGTCAATTGGAGGTCAAGACTAGAGAAAAAGAGACGTCTGATGAAGTAAATACTATAAAGATCCCAGTGGATAAGGTAGGCGATTTTAGTGAGGGAGATGAAGGAAACACTTGCCTTCCAATTACCTTTAGGGGTTATACAACCAAAGCCATCTTAGATTCAGGAGCTGGTGTAGGCATTGCTACTAGAGAAATCTGGGAGAAATGGGGAAAACCAGCTTTAAGACCAATGCGTATGAAAATACAAATGGCTGGCGGACACACAGAAAGACCCTTGGGATTATTGGAACGAGTAGTATTTACCACCTGCGGAGTTGAATTTGAACACACCTTAGCAATATGTCAATTTGAAAGGCTGAGCAATTACGAAATGATACTTGGAAGACCTTTCATGAGACAGCTAAAGGTTGTGCAAGATTGGGGAAAAGATGCAGTATACCTTCAACATGAAGGAACCACCACGAGAATAAATCTCCACACTTATACATATCAAGATGTTCCTCCCTTACAATGGAATCAAATTCACAAGGAAGAAGATGACCAATCAATTCACAGCATAAGTTCTAGTGACCAATCTTGGATGAACGAGGACACACATCTATGGATATGTCAAATTGCCAAAAAGGAGGAGGATAGGAGAAAAGGATGGCAGCAAGGGCAAGGAGTAGCTAGGTCTGTACAAGATCCAGCTTACATGCCTCAAGTCTTTTTAGATGAAGAGTTTGAACCTCATGGCTGGATGGAGATTTTAGCGACCCTCGATGTATGCGTGAATGAAGAAGTGATAACCATGAATGAATGCATTGACGAAGAAGGATATGATGTTAGTCTCTACGTAGTAGTTCTTCAGGAGGCTGAAGAAGGAGAAGTGATAGAGAAAGAATGGAAGGAGGACTATGAGAGCATTGAAATGGAGCCAGAACCAATGGAACCTGAGGATGAAGATAAAAAAATAAGCATCACAACTAATGAAAACAACCAAGAGCCTACACAGAAAGAAGAGCTGGAGTTAGATAAAGAGCCAGAAGGTGAAGAAAAACAAGCCACAAGATCAGTTTGAAGTGCTCGCTCACTTCAAAAAATATGAAGTAGAAGAGAGAAAAATTGCTATTCAAATGCCTAAAAGAGAGGCACAGCCGGGAACAGCTTATGACAATAAAGAACAAACCAAGAAGATAGTAGTAACGTTAGAAGAAGGAGAAGAACGATGTACTTTCATAGGACAAGATGTTTCCATGGAGGAAGAACAAGAGTTAATACGTCTCATAAGGGAATATTGGGATGTTTTTGCCTGGACCTATAAGGACTTGAAAGGAGTAGATCCATCTATTTGTGCCCATAGAATTCCCATGACATCCGAAGCCAAACCTTCTAAACAAAGACCATATACATACAATGATGTATATTCAGCAAAGATAAAGGAAGAGATAGACAAGGTGGGTGTCAACTTTGGTGGTTGTACCGAAAAAGAATGGAAAGTTAAGAGTGTGCATCAATTTGAAGAAAGTAAATGCCGCGACCATAAGGGATAGTTATCCATTACCAATTATAGATCATCTCTTGGAAAGGGTGGCAGGAAAGGAAGTCTATAGCTTTTTGGATGGCTTTTCAGGGTATAATCAGGTAGCTATTGCTCCTGAGGACCAACATAAAACAGCGTTCACAACTGAATGGGGAGTATACGCCTTTAGAGTCATGCCTTTTGGTCTAACTAATGCCCCAGCCACCTTCCAAAGATTGATGTGCCATGTATTCAAAGAATTCCTAAGAAAAAGTATGGAGGTCTACGTGGATGATCTTTGTACTTATTCAACTATATGATCAGAACATATCCCGAAGCTAGAAAAGATCTTTGCTAAATGTCGACACTATCGAGTATGCCTTAACCCAGAAAAATGTGTTTTCATGGTTAGACAAGGGAAAATATTAGGGCATATTGTCCCCAAAAATGGAATCTCAACTGATGAAGACAAAATCAAAGTAATTCTGGATTTACCAAGACCAAAGACGGCTAAGGAAGTTCAAGCATTTATGGGACATTGTGGATACTATCAAAGATTTATACATATGTACGCCATAATTGCTAGACCTCTCTATGCATTATTGACTCAATTTAATTGGACCGAGGAATGCGAGAGATCCTTCAATGAGTTAAAGAATCGATTGAGTTCGGCACCAATCCTTCGAGTACCTAACTGGAATAAGCCATTTCATATTCATGTGGATGCTTCCAAGTTTGCCATTGGTTGCATCTTAGCTCAACCTGCCGATACAGGAAAACTAGACCACCCTATAGCCTATGCTAGTAGACAATTAAATCAAGGAGAACGCAATTATACCACCACGGAGAGAGAAGGCCTAGGGATGGTGTACGCAGTCAAAAAGTTCAGACATTACCTGTTGGCAAACAAATTCAAATTCTTCATTGATCATCAAGCCCTACTGTACCTAGTCAACAAGCCTTGTAATACAGGACGACTAGTACGATGGTTTTTATTGCTAATGGAGTTTGATTTTGAGGTAGTAGTCAAAAAAGGAAATACTCACATAAGAGCAGATCACTTATCAAGAATGACCCATGGAGAACCACCCTTAGGAGTACCTGATGATCTGCTAGATACATACCTATTTAACCTGGAAGTATGTCCTCAATGGGCAGAAAAGTGGATCCCTATACTTACACATGGACCTAAAGATGGGATCACACCAAACCAAACCCAAGACCTCTGGAAGACTAAAAACCTTCATATCATTGCGGGAAGTTTGTATCACCAGGATTCGAATGGATTACTCATGAGATGCGTAGAAGAAGAGGAACAAGAAATGTGGCTTCAGAAAGCACATGTAAACCAATGGAAAACTCATTTGAATGCAAACGGA
The DNA here is from genome assembly GCA_020310875.1 of Ceratopteris richardii. Lineage (NCBI taxonomy): Eukaryota > Viridiplantae > Streptophyta > Polypodiopsida > Polypodiales > Pteridaceae > Ceratopteris > Ceratopteris richardii. The sequence continues at coordinate 179,465,939 of CM035415.1, read as the reverse complement.
ACATGGCAAACCCTGAAGAGGTTAGGCATATATTAGCCGACCATGCAGAGAGACGCACATAATTATGTGTCAACGTGCCAAATTTATCAAGAACAAAATCCAGATGAGAACTCAACTCTATGCTATTCCACGATAGCACCAAGATGGAGCATGCCTCTGGTAAAGTTCTTGAAAACTCAAGGATACCCAGAAGGAGCTACTTCAGCAAGGAAACGTGCACTTGTAGAACAAAGTAAGGATTATGCCATCATAGGAAAACAACTTTTTAAACGAGGGAGAGATGGCCCATACAGGAGCTGCAGGAGGGCACTTCTCTACAGATAAAACAACAAAAATGATCCTCTTGCTGGAATGTGGTGGCCAACTCTACACCAAGATGCCATGACATATGTGCAACGATGTGATACTTGCCAACGGACAAAATATCCAATTAGAAGAGATGAAATGCCACTTAGACCCATGATGAGTGCCAGAGCTTTCACGAAATGGGGAATAGACTTCATAGGACCTATTAGCCCACCAGCGAAAGGATCCCATGCTGAATATATAATTGTAGCAACAGACTATCTGACCAAATGGGTTGAAGCCAAAGCAACCAAGAAAAATGACGCAAGAACTACGGCCAAGTTTCTCTTTGAGAACGTTTTCACTAGATTTGGATTACCAATAGAAATTGTGAGTGATAGAGGTACGCACTTTGTGAATGAAGTCATAGAAGCTCTACTGAATGAATTCTTGGTAATTCATAAGAAATCAGCTCCTTATCACCCACAAGCCAATGGACAAGCTGAGAGTTCGAATAAAATCTTGTGTACTGTTCTCACAAAAATTGTTAACGATGGTAGATCAGATTGGGATAAACAATTACATCATGCTTTATGGGCATTTCGAGTAGCCTATAAAATCGCCATAGGCACTACTCCTTTTAACTTAGTATATGGACAAAATGCCATTTTGCCAATTGATTTCTTAATTCCCACTCTCAGAGTAGCAACTACTTACGAGTGGACAGGACATGAACTATCAGCTCAATTGGATCAAATAGAAAAGCTTCACGAAACTAGGTTACAAGCAGTAGCAGGCATTTATGCTGCTAAACGGCGACAGAAAGCCTACTTTGATGCTCACATTAAGGACAAAAATTTGAAGGAAGGAGATTTAGTTTTGGTATATACCTTGAAACAACACGCTAAGAAGTTGCAGAAGAGAGGATATGGCCCATTAATCATTAATCGTATATCGACAAGTGGAGCCATCAGCTTAGCAACCATAGATGGAGATGTATTACCAAACTATATCAGCGGATGTAGAGTAAAAAAATATCTAGAACCATTGACCGAAGAAACAATGTCACGATTACTCAAGGGCAAGAATAGACGCATAGAAGAGGAAAGGATACGAGAAGAAGCGAGACAGGAAGCCCTAGAACGAATTAAGAAACGAAAAGAATGGATGAGAGAGCGAGATGAGAGATATCGATTAGGAGAAGAACTCATCCCTATGGCTAATTTTAGAGCCAATCGAAGCGTGGGTTCACAGAGAACGCAACCATATTTAAATTTGGGAGCAGATAGAACAGAGTACCATTTAGTGGATGCTCTCATTGACACAGGAGCTGCCATAAGCTGTATCAAACTTTCTTTGACCCAGAAACTCAAGGAGGAAGTACGCCCATCGATGGCACAGTTGATAGGAATAGGAGGAACGATTACTCAATGCATGGGCGAGATCACCTTACCTCTGCATCTTGGCAACAACACTATGGAACAAAAGCTATTAGTGTGTCATGATCAGGATTTACTTGAAGAGGTAGTGTTAGGTCAAGACTGGATTTACGAATATGAGGTGACCATTCAATTGGCTTTAGGGTACATCTCAGCCAGGATAGGACATCGTGAAGTATTCAGTTTGCTAGACGAACGACCAATCAAAACCGCTAGTATAGAGAAGAAAGTTCATTCCAATGAACAAAGTAATGAGTGTATGTTCACTAGCACTATAGAAACCTCTTCGTCAAGTACTATATATGCAGACACATCGAATTCTGCTTGCATTCCATATTCTAGTGTGACAAGTCACAAGAGTGTCAATCTATCTGAAACCAACCTCAGTGATACACCATGCATAAGAGAGACCAGTACTCTGAGTGATTCAAAATCTATACCCATTACAATATACCCTATTCCGTACACTCAACAAGCTTGGATAAAGAAAGATCAAGTGAAGGAATATCTTCGACGACAGAAGCACTATCGACATCGGAGCAACCAAGCAAGTAACAAAGCAGATAATTTTGAGCAGCAAAGACAACAACGAAGTGCTACAATTTGGATCCCAAGGAAAGTAATAACCGCTCAACCGGATCGATCGCAAATATGGATTCCTAAATCATGTGCTCCAAAGAAGCTAAACCAAAACGAGGAACCTCAGCATAAGAAGAATCAACAGGGTCTACGAGCAAAACAGCCACAGAAGAATAGCTATTGGAAGAAGAAGGAGTCTGTAGACGCAATACAAGCCAATTTGAGATCCCCAAAACAGATAAAGCAGACTTACTACATGAGAAGAACCACATTTACCAAGAAGGTGGAGAATACACTACATTCCACCAGAATAAAGCAGATTTGGGTACCGAAAGACAAGACAGACTGCATACATCAAACAACTACTTCCGATTGCACACATATGGAGTTGTCAGAACCTAAAGTATGCATAGTAGGGCCAAATTACAAGGCCAAGCATTCGACACTTCTTTCTTCTATTTCAGGATCGTCAAGCACATTTTCCTCTTAGGAAATAGGAGAGCACTTGTACATGCATTAAGAAAATTACTCCAAAAATAATAACCGCTTCGGCTATAACCTAACTTTTCTGTTTTCCTTTTCAGATAAAAATATGAAAATATCTAAAAATGTGAAAAATCCAGGTATTACCTTTCTCACACCCACGGGAGAGGGGCGACACCATTCACTCGGAGCAATATCGAGCTTATGACAAACAAATAAAGGAGGATTTCTGATAATATATGGCAACTAATTCATACTCTATATTGAGTGCAGATGGCGTCTACTAATTCCGAAGCTACACAAGAGGAAGAGGCCCAGATTCTTCCATTGGAATCAGTAACGAGAGTAAGAGGCCATTGGTTTCGTGATGACCAACCAGTCTCGGAACTTATCTTCATGGCAACTATCAAGATCATGGATAGGGATCACTATTTTCCAATCATGTCACAGGACTTCAAAACAATAATACAGGGTTTACCGCATATTGAAGATGTATGGAAGCAGGAAGGCCTAGAGGCATTTCTCAAATTGCCAATCTATGTTCCAGATTTTCAGAGGTGTGCACAAGTAATGAATACCTTGCAACCTGCTGCAACAAAAATATCAGTTCCAGAAGCACGGGTATTGGATAAAGTAGGGACATGGAAGACCATCCAATTCACTCATGAACTGATCAATAAAGCTTTTGGATGGAATCAAGAAGGAATTACTAGTGTCAAAGAGGAATGTCATGATCCTAAGAAGAGATCCTTTGTGGAGATTAACAGAATAGACATCGAAGATGCTGTCCGTCTTGTGCACCAGCATTTCTGTTTCCCTAATATGCACAGATACACGGCACCACAAAAGATCGTAGTACAACTACTATCACATGCCATGAGACAAATTGGGAACAAGGTGAATTTGACAGGGTATGTCCAAGAAAGACTATTTGAAGCCCAGAAGAAGTGGGGACAGAAGAAGTTCCTAAATGGAAGTTCAGCTTTAACGTTACTCATATATGAAGCCCTTGGCATGAAAAATTGCTTACGGGAGATGCCGACATCAGAAGGGCTAGCCAAGTATGCAAAATCCGCTACAGTCCCTAAGAAAAAGAAAGCAATTGTTATGGTTGAAGCAGCTGGAACCAGCTCACAAAAACCCATGAGAGGTACAAAGTGTCTACGGGAGGAGGAAGCCCAAGCTACACCGCAATCAAAGCGAACACATCTATTACCGAAGATCACGACGGCTCAAATGCCTATTACTAGGAGAGATCTTTCCGCTGCCCTCACAGAGACACATCAATACATGCAAGGGCAGGTAAACTTGAATATTCAAGGTCATCATTATAGACAGGCGAGTCAAGAGAAACCACAACAAAGTACAGAGAAGACTCCCAAACAAGCTGGAAGATACAAATGTTGAAAGTTTTTCAAGCTCAAGAGTGTGGGAACATGCCCCAAATTGAACCTTCCACATCATCCACAATCAAAGGAGGCTGATTTCCACGAGTTTGAGGCATCCAATTATGCCCATAATGGAAAGAAGTTGATTAGAGAAGATTTAGCTCACCTCTTGATGTGATTGGACCTCACTTTTGACATGTATATGCTTTTGATTGGTTAAAGAGGGTAGTATGAGGTCTTTAAAACCTCTAATGAGTTGTATTATGACTTAGAGTCGTGGAAATACGTGCCCAAGCTGCCCCCTTGCTTAAGCACACCCCCTACTAGCTGTTCTCTGCATATTTTGCAGAAATTTCACTTTTACACACTCTATCTATCTAGATGTTTTTGGCAGACCCCCCGGTCTTGTAATTGTTGTTTCTCCTTCATCCGGAATCCATTTGCAATGATTTTTGTCTTGTTGGAAAGCTTATAAGTTCTACTTTGTCTGGTATAAGTCTCAAGTTCAGTGCCTGCACATGTGCAGAGAAATGTCCAGAACAGTGTCTGTCCAGTTAGCTCATACTCTGTGAAGAGATCAAGTTATCTGTTTTGTTACAGCTGGTTGAGGCATCATCCAGTATCCAAATGGAGTGATTTTACTCTCATTTGAAAGCTCTTAAAGTCTAGTTTATGCCTGCAAAATTTCATTTTCATTCTCTGCATATACTCAGAGAAACTCAGAAAATACAGAACCTATGTCTGAAAAATTTCAGGATCCTAGGAGGGTTCATTTGCTTTTGTTGTGCACATAGGAGTGTTTATCCTCCAACAGTGGTATCAGAGCTATAAGTGGAGTATCAAAGAGAGAAGAAGGAGCTACTGAAGTGAAGTGAAGACTTCATCAAATTTTGAAGGAAGGAAGCAAAGAACGGGCACGTCAACAACAAGGGGAAGCAAATACATCATCAAATCAAAGACAAAGCTTCATCAAGAGGAGTAGCTCTATATTTTGAGGTAAAAGCCATCCTTTTGAACTTCATTGCATCAAGGGGGAGGTTCAAAAGAGTTAGGAGGCACCATGGCTGATCTCAATGCTCAGATTGAGAAGCTCGAAAAAGGAAACTACCAACCGTGGCGATTTAGAATAAGCAATTTTTTGATGGGGAAAGGTTTGTGGGGACTTGTGAGTGGTGGAGAGCCAAAACCCTACATAGATGAGGTAAATCCAACCAATGACCAGAGAAGAGCAGTAAGAGAGTGGGATGAAAGGGACAAAAGGGTCATTTTCATTTTATCTCAGCATATTAGCAACTCTATGGTAGGGCATATTCAAGATTTGGATACATCGAAGAAGGTGTGGGAGTGCTTGGAGAGATTGTATTCAACCTCCACAAAAGCTAGAAAAATTCAGCTCAAGAATGAGCTAAATAATCTTAGGAAAAGCCCCTCTCAAGGTGCTAATGATTACATATTAAAGGTTAAAGAGCTTGCAGATGCACTAGGGTCAATCGGTTGTGCCCTAGATGATGACGATCTTGTCGCCCACACCCTAAATGGACTTAGGGATGATGAAAAATGGAGGGCTTTCACAACTTCAGTGTATGTAAGGGACTCTCTTCCTGATTTTGATCAACTAATCACTCTCATGGTGACAGAGGAGATGAACCTTGGTGGTCATAATGCCAAGGATAGCCAAGGGCAATTGTTGTATGCAGGTAGAGGAAGAGGAAGACACAACCGAGGTGCTACAAGAGGAAGAGGAAGATATCAAAGCAACCAAGGAGGTCAAGGACAACAAGAAAATGCAGGTCAAAGAGGTGGAAGAGCCACAAATAGAGGAAGAGGTGCAAGATTTGGTGGAAGAGGACAAGCCACTTCAAATGGATGCTTTGTATGCGGTAAGCCCGGTCATTTTGCAAATGAATGCTATCATAGAGCTCAAAGACAAGGGAATCAAAGCAACAGCAACAATTATAGAGGGCAAGGTAATTATGCAAACACATCATCCAGCCAAGGGAATGATTATTTACTTGCCATGAGGTATGGTGAAGATACAACTCAAGCTAGTGAAGATGTATGGTATGTAGACAGTGGATGTAGCAATCATATGTCATGTCGAAAGGATCTTTTTAGTAATTTGCAGGTCCCAAAGCATCAAGGGCATGTGGAAACAGGTGATAACTCAGAGCATACCATTCAACATGTGGGAGATATCAGTTTGGAAGGAAATCAAAGAGCAAAGTGCTTATCAGAGGTATTACATGTCCCTACTATTACCAAAAACTTGATTTCGGTAGGCCAAATGGTAGAAAAAGGCTATCAAGTTAGGTTCAATGAAAGAGGATGTTTTGTTGAGGATCCAAGGGCAGGTTTCAAGCTCATAGCAAAAGGAAAAAAGCAAGGGAGAATGTTCACAATGGACATAAATCAGCCACACCATTCAATGTATGTCACATATGGAGACAAGAGGATAGCAGATTTGGATCTATGGCATAAACGAATAGGTCACATCAACCTACAAAAGCTCAAGGACATGCAAAGGAGGAGCTTGGTAAGAGGCCTACCAAATTTTACATCTAAAATGTTGCATGAAATTTGTGTAGCTTGCCAACAAGGAAAACAATCAAGGCTGCCCTTCAAGAAGAGTACCTATGTAAGTGCAAATGTTTTAGACCTCATTCACACGGATGTTTGGGGTCCAACAAGAGAAGCATCCCTTGCTGGAAATAGGTATTTTGTAACCTTCATTGATGACTTTTCAAGGAAAGTGTGGTTGTATTGCATTAGAAACAAATCAGATGTATTCCACTACTTCAAGAAATTCAAAGCACAGGTGGAGAAGGAATCTGGCAAGTTTATCAAAACTTTGAGATCCGATGGAGGGGGAGAGTACTTCTCCCATGAATTTTCTGAATTTTTGCAGGTCAATGGCATCAAAAGACAATTTACATGCAGGTATACCCCTCAACAAAATGGGGTAGCAGAGAGAAAGAACAGACACATAGCAGAGGTAGCAAGGTGTATGCTCAATGAAATGAATATGCCGCATTGTTATTGGGGAGAGGCTACATATACAGCCACATACATCATGAATAGATGTCCTACATCAGGTATACATCATCTAACCCCTGAGGAAGCATGGAGTGGAAGAAAACCTTGCATTTCACATCTTAGAATCTTTGGTTGTATATGCTATGTACATGTACCTCAAGAGTTGAGGTCAAAGTTAGATGCCAAATCTGAAAGGTGTATTTTTTTGGGATATTCTATGGAACAAAAGGGGTATAAATGCTATAATCCCATCACCAAGGAGCTGAAGGTAAGTAGGGATGTTGTCTTTGATGAGTTGAAGCCTTGGTATGCATGCACAAGTCCATTGCAGGTTGAAGACATAGGTGAGACAGATTTGAAGAATGATGATAGAGTTCAAGAAAGCATGGATTTGAGTGGTCCAAGCAACTCATGCAACACAAGGACACCCTCACCATGGAGTGGAAGGCTTAGGGAAAGAGAGACCAGCTCTGAAGAAAGCAAAGTCAAAGGCAAAGAGAAGATTTCAATTGAAGAAGGAAGCTATGTGGACGAGAGCATGTTGGAAGATGAAGAGATAGAAGAAATTCAAACTCCAGGAGTGGCAAAACAAAGAAAGAAGATGGCAACCACACCTAAAGGAAGTGAAAGAAGGTCTTCAAGAGTAAGATATCCAGTACAAAGGTTAACATATGATAATTTCATTGCAAAGCATTATGCATACATGACTCAGGTAATCAAGGACAAGGAACCAACTAGTTATGAAGAAGCTAAGGATTGCAAGGAATGGCAAGAGGCAATGAAGGAAGAGCTCAAAGCACTTGATGAGAACCATACTTGGAGCTTGGTACCAGCTCAAGAAGGCATGAAGGTGATAGGTAATAAGTGGGTTTACAAAATTAAAAGAAATTCAGATGGTTCCATTGCTAGGTACAAAGCAAGGTTGGTGGCGAAAGGCTTCTCCCAAAGCTACGGGATAGATTATGATGAAACTTTCAGCCCCGTAGCCAAGATGCCAACAATTAGGACTTTGATTGCAGTGGCCACATCAAGGAAATGGAGCTTATATCAGTTGGATGTGAAGAATGCCTTCCTCAATGGAGAGCTTGAAGAAGTAGTCTACATGAGCCAACCTCAAGGATTTGCTAGTATGAGGTACCCAAATCATGTTTGCAAGCTAAGGAAAGCATTATATGGACTAAAGCAAGCCCCAAGGGCCTGGAATCAGAGGTTAGTGGATTATTTATCAAGTTGTGGATACAAAGAAAGTGTTGCAGATCCATCACTTTACATGAAGAAGCAAGGAGACAAGATGGTATACATATGCATCTATGTGGACGATTTGATCATCACAGGAAGTGATATTGCAGGTATTAAAGATATCAAATCAAAGCTAGGGAAGGAGTTCAAGATATCTGATCTTGGAACACTAAAGTACTTCTTGGGAATAGAGGTAATCTATGCACACAATGGCATCTTCTTGATTCAAAGAAAATACTTGTTGGATGTGCTATACAGGTTTGGTATGAGTGGTTGTAAGCCACTTTCTCAGCCCATGGAGCCCAATACAAAGTTGGTTGCAGGTCAAGGAGAGGCTATACAAGATATTACACTATATAGAAGCATAATTGGTTCATTAATTTATGCTACATTCACTAGACCTGATCTTGCATATGTAGTAGGTGTTCTCTCTCAATTTTTGCATGCACCTACTCATGATCATCTTATGGCGGCAAGAAAGGTGCTTCGTTACATCAAGCACACCATCAACCAAGGTCTCTTTTACTCATATGATGCTGATCTAAGTGTCAAAGGATATAGTGATGCTGATTGGGCAGGTAGCAAGGATGATCGAAGGAGTACATCGGGTTATGTTTTCATGATAGGTACAAAAGTGATCTCTTGGAGCTCTAAGAAGCAACCCACTGTTGCTCTTTCATCCACAGAGGCTGAGTACAGAGGTTTAGCATTGGCTACATGTGAGCTATTATGGCTTAAGAAGCTACTTAAGGACTTGGAAGTGGAAGTGCAGGAGTTTCCTCTTTATGGAGACAACATTTCAAGCATCTATCTAGCTAACAATCCCATGTTTCATGCAAGGAGCAAGCACATAGAGGTTCATTACCACTTCGTTAGAGAAAAGGTGATGGCAAAAGAGCTAGATATAAGGTATGTGAACACTAAAATGCAGGTTGCAGACATGATGACAAAGTTTCTTGAAGGTACAAAGATTGGAGGATTCAAGGAAGCTATCAACATAAGAGACATAGGCTGAAGCAACATAGGAAAAGACTTGAGCTTGAGGGGGAGTGTTGAAAGTTTTTCAAGCTCAAGAGTGTGGGAACATGCCCCAAATTGAACCTTCCACATCATCCACAATCAAAGGAGGCTGATTTCCACGAGTTTGAGGCATCCAATTATGCCCATAATGGAAAGAAGTTGATTAGAGAAGATTTAGCTCACCTCTTGATGTGATTGGACCTCACTTTTGACATGTATATGCTTTTGATTGGTTAAAGAGGGTAGTATGAGGTCTTTAAAACCTCTAATGAGTTGTATTATGACTTAGAGTCGTGGAAATACGTGCCCAAGCTGCCCCCTTGCTTAAGCACACCCCCTACTAGCTGTTCTCTGCATATTTTGCAGAAATTTCACTTTTACACACTCTATCTATCTAGATGTTTTTGGCAGACCCCCCGGTCTTGTAATTGTTGTTTCTCCTTCATCCGGAATCCATTTGCAATGATTTTTGTCTTGTTGGAAAGCTTATAAGTTCTACTTTGTCTGGTATAAGTCTCAAGTTCAGTGCCTGCACATGTGCAGAGAAATGTCCAGAACAGTGTCTGTCCAGTTAGCTCATACTCTGTGAAGAGATCAAGTTATCTGTTTTGTTACAGCTGGTTGAGGCATCATCCAGTATCCAAATGGAGTGATTTTACTCTCATTTGAAAGCTCTTAAAGTCTAGTTTATGCCTGCAAAATTTCATTTTCATTCTCTGCATATACTCAGAGAAACTCAGAAAATACAGAACCTATGTCTGAAAAATTTCAGGATCCTAGGAGGGTTCATTTGCTTTTGTTGTGCACATAGGAGTGTTTATCCTCCAACAACAAAGAGCTGGGCATCGATGATTCTAGTACCAACACGGAATCCAGTCCTGAAAAAGACACTCTGGATACTGATATAAGAACAGAAACTCAAGAAGAAGAATGGAATGAAATAAATCATGTGGAAGTGACGCCGGACAACCAAGCAAAGGAAAAGAGAGTAGACAAATCTATTGAACCTGAGCATGTCATTCAATTGAATGACACTGCAAAGATCAGCATCAAGGAAGATACAACCTGTGTTACATATGTAAAACCACCTATCAAAGAGGAAATCCAAACTCCAGTGAACGTGAATTCGGAGGAGCTACAAAACCAAGAACAAATTGTGATCGAGGTGCCAGATGATACACCTCAAGAAAATCAAGCAAACATGGGGGCTGAGCCAAGGATCCAGCTTCAGATTAGGCAGCCCCATGACACTACATTACATGTGGCCCAGGGCAAAGATGTCAATACCGGCGAGGAACCGAGTATACCAAAAACATGGCTAAATGTGGATGTTACTCAGCTAAAGCCTGTAGTCAAACAGATGATTCAAACAGCCATGGACACACAACAGCAAATGATGGATATAGATGCGGACTATGATAGAGCAATGCGAGAAAAGAATCAATTCCAGATAATGAGCGAACAACTGTCATCACAGCTCATCGAGGCACAAAAGGCGCTAACGATCAAAAGCAATGAGTTTCTTGAAACCAAAACTCAATATGAATCATTAATCACTCAGCATAACCAACTACAAGCACGGAGTGCAGATTTATAGCGATTACATGATGCAAGTGAAGCGGATAAAGAGAGAATGAGAACTAGAAGTACTCTGCTAGAGACACAGCTCAAATTATACACGGAGGAGAATGACACGTTGCGAAGCAGAAATAAAGAATTAATGAAATCATTATTATATGATCAACCGATTGAGCAACAGGAATCCTCAGAAACAAAAGAAAAAGAATTAAGAGATCAGATCGCACAATATGAAGCTTTGTTGAGACAAGAGCGAACAGTGAGAGAAGAATCAGAACGGAAGTATAGTCAAGAGATCAATGAATTAAAAAAGTAGTTAAATACAGCACATGGAAAACTGGCAACAAGCTACAGTGAAAACATGGATAATGTGGCTGAAATCGGAAATGAGTTACTTGCAGCAAAAGATGCACTCAGGGAAGCCATGCAAGAAGTACAAGAGAAAGATGAATGCATAGCAAAATTAAAGACTCAAATACAAGAGAAAGCACCGATCGGGACACCAGTAGAGCCAATAAAGGAAAATCCTACTGACGAGGTAGAGGTAAGCCCTCCATCTCACCCGATCTATAATTCTCCAATACATGAGCAGATGGCGGATATACATGATGATCATCCGATGCCATACACTGCAGAAATAAGTCAGAAGGAACGGGCACTAGTGGTGTCCCGATTGACGGAGAATTTTGAAAATGAAGTCATCAAGGTAATGAAAGAGGCCAAAATCAAAGGTAAAGACCTGGACAAGATAATGAAGCCTTTCAATATTCCATACGGATTATTGAAAGAGAAAACGAGACGATACATAAAGAAGACGACAAAGAAGAGTCCCGATGAGCAGCTCAATTTTACACAAGACACATTCACATACAGCCAAGAAGAGTTCGCAGCTGCACAACCAATTTGGAGGAGAAAATTTTTGGAGAAACATCCCACACTACGGGTACATTGGCAAGCAGCACCTTATTTATTACAGGTAAACCCTTCATTTTGTCCTATACCACGCAGAAGGGATACCAGAGAATTTTTGGATATGCAAAAGAATGGCACTATAAATAAACAGTGGCTGAATTATCCTATGCTTCCGAGCCCACCACATAACTACTTGCCAACAGAAGAATATATGATTAAAACCATAGAATTTTGGCTGCAAAATTATGCGACAGTACCCGAATTAACTGTCAAAATGACCAATAAAATACTTAGCATGATACTTACAGTTTTGAAGGTCTTCAAGCATGCGGCCTATACTTTTTTGAATTTCATCGGCATTAATCAGGGCACGGAAATCCTCATTTTTGATCTATCGGTTATGCCAAGTCGCCCCACAATAATGGCGTATTATTCCAGATTAATGTTCTTGCCAAGTGTATATATGCAAACTTTTGAAGAAGCTTTCTTTACCGGATTTTTTGAGATTGATTCCGAAATCTTTTTGAAGATGTCGTCAAATTTAAATGCCAGATTAGTAGCATACGAGCTTAGCTTCTTCGCAGATCATAGATAGCCACCCAATGACGGTGTGAAGGCAGAACAATGGAAACAACTCATGATACGTGAAGCCAATCTGCTAAATGATACAGAGCAAACAGTATATAAAACATATGCCCGTCGCTTATCAAAACCTGTCGGGGACGACAGAGTCCAGGAGGGGGGCAAAAAAAGTGTGTTGACCTAAGTACCAACTTAGGGACTTGCGGAGAAAGAGACTATACCTCAATCCCCTCTCAAGTGCATATAGTGGGGATACACGCTTTTAATTATCAATCCAAAGAGTATACAAACCTAGCCGAGTGTATGAGGACACGCAATCATGTGATGATCAATGCAAATGAACTACTCAAAGAGTGTAAATAAAGCCAAGACTTATCCAAACAAGCTCCAACTGTTGGTCATGGCGTCACGATACTTGGTGCAGCAGCCGTCAGTATTTTGGACTTTTCTCCTAGCTCCGAGCTCCAAATATAACGAATAGCATATGCGTTTCGAAGCTCTGGAGAAGACGCATCCAATGGCAATGGTTTCACTCAATTCTGACGCTCCTACTTCAAGTTATGAGCAAAATACTGAGTTGCGGGAAATACCTTCCTACACTTCAGCACTTCCTACACTCCGCACACACCTTACCTACAGCAAATAAACACTTTCATGGATAGACAACACTCACAAGCACTCTTTCCAAGCAATACACATGCATACAAGCTCACAGAGAAGAAGATACAGAGTGAAGAAGACACAAATTCGAATTTCTGTGCTCCCTCTTCTCACAATGGCAAAAAGTTCTTTACAAAGAGTCACATTTGACTTATATACCTGTGCTCTAAAAATGGTCCTTTCACACAAGAGACCGGCACTTTATTTACTAAAAGACTAATTTCCTACTATTTTACATGGGTAAATCTCTAATCTTCTTGTGGGGATGCATCTAGAGGACTCCTCTACTGCATTTACAACGGAAAATATATTACAAGAATGGTTATGATACAAAAATATGATGTCCAAATCGGAAAAATTTTGGGGCCCGTCTTTTTCTCTGCTTTGTGCTCTCTTTAGCTCTGCAACACTCTCCCCCTCTTCGTCTCTGTCGTCCCTTGACAGGCTTTACTTCTTGTCTTCAGTTTGTTGTCCGCACGCAACCCTTGCTCAATTTTGCCTATTTGTAAAACAGGTGTTCAGTTTTGACGGCCTCTGCTTAATTCTTGTTTTACATCCTCTAGGCCTGATACATTTGTCTTGCTTGATAAGTCGGGTTGCCACGCACGCCACCAGTGGAAGGTATGCGGATGTGGTGCTTCAGTCTTCGATCTGGACCTTCCAACGATCAAGAGGTTGAAGCACCCATGTGGGTTACGTCCTTTCCTTGGTGTGTGCGCCCTTGCGGGGCTCTGTGCAGAGATGTGTCTTCAGAGATTTCTTTTTAGTGAATCTGCTTCTTTCGTTGTTTTCTTCTTTTCTTTCTTTTACTTGATTCTCCCTCAATAGACTCTCTCTGCATATGCATGAAAATGCTTGAAAGCTCCAAACACTTCTGATCTTTCCTTCAAAACATATAATGTTATCCATCTTGTAGCATCATCAATGAAAAGAACATAATACCTTGAGCCACTGATAGATCCTTCTTTTGTTGGTCCCAATACATCTGTATGAATGAGCTCTAGTAATCCATCATGTTTGAATCCTTTCTTCTGAAATGGTAACCTGTGTGCTTTACCCATTTGACATGCTTCACATTTATAAACCATATACTTTGCACATTTGGTAATCCTAGTACAGACTGATTAGCAACCATAGCTTTAATTCCTCTTTCATTGATCTCTTATGCCAGAGATCAAGTTCTGTAATCACTCCTTCACCATGTGTGAGCAAAGCTTGACCAATGTTTCCTTGCACTCTTAAAGTAAAGAGTCTACCTTCTTTCTTACCAGAGACAATCTGATTATATCCATTCTCTAGATCTTCCACAAATACTCCTTCATTTGTAAACCTGACTTGAAAACCTTTTTCAACTATCTGTCCCACACTATTAAGTTTTTAGGTATTGTAGGAACATACAAAACATTGGTTAGCAAATCTGCTCCACTCTTGCATTTCACTTTTCCAATTGAATGTACACTATGTCTGGTATTATCACTTGTTTGAACACTATGGCTAGAAATGCCTTTTTCCAATTCTGACATCAATTCTATGTTTCCTGACAAATGATTAGAACATCCAGAGTCAATGTAAAATACCTTTAGATCTTCTTTATCTGATGTGCTGATTGAATTCATCATCAATGATGTATGACTTTCATTCTGTGTGTCATTTGCATAGTTATAGTAGGTGGTGTTGTAGGATTGATTCTGTCCCCAACTTCTTCCTCCACCTCTACCATAGCCTCCTCTTTGACTTTGTCTACCTCTTTGAAAATTACTTTGATATCTTCCACCTCGATCTCTGCTATTGTTGTTTTGATTCTGGTTTGATCCTTGTTGGTTGTGCCAACAATCATGAGCCAAATGATTACTCAATCCACATATCCAACAAGCCTTCTTGTTGTTATTTTGATCACCTCTTCCTCTTCCAAAGCCTCTTGCTCTTCCTCTGCCAGTGCCTTTACCTCTTGCATAATAAACTTGAGAACTCGACTCTTCTTCATCCTTTGCTTTACCTTTATCTCCTTTCTTCTTGTTCTTCATGTACATTGCAGAACTTTGTCCTTTATCTCCATCAAACCAAGCAACTGGTTCAAATCTAGAACATAATGATTGAATGAAAGTTCTGTTGATAAGACAAAAGGTTTCCACCTTTCATCCCCTCTCAAACCTGCAAGTAGTTGAGCAATCAATCTGTGATCTTCAACATCTTCATCTATGGATCCAAGACTATCTGCTAGATCCTTCATCTTAGTGACATAATCACTAATGGTTTGACTTGGCTTCTTCTTGAATGTTGTAAACTCTGATCATAGACTTGCGTGCTTTAGTAGTACTTTGGAAATGATACTCCAATGCATTCCATATATCTTCAGATGATTCCAATCCTCTGATGTGTGGTAGCAAATGATCAGAGATTGTATTGTAGATGTATGCTTTTGCACTTGCATCCTTCTGCCAATGCTTTAAAGCATCAAGTTCCTCTTTCTTTGGCCAGCTTTCATCTTCAAATACTGGCTTCTCTTCTTCACCTGTTACATATACCATGAGATCCTTACTCATAAGTAAGGCTTCCATTCTCATTACCCATGCGGGATAATTATTTCTGTCCAGTTTGTCAATGGAGATATGATCTGCCATAGTTCTTTCCTTCTGCTGCAACCTGTGAGCTTAAAGGATAAAGGATAATACCTTTTGAAGTTCTTTTTGTATGAGGATACTTTTGAAGTAACCTTTTGATGCTTTGTGTCTTTAAATGCTTTACCTTTCAAACTTTAATGGAAAACTTTACAAAACTTCTCGTACCTTTGTCGTCTTCTGCTCTCGAGAATCTTTCTGCTCTGATACCACTTGTTGATGTATGAAACTCCACACGAAATGAATTAATGTGACACTAGAACACCTCTATGGTCACCATTAACTCATTTCCACTCCAAACTTTGAGAAATGATAGCCTAAAGTGAGAACTTTGCTTCTACAGAAATTCCTAGTCACCGAAATGACATACCTTCAGTATTTTGCTAATTTCTCTTAGCTCAAGTATTATTTCTCCATGAAACTTTATAGGCTGAAACTAGAAGAGTAGAGCTTTCCAACAAGCTATCATACACATGAAACGGATCTCTAGAACTCAAGTTATGGCCCTCACAAGATGACCCTATATGACCTTCCAAAACTAGAAATCTTGCCTTCTTTAGTAATTTCGGTGTCCAAAAATAAAAAATTCGATGCCTGACATCGAATTTCAGTCAAGGTCGATGCCGGGCATCGACTTTGAGCTTTTTTAGCCTCTTTTTTTGCACCAGAAATAGCTTCTTTTACACACACATGAAGAAGATCACTTGTATGCTAGAAGTCGATGCCGGGCATCGGCTTTATGCTGAAACTCGATGCCAGGCATCGAGTTGCTCCACAAACTTCATGTTTTTAGAAGATTCAACAACAGGTAATACACAGAGAATGAAAACAATGACTTATCAGCCAAGATTCGATGCGAGGCATCGAATTGCTTAGAAAACTTGAACTTTTGAATTCATCACACAGTAGGCAAGCATGGAGATGATGGAGAGAGACTCATACACAGAACTTTACTGAGTTCTTTCTCATAGCTATGAAAACTCAGAAGTTTTACAGATGCTTTCTCACTCAGAGAAGCCTGACTATACTCAGTCATATAAAATGAACTCCTTCTCTCTTCTTTCTCTCTATTCTCTCACGCCGCGTCAGTTGATACAAACTAACTTATATAGATTTTCGTATTCTCGTGATTTTAAAAAACTTCTAGAACTAAAGTGAACTAACTTTACAAATATGATACACTTGTGAATTTGTCCCTTCACATAGGCATGGGGTTTTTCTTCCTAAGATTTGACCTTCAAATATATGTCCAATTAGTGATTGTTTCTCCAACATGGGATCCTTTCGCTGGTGGGCTAATCCGTCCTATGAAGTTTATTCCCCATTTAGTGAAAGCTCTGGCACTCATCATGGGTCTTAGTGGCATTTCATCTCTTCTAATTGGATATTTTGTTCGTTGACAGGTATCACATCGTTGCACATATGTTACGGCATCTTGGTGTAGAGTTGGCCACCACATTCTAGCAAAGAGGATCATTTTTGCTGTTTTATCTGCAGAGAAGTGCCCTCCTGCAGCTCCTGTATGTGCCATCTCTAAAACAGCAAGATATTCGTCTTCATGAATGCACAAGCGTAATTGATTATCTCTCCCTCGCCTAAAAAGTTGTTTTCCTATAATGGCATAATCCTTGCTCTGTTCTAAAAGTGCACATTTCCTTGCTGAAGTGGCTCCTTCTGGGTATTCTTGGGTCTTTAAGAACTTTACCAGGGGCATGCTCCATCTTGGTGCTACTGTGGAGTAGCATAGAGTAGAGTTCTTGTCTGGGTTTTGTTCTTGATAGGTTTGGCAAGCCGATACGTAGTTATGTGCATCTCTCTGCATGGTTGGCCAATATATGCCTAATCTCCTCAGGGTTTGCCATGTTCCGTTTGCATTCAAATGAGTTTTCCATTGATTTACATGTGCTTTCTGAAGCCACATTTCATGTTCCTCCTCTTCTACACATCTCATGAGTAACCCATTTGAATCTTGGTGATACAAACTTCCAGTAATGATATGAAGGTTTTTAGTCTTCCAAAGGTCTTGGGTTCGGTTTGGTGTGATCCCATCTTTAGGTCCATGCGTGAGTATAGGGATCAACTTTTCTGCCCATTGGGGACATACTTCCAGGTTAAAAAGGTACGTATCTGGCAGATCATCCGGTACTCCTATGGGTGGTTCTCCATGGGTCATTCTTGATAAGTGATCTGCTCTTATGTGGGTATTTCCTTTCTTGACTACTACCTCAAAATCAAATTCCATTAGCAATAAAAACCATCGTACTAATCTTCCTGTATTGCAAGGTTTATTGACGAAGTACAATAAGGCTTGATGATCAATGAAGAATTTGAATTTGTTTGCCAACAGGTAATGTCTGAACTTTTTCACTGCGTACACCATCCCTAGGCCTTCTCTCTCAATGGTGGTATAATTGCGTTCTGCTTGATTTAATTGTCTACTGGCATAGGCTATAGGGTGGTCTAGCTTTCCTTTATCTGCAGGTTGAGCTAAGATGCAACCAATGGAAAACTTGGAAGCATCCACATGAATGTGAAATGGCTTATTCTTGTTAGGTACTCAAAGGATTGGTGCTGAACTCAATCGATTCTTTAATTCATTGAAGGCTTTCTCACATTCCTCGGTCCAATTAAATAGAGTCAAGAGAGCATAGAGAGGTCTAGCAATTATGGCATACATATGTATAAATCTTCGATAGTATCCACAGTGTCCCATAAATACTTGTACTTCTTTAGCAGTCTTTGGTCTTGGTAAATCCACAATTACTTTGATTTTATCTTCATCAGTTGAAATTCCATTTTTAGAGACAATATGTCCTAATATTTTTCCTTGTCGAACCATGAAGACACATTTTTCTGGGTTGAGGCATACTCGGTATTGTCGACATTTGGCAAAGATCTTTTCTAGTTCAAGGATGTGCTCTGATCGTATAGCTGAATAAGTACAAAGTTCGTCCACTTATACCTCCATACTTTTTCTTAGGAATTCTTTGAATACATGGCACATCAATCTCTGGAAGGTGGCTGGGGCATTAGTTAGACCAAAAGGCATGACTCTAAAGGCGTATACTCCCATTCAGTTGCGAAAGCGGTTTTATGTTGGTCCTCAGGAGCAATGGCTACTTGATTATACCCTGAAAAGCCATCCAAAAAACTATAAACTTCCTTCCTTGCCACTCTTTCCAATAGATGATCCGTAATGGGTAATGGGTAACTATCCCTTATGGTCGCAGCATTTACTTTCTTCAGATTGATGCACACTCTTAACTTCCCATTCTTTTTCGGTACAACCACCAAAGGTGACACCCATTCCGTGTGCTCAATCTCATATATGAATCCAACCTCTAACAACTTATCTATCTCTTCCTTTATCTTTGCTGAATACACATCATTGTATTTATATGGTCTTTGTTTAGAAGGTTTGGCTTCGGATGTCATGGGGATTCTATGGGCACATATAGATGGATCTACTCCTTTCAGGTCCTTATAGGTCCAGGCAAAGACATCCCGATATTCCCTTATGAGGCGTATTAACTCTTGTTCTTCCTCCATTGAGACATCCTGTCCTATGAAAGTACATCGTTCTTCTCCTTCCTCTAATGTTACTACTATCTTCTTGGTTTGCTCTTTGTTGTCATATGCTATTCCTGGCTGTGCTTCTCGTTTTGGCATTTGAATAGCGAATTTTCTCTCTTCTACTTCATATTGTTTGAAGTGGGCTGGCACTTCAAACTGATCTTGTGGCTTGTTTTCTTCACCTTTTGGCTCTTTGTCTAACTCCAGCTCTTCTTCCTGTGTAGGTTCCTGGTTGTCTCCGTTAGCTATGATTCCTAGTTTTTCATTTTTATCCTCTGGTTCCATTGGTTCTTGTTCCATCTCAATGCTTTCATAGTCCTCCTTCCATTCTTTCTCTATCACTTCTCCTTCTTCAGCCTCCTGAAGGACTACTACATATAAGCTAACGTCATATCCTTCCTCATCAATACATTCATTCATAGTTATTACTTCTTCGTTCACACATACATCGAGGGTCACTAGAATCTCCATCCAACCATGAGGTTCAAACTCTTCATCCAAAAAGACTTGAGGCATGTAAGCTGGATCTTGTACAGACCTTGCTACTCCTTGCCTTTGCTGCCATCCCTTTCTCCTATCCTCTTCCTTTTTGGCAGTTTGGCATATCCACAGATGAGTGTCCTCGTTCATCCAAGATTGGTCACTAGAACCTATGCTGTGAATTGACTGATCGTCTTCTTCCTTATGAATTTGATTCCATTGTATGGGGGAAACATCTTGATATGTATAAGTGTGAAGATTTATTCTCGTGGTGGTTCCTTCATGTTGTAGGTGTACAACATCTTTTCCCCAATCTTGTACAACCTTCAGCTGTCTCATGAAAGGTCTTCCAAGTATCATTTCATAGTTGCTTGCCCTTTCAAATTGACATATTGCTAAGGTGTGTTCAAATTCAACTCCGCATGTGGTGAAAACTACTCGTTCCAATAATCCCAAGGGTCTTTCTGTGTGTCCGTCAGCCATTTGTATCTTCATACGCGTTGGTCTTAAAGCTGGTTTTCCCCATTTCTCCCAAATTTCTCTAGTAGCAATGCCTACACCAGCTCCAGAATCTAAGATGGCTTTGGTGGTATATCCCCTATAAGTAATTGGAAGGCAGGTGTTTCCTTCATCTCCCTCACTAAAATCTCCTACCTTATCCACTGGGATCTTTACTGTGTTTACTTCATCAGATATCTCTTTTTCTTCCGTCTTCATCTCCAATTGACTGGTTAATTTCTCCTTCAAATGTGGTTTAATCTTCAACAGTTCTTCTAATGTTAGGGTACAAGGGATTTTTACCTTTCTAAGGTGTTGTATAATATCCGATGTTTGGACTGATGGGTTCGGTTCTTTTTTCCTTATTGAGGGAATGCAATACAATTCTGAATTATGTTCGTACTCTCCTGTGTAGTTTGGCAAAGCCTTTACTCCGTCATCTCCTTTGTCACTTGGATCCATTGGCAAAATTTCTTCTGAATTTAATTCAGGTATTGAACCCTCTATTTCATCTTCTGCTTCTAGCTCTTCAAAGGGTGGTTCAATTCCTTCCACTTTCTTCCATCTGTCTTCTTGGACTCTAGCCCACCAATCTTTAGGCCATTCCCCTTCTACTTCGGGAACAATGGATCCTTCCCTTTTATCCTCACAATAATTGCCATTCTGTGTCTCACTTACTTCAGGTTGTTCATGATCATGAGAGATAATGCACTCTTGGAATTCTCTTTCGGAAATTCGGGTATTGGGTAATGGCAACACGGATTTTTCCAAGGTCTGTTGAGCAACTTCTATTAATTTTTTGCAGATCTCCAACCTCTCTTTCTCTAGGTCTCCTCTAGGATATTCTCTTCCATGTTGTTCTACGGTAGGTCCTGCTCTTATTCGTGCCTTGTATGCCTGAATCCACATGGCTAATTCTTCAGGCATGGGATTTGCTAAAACTGATCCAACCTCTTCTTTTTTATACTTTTCATTTTTGTTCTCTTCTTCAATTTTCTGTTCCTCTTTTGGGTTTTGTTCGTTCTTCTCATTTTCCTTCTTCTTCAGTAACTTCTTTTCTTTTATCCTATCTCTCAGGTTCTTCCATCTTTGTGTCCTTTTACTTGCAACACTTTTCTCAGGCTCTTTCGAGTCTTCCACTCTCTATGGTTTGGGTGTATTTATCTCTAGGTCACTTTGATTGTGTTTTTCAGGTTTTTCTGGGGTCTCTCTAGCTTTGGCTCTTGTTATCACCTTCAATGGTACAGTGTATTCCTTGTCACTTCTTGAAGATTCGATTACTTCTATCACATTGATTTGCACGTTGGATGTAACCTTGTTGGGGTTCTTGGGGCAATCTCTGAAAAGGTTTTCCTTACCACAATCACTACAGTAGCCTTCCCACACTCGTTGTGGTGGTGGTGGGTTTGGCAATGTGCATTCTCTGATATAGTGATCACCTCCACATCTGTAGCATGGTCCTCTGGGCACAGGCGGTCTGTTCATGGGTCAGGGTGGTATGGTTGCTCTAGGGGCTGTGTACATTAATGACACATAGTCCTGCTCATATCCATATGAACTATCTGGTACTTCCATGCCATATGCATATGGTTCATACAGTTGTCCATATTCTATCATAGAGCTTTCATAATTGGGATATGCTCCTTGACTATGGTCGTAAGATGAGTCATATGGTTCATTACTAACCAATGGTGTGGCTGGGACCATTGCTCTCTCTAGGTTTTCTTCGGGTTGAGCTATCTTGACTGGGACAACGTTCTGAGGATGGGGTGGTTGTTGTCCTAGTACTGGTTGTGGTTGGGTGTATCCTTGATACGCATATGTTCGTGGCACTGGTGCCTGCTGTTGATAGGTAGGGTACCTCCATGCTTCACCTCCTTGCTCTCTCTGAGGGTATCCATAAGGTCTCATATATGGCTGTGCTGGTCTCGCTTGCCTATTGTAAGGGCAATTTTCCGTACTGTGAGTTGTATATTTTTGTTCTATACTGCAATATTGTAGAGGTCCTGGGACGGTGGGTCTATTATGAGCATAAGCAGGTGGTGGGACTACTCCCCTAGTGCACAAGTGAGAAGGATGATCACCTCCGCACTGCATACATCTTCTGAGCATGGCCACTCTTAGAGGGTTAATTGGGTAGTTCCTCGGTCCTTGAACGTTCAGTTTCTTTGCTACCAAATCGGCTATATCCTCTACATTGTTTTTAGGGTTTGATGTGCTGCTGGCCGAATCTTCACTTTTCAAGCTACCTTGAGGTATTTTCAAGTCTTCTGCTAGGTTGTCTTCTAGGTCTATACATTCCTTCATGCATTCTTGCAATGTTTGAACTCTCTTCACATACACCAAAGATCTTAATGATCCGTTCAATAATCCTTCCAAAAATAATGACACCATTTTATTTTGGGTAGGTCTCTCTTCCACTGGGAATCTATCCACATACTGCTTGAATCTTCTTGCTGCCAATCTTACTGATTCTGTAGGGGCTTGCTTAAAGCTATGGATCAATGATGACGAGTTGTTTTTAATTCCCGACTTAGTGAATTTCTCAATCATTTCTTGATAGACTTGTTCCATGTTTTGAAAATTATTAGGGTCCAATGGCTGGAACCATGCTAATGCAGTGTCTGACAAAGTAAGACCAAAGGACTCATATTGGATCAAGAAATCTTCTACGTGTTCGGCTCTGATTACTTGTTTGAATTCGGCTATATGATTGTAAGGTTCAATAGAGCCATCGTAGTGGTTTCTCATGCATTTGGCAACTTGAATTGGCCTTAATCTTCTTCTTGCTTTGGGTTGTCTAGGCATTACTGGGAAAATTGGTCTTCCTATGGGTATGCCTGGTCCTCTGGCTACAGGCGGTCCGACTGGGGCAGGCATTCCATATCTTGGGTCAACAGGTGGTTGAGGTCGGTAATTTGGGTTATTTGCAGGCATTGCAAACTGCATATGTGGTCTGACTGGGATTTGTGTTTGTTGTGTTTGACCCGACTGCTGATATGAGTCATTCTGAGACGTTCCAAGTGGGTTTCTTGAAGTAGTGGCTTGGTCTCTAAGGGGGAACACTGGAATAGTCTGATATTCCAACTCAGCTCTTTCCAATTCTGTTAAGGGCCAATATCTTCTCTGATTCTTGTCCAAATATGTGATAATGGTGGGGAAATCAGGGTCTTGTAACTCATAGATGGTGAGAGGATTAGGGGCAGCTTGCCAAATTGAAGAATGTGCTCTAAGGAGAGACTCCATTCCATTGATCAAGTATACATCCATTAGGGAGTCATCTTGGGGAATCAGGTCTCCTCTCCAGACTCTAGCAACAATAGATCTCCCTCTAGGTGTAGTTACTTGCTCTTCATTCCCTCCTCCATTTAAGTTTGAAGCATTGTTTTCTTCCCCATGTTTATTAATGTTGTCTGGGTGTTTCGTGACAACATACTGGCTATCTCTTTTGTCCATGTAAAGTCCTCCTACATACTTGACTGCTGGCCTAGGCACTATGTAAGCCTCTGAAGCCTTCTTTAACCTGGCCACTGATCTGTTTAGACCATCCAAATAAATAGGGATCTCATTTTGGTTGGTGTTCACATACTCCAATGAGGTCCTGTACTCTCCTTCAATGATTGACATCATGCCAATCATGGGTATTGTGTTCTGCATATCCTCTGAAGCCATGGGAATTTCTTCCTCTGACTCACTGGAGGTCTCCGAGTAATGTGAACGGCTACTTGGCTCGGCTACACTACCTACAGAAGAGATTACACTTCTTCAGCTTCCTAGGGTTTTTCCAGATCTCAGGTTCATCCACTTAACAGCTCTGGTCAATCCTTGCTAACCTCTAGCTTCTAGAACTCTTCACTATGGATTAGAAATCTAGAAAAATTTTAGCTGGGAATTGACTGAAAATGAAATTTTCAAGTCACGATACTTGAACTCAAAGTTACATGATACACGATCTTTGATCACAAACGATACACAATACTTGATCAAGGACCACGATACACGATCTTTGGATGCCCACGATACACGATACTTCAACTACAACGATACACGATACTTCTCAAGTATCGTGATCTGCAAACCACGATACTCGATACCTGGCAATCATGATACTTGGACCACACGATACACGATCTTTGATAGGTATCACGATCGCTGTATGCACGATACACGATACTTACTATCACGATACACGATACTTCGACTACAATGATACACGATACTTCTCAAGTATCACGATCTGCAAACCACGATACTCGATACCTAGCAATCACGATACTTGGACCACACGATACACGATCTTTGATAGGTATCGCGATCGCTGTATGCACGATACACGATACTTGACTATCACGATACACGATACTTGGCTCAAAACGATACATGATACTTCTCAAGTATCGCGATCGATAGATCACGATACACGATACACAGTAGGTATCGCGATCGGTGACAACACGATACATGATCTTTGCAAAGTATCGCGATCTTTGCAATGCGATACACGATATCTTGGAAATATCGCGATACTCAACCACAGGAGATCACGATACTTGCTAAGTATCGTGATACTCGACCGCGGGAGAACACGATACTTGACCCTTTGTCAAATTTTTGAGAGATTTTCAGATTTTGATTCAATACAAATATTTTCTATGCTTTGCTACCCCTTTCCTCACTCTCTGTATCACTCAAAACACTTTTTTACCCCCTGCAAATCCTAAACGATACCTGACGCAGATCGTTTTGTTCTGAAAAACTTGATTTACGTAATGAAGTTGATGGAATGATACAAGAACTTACCTTAGGACTCTATCTCAGCCCTCTACCCCTCCTGACTAGCTCTGCGTAGCTCTGATTGCTCAACTCCTCGTCCACGATACTCGATCTCAGAATCTCACGATACTTGCTTTGAGCACAAGTGAAGTACAAAAGACAAGTTTTTGGGTTTTTATACTTTTTGGAAAATTCTTCCTAGTTAAGAGGCTGAAAGAACAAAGGGAAAAGAGAATGGAATCTAGTCTAACTTCCTACTGCTCCTATTCTACTCACTCCGCACACTTCCCTAAACTAACAACTCACTACACACACTCCAAGAATGAGAAGTAGCAAGTGCGGTTGAAAGTGACTTACCAAAGAAGAGAAAATCACCACTCCTCCTCTCACTTCAGTGCAAAAAAGCTACTTACCATCACACGAATGCCTCGACTTGATTCGACACTCCCCGGCAACGGCGCCAAAAAACGTGTTGACCTAAGTACCAACTTAGGGACTTGTGGAGAAAGAGACTATACCTCAATCCCCCTCAAGTGCATATAGTGGGGATTCACGCTTTAATTATCAATCCGATGAGTATACAAACCTAGCTGAGTGTATGAGGACATGCAATCAAGTGATGATCAATGCAAATGAACTACTCAAAGAGTGCAAACAAGGCAAAGACTAATCCAAACAAGCTTCAACTGTCGGTCATGGTGTCAAGATACTTGGTGCAGCAGTCGTCAGTAATTTGGACTTTTCTCTCAGCTCCGAACTCCAAATATAGTGAATAGCATATGCATTTCAAAGCTCTCGAGAAGACGCATCCAATGGCAGTCATTTCACTCAATTCTGAAACTCCTACTTCAAGTTATGAGCAAAATACTGAGTCGCGGGAAAACCTTCCTACACTTCAGCACTTCCTACACTTCGCACACACCTTAACTACAGCAAACAAACACTTTCATGGATAGGCAACACTCCCTAACACTCTTTCCAAGCAATACACATGCATACAAACTCACAAAGAAGAAGATACAAAGTGAAGAAGACACAAATTCGAATTCCTGTGCTCTCTATTCTCACAATGGCAAAAAGTCTTTACAAAGAGTCACAAATTGACTTATATACTTGTGCCCTAAAAATGGTCCTTTCACACAAGAGATTGGAACTTTATTCACTAAAAGACTAATTTCCTACTATTTTACATGGGTAAGTTTCTAATCTTCTGAGGGGATGCATCTAGAGGACTCATCTAGTGCATTTACAATGGAAAATATATTACAAGAATGGTTATGATACAAAAATATGGTGTCCAAATCGGAAAAATTTTGGGACCCGTCTTTTTCTGCCTTGTGTTCTCTTTAGCTCTGCAACACATATACTTGTGCATATTGGGAAAACAGAAATGTTAGTGCACGAGTTTGACTTTCTCTCAATATCCACACAATTTATGTCCACGAATGTTCTAGTTTTCATTCCATGGCTTTCATCTTTGAGGTTTGTGGTCCCATCCTTGATCCATCCAAAAGCTTCTTTGATTACGCCATGGGTGAATTTGATTGTTACCCATTCACCTTCTGCATCAAGGAATTTCGTCTCCGGTATTGATGGGTTGTGTGGACCTCGTTGAATGGTGTTCATGACTTGAGTACATCTCTAGAAATCCAGCTTATAGATTGGTAACTCGAAGTACTTATGGATTCCAACTTTCATCATTACATCCACCATTGATGGGAGCTCATGTAAGACCTTGAAGTCTTGGACATCATTGGAAACTGATGATCCGTATCCATGATCATAATAGTCACCAAGAATAAATGCTCTCTTGCAGGCTAGTCTTCTCGAAACTAGTGTCCTTGGGTTTTTGTCACACTTTGCAACGGAAATTCAAGTACTTCCTCTTGAATTGTTGCTTCAAAATCCTTGGAAGCCATCTGCACTTGCAACGTAGCAGAGAATTAGTTCACAAAAAAAACCAATTTTGCCGTTTATGTGTGGTGCATTAACATGTCATTTTTCACCGCTCCGTATCCCCTTGCCTAAGTAAGTAAGGTATCTTACCACACTTTTCGTAAGTTTTCAATCCACTACTTTTGTTGAAGAGGCATTGTGCCAAATGCATGGCCTTGTAATGTGGCCCTATCATGCATATGCTGGATTCAATTGATTCTTTATGAGTGCAAGTAGAGTTTTCTTGAATCTGTTCTTCGGTTCCTTGTTGCTTCTTGGGTCTCCATATTCACCTTGTAGTTTGTGCTTGTGGCATTTTCTTTTGTCGAGCTCCTCTTTTTGTAGTCTTTGGCTCATTCTTGTTGGTGGGATGAGTTTTATATGTCATGGTCCTTCAGTGCTTTTGGCGAGTCTTGATAGATTGCTTTGCTTCATGTTGCTTGTATGACATATCATTGAGTTTCTCTATCTCTTGATTTGCTACCCGTCTGGCTGCTTTTGGGATCCATATGCATTGTTATGATTTTTGGGCTTCTACTAATGACTTTGAAAGCCATATACAAAGAAATTTTGGTTTATCCCTTTGCAATTGTGAACAATGGTTGTTTTGTTGTGTTCTTACTAGATGGTTGATCTCTTTCTGTGTTGTACTAGCATGTTTGGTCAGTTGATGCTTGCATACCCATTGTAGTCATGTATTAAATAGATGTGATGTTTGGATAGTTGTCCTCCTTGTCAGTTTCCCTCTTTGAGCATTGATAGGTTGAGAAGAAATGTCCTCACTATTTCTCTCAAGCTCATGTGTAGCTCAAGCATAAACACCACCTCCTTTACTAGTCAATCCGTGGAGACGTGAGGACCGGTATGAAGACCACGAGCAACTAAAGACACAAGTGCGTGAGTGAAAGCACACAAACATGCACACACATACACACACACGCGCACAAGGTAAGATCAAAGAGAGGAACAATGGAAAGCTTCGATTGCAAAAGAGTTCTCTTACAAAGCTCTATTCTCTAACAAGCTAACCCCAAAAATGAGCTCTCTAGCTCTTTTTATAGTTTTTTGACTAGTTTTGGCCCTGTCCAGACCTAGTGTCTGACGTAGTTAAAAATTAGGTTCCAGGGCTTATTTGAGGGCTCAAACGGAGTCTAAAAATTATGAAAATTGGTAGGATGATGGTTCTAATACTCCTCAAGCTCTAGGACTCCTCGGCTTGAACAAAATGGAGTTACAAAAATGGAAAATGGTATTTACAATGGTTTTTAATGATGAAAATCACTATTTTTGTAGGGGATTCTTGTGAAAATTTGACACACACTTCTTGGAGCTCCCTACTTTCTCCCTTTTCTTGTGTATCCACTTCTTTAATGTGCTTCCATGCTTTGTCCTTGACCTTGAGCTTCAACACTCCCCCCCTCGTCTAGAGTCTGTCGTCCCTGACAGACCCTGGTTGTAATGGTTGTTCCAGGTAGTGCTTGAGAGGTAGTTGTAGTCCCTTGGTATGTGCTTCTTCCTTGGATTCCAGCATCACTGTGTCGTTGTGAGTCTCCATTGATGACCTCTAGATATTCCAAAGATGATGTTCATAGTAGTCATGCTAAGTACTCATAACCGATATTGAGTGATGGGTAAGTGTATTGGTGCATGGGTTGAAGAAAATATGTGCCTTGTGCATGGCCTTGTAATGTAGCCCTATGCATGCATACTTGGAAAATGCATTGGAAGAAGTATGGTGCAAAAATTGGGGGTCTTGAGCGAAGTGCTGAAGGGTATGCCGATGAAGAGGTTTCCTAATCTATCATGGTTATGGTGTTTCCAAAGTAAGGATACTTACCATGGTGAAGGATCGATCGATGTTTATCTCCTCGTGTTGTACTCCCCGCATTTGTGATGGACGATCAGCTAGTCTTTCATTGTCGATGAATGTCTGTGTGGATGGTTCATTGATGAAATTCTTTGAGTGACTCGTCCCGTCTCCTCTCGTCAAGCAACATTTGTCAAATACTGAGAATTGAATTTCTTTATATTCCTTGACAAACAACATTGGGTAATTACACCAAGCTTAGTTTCACATATTCTCCTTAGCTCACCATAAGCAGGAGTCTTCTCACCCAGTATACTGTTAGACGGCCGCCGGACAAGGACAATTGTACTTAGACAGAGGGCTTTAATGAAGAAAGAACCCTTCGGGAAATGCGCGGTAAAGAAAGAACCTTGTAACAGATTTCTATTTAAAGCAATGAAAGGAAAGCGATAGAGAGCCCGGTTTTTGGGATTTGCAAGTGTAGTATTGTATGTGTATGTGTTCTGTTCCGTCTGTTCCAATGTCCCTGCTGCATATCTGTTTGTGTGCGTAGGCGCGTTATAATGCAGTGTTACGAATCGATACTGTGTTGTAGAGATTCCGTCCGGTACTGATTGAAGTGTTCCTGAACGTTGCTCAAGCTAGAACGCGTTGTTTGATAGTTCTTCTGTGGAGTAAGTAGTGCGAAGAGTAATCTCAAACTAATTGTCTGTAAAGTCTTTGTAAGCGGCTGAATTCGTTACTGCATCTTATATTTGCTGTTTACCCCAACTACGCGAAGACTAGTAGCTGTAACTATCTGAATGTGAGTAGAACAGCATCGGTTTATGGTTAGTTGTTTATTACGAGGAGATTGACTGTTCGAATCCGCGTGACTTTAAGGCATAAGGTCTAGTTGGCACACCTATCTGTCTTGAAGAAGTACGGATTAGGTGATTTTGTTATTGAAGTATCTTTTGCGCGTAGAATACGTAACCGAACTGCTAACCTCAGTCCTGAAGTTCTAATTCCAATACACTGAACAGTCTTCTGTTGTTCAGGGATGGATACTGAGCTAAGGACGGAAGGACAGTAAGATTGTGTGTTAAATTGGGAAAATAGTATAGGGCCTCTGTCTAACAGACCCCTACCACTCCCAAGGACCCACGTGGCTAAGAGAAGGATTGCGGTTAGAAGGATTTGGAACCGATTGAACTTGAAGTATCTGAATCGGAAGTAGAGTAACGCTTAAACCCATAATCAACATTAACATTTGGCGCCGTCTGTGGGAAGGTGGCATCAGGTTGCCAATTATCTGTGAACAGTAGCAATAGCATGCTGGCTGTTTGTTCAGAATCAACACTACGCTTATCGTTCGATTGACTGACGGTAGCAACAGAACCAGATTGTTGCCAACTGCTCAGATAGTACTACTAAGGCAATGATACATGCCGGTTACTCGGTCTGGCGAAACGTATCCTAGGAACCATACGACTGGAACACGAAAAGTACTAAAGACAACCCCAGGAAAAGAAGGTATAACGCGACCTGACTCAGTGGTCGAGCAAGTTAAGGACGCTAGAATTAATTCCGGTCATATTCCGGTGGAACGATCAACGCCTTTGGTACATGCTGGTGTCACTTCGACCCAGCCTAACCAAAATATAGCAATTCCTGAATCTACCAAGACGCCATTAGAAACTAGTTTAACAATCATGGATAAAGATTCAGAGTTATCCACGATTAGACAAACTCTAGGAAAAGAAATCGGTAAAAGCAGAAAAATACTAAAGTCTGGTACACTGTCAGTTCATTCCGGTGATAGAAACACCAACTGACGGTCAAGGATTAGCATTTTTTGTGGAGTCCTCAGCCAGACCCGCGTGTCTGGAAGAAAGATTTCGGATATTGGATATCCAGAAGGAAGGAGAGCTATTCAAAGCAGAGATCCGAAGTATCCTACGCAAAAACAGCACACCGGAAGGCATGCCATCCGGCGATCCAGATTCTGATAGTTCAACTAATCAACCTCAAGATACAGAAGAAGGACCGGATACACTCACGATGAACGGACAACAACAGCAACAACAGTTAGGCCAACCAAGGCCGCCTCCAACAGGAGTAACCTACACGAAATTCGGTGGATTCCCAGGAGATGATCCAGACGCTCATGTACGAACTTTTGAGATAAGTTATGCAGTTCTTAACCATCCACCAGATCAGGCGTATAAGGCCATTGTTTTTCAATCTACACTGGTCAATGAAGCAGCGAGATGGCTCACGGAATATGATATTAATCATTTTGGTACTTACGATGCAGTACGAGATGCCTTTCTACAACGATTCAGACTAAAGAAGAATCCTGCTGAGATCTTTGATTATTTACAGAACAACCAACAGAAGGCAAATCAGACTGTCCAGGAATATGCTACTCTCTTCAGAACACATTTACGGCAGATACCACAGGCACATGCTAATCTACCTGATGATGTCATCTCTCAATGGTTTATCAATGGACTAACCCCACAACTGAAGCAGATTATGATCATAAGATGTGTCGGAGCAATGACACTGGATGCAGTCATTGCAATGGCTCTACAATTGGAATCCAAGGTTGGTGGATTTTCAGAAGACTTGGAATGGTTAAGGACAAACAAAAATATGACTGAAGATATAACCAGGCAAGTATACTGCACCACGTGCAAAAATTCAGGGCATACAAGTGCCAATTGTGCACTAAATCAAGCGTTTTGCGCTATCTGCAACTCTGCCGGACACACCACCGGAAACTGTGTTTACAATGCCAGAATACAAGGGGCAGCAACAGTCAATGCAGTCATCCAAGAACAGGTACAGCCGACGAATTACTATGTGCCTCCGCAACTAAGAAACAATCAACCAGGATATCGGAACTACCGAGGACAAAGGAACAACAATTATAATGCCAACCGATGGCAGAACGGACTACCACCAGAAAATCCCAATTTACCACCTCCACGCTGTCATTTCTGTGGTGAATTCGGCCACATTAGGAGGTTTTGCAAAGATGCAGTGGAATATGATAAAAAAAAGAAGGAGCGCCAAAATCCAATGACCAACATGGTAAAAATCACACCGTTAGAGACACAGACTGCTACACTCTAGACCCGTTCCGGTAAACAACTTCAGCCGGCAGCAGAAATCTTTGAACCCGGGATACAAGAACAACATAGGATGTATAACAAGGCTAGTCACTGGACCACAACAGAACCATCAGTGTTCCCAGAACCTATTCCAGTGACTCAGGCTTCTTCGTCAGAGAACGGAACGGAACAAAAGAAGGCACCAGCAGAGTCATCAGCATCAGTAGAGACAGCAGTAGACACTTCTGCATTAGTAGAGACCACAAGTCCACAAGAGCAAGACAACCAAGCTCAACAGGCCTGGAAAATTTTGTCCAAAGCATCCATCACTCTACCTCTAGGCCAACTTTTGGCGTTAGTACCTGGAATCCGGCAACAGTTTCAACAACATTTCAGCCCGGCACCCTCTTGCATTCCGGCAACCGCCGCAGTTCAACCGGAATCTGATTCTACGGTTGATCATGCAGTGCCCTTGATTACAGTATGGTATAAGAATCAGAAGATCACGCAGGTATTAATTGACGGAGGCTCCGGCGTAAACATTGCAACCGCAACATTATGTAAAAAGCTAGGCTGGACCGAAATCGAACCAGTTCAATTCTTTGTTAGAATGGCTGATCAATCTAGAGTCCATCCCGTAGGACTTGTACGGAATGTACCCATTACTCTACAAGGTACGACTTTCAAAATGACTTTTGTTATACTAGATCTACCCGAATCCACTTTGGATTACAACCTTCTTTTCGGCCGACCTTGGTTGAAGCATGCAAAGGTAATACAGGACTGGTCTGCGCAAGAGCTCACATTCAAGGATGCCAATCGTAAATATGTGGTAAAACTAGATGCTATACAACCCTGCGAACCTCACGCCAGACCCTATCTTGCTGAACCAGTTCATATGTTAGATGGACTATCAGATGATGAAGAAGAGCAATTTCTGAAGAGTAACGCCGATTTAATGTCTCTAGGAACTGTTGATCTACAGTCCGTCATCGATAATTGGAACACTTCAGTTTGTGCAGTAGTAGCTATCACCGAAAAGTCTGACCAAGCAGATATTGAATTACAACCACTATTCAAGCCAACAGAGGATACAGAGAACCCGCAACAACTTTATGTCCCTGAAGACCAGCTGATCACGTACAATCTAGGAGACAAGGACCATCCTCGACCTGTAAAAATAAGGCAAAACTTACCGGAAATCTTTCAGGCTAGTTTGATTCAGCTTCTTCGCGAATTCTCAGACGTCTTTGCATGGGATTACAAAGACATGAAAGGATTAGATCCGCGCATTTATCAACACAGAGTTATGTTGAAACCTGAAGTTAAACCAAACAAACAACCCAGGTACCGGATGAATCCCAATTATGCATCACAGGTAAAAGCCGAACTTGACAGATTATTAAAAGTGGGGTTCATCGTACCAGTAGAGCATGCTGAATGGATCTCACCAATTGTGATTGTACCAAAGAAAAACAAGCAATTACGAATCTGTGTGGATTACCGGAAATTAAACGCAGCAACAGTACCAGACCCGTTCCCGATCCCTTTTTTGGATACCATGCTTGATAGAGTTGCAGGTCATGAAATATATTCATTCTTAGATGGATATAGTGGTTACAATCAGGTTAGAATGGCTGAAGAAGATATACCAAAAATTGCTTTCATTACCAATTGGGGTGTCTTCGCCTGCACCGTAATGTGGTTTGGATTAAGAAATGCACCAAGCACATTTCAAAGATGTATGCAAGAGATATTTTCTCCTTATCTCACTTCATTCATGCAAGTATATCTTGACGACTTCTCAATCTTTGGGAAGATGATAGCACATTTAAGTCATTTGCGATGTTGTTTTCAGAAGTGTAGAGAATATAGACTCTGTCTTAACCCAAACAAATCCGTGTTTGCGGTTTCGTGTGGCAAACTACTTGGGCATATTGTATCTGCTCAAGGTATCCGAGTAGATCCAGATAAGATTTCGGCAATTTTAGAAGCCCCAGTACCCGCCACTCCAAAAGAAGTAATGCGTTTTATGGGTCAAGTACGGTGGCATGGCAGACACTTACGGTGGCTCGCTCATCTGGCTGTACCTCTGAATAGACTAATCACCAAGACTCCACGACAGTTCGAATGGACTCAAGAATGCCAAACTACATTTGATCGACTCAAGTATCTATTGACGCAGGCACCGATCCTACAACCACCGGACTGGGACAATCCGTTCCATGTTTTTGTCGACGCTTCAGATATTGCAATTGGCAGTATTCTGATGCAGCAAACAGATAAGTGGTTTCGCCCTGTTTATTACGCCAGTAGAAGGCTTGCACCGGCAGAAAAGAACTATTCCACTACTGAAAGAGAATGTCTAGGATTGATTTACTCAATCAAAAAGTTCAGACATTATCTACTAGGCCGGAAGTTTATCTTTCATGTGGACCATGCTGCCCTTGTTTATCTAGTAAGACAGCAGCATTTAGGTGGACGATTAGCACGATGGGTGCTACTTTTACAAGAATTCGACTATGACGTCTTTCACCGACCCGGAAATGCACATGCCCTAGCAGATTTCTTATCTCGCCTAGATTCCGGTGAAGCTCCGGTAGGCATAGATGACACGACTCCTACGATTTATAATGCTGAACCACTATCCGATGAGACGGCCAACTTACAAGCACCATCTACATATTATGATCAGATTTTAACTTTTCTCACCGAAGGATGCTTTCCATCTGACACTGCCAAGGCAGTTCGAAGGAAATTGGCAGTCTTTAGCCGCCGATTGCGGCTTGTGGCAGGAGAACTATATTATGTAGATCACACCGGAATCTTACTTCGATGTGTCCCTCCGCACGAAATTAACTCGGTCATCACGATGGCTCATTCAACCCCTACTGGTGGTCATTTTGCCACAGATCTAACTCACCGGAAAATTCTGCAAGGAGGTCTCTGGTGGCCAACGATGTACAGAGATGTCGCACAGTTTGTTAAACAATGTGATACTTGTCAAAGAACTGGTCAGCCTTTACAACGGCATCTTTTTCCTCTGCAACCCATCTTACCATTAGAACCTTTCCAGAAATGGGCTCTAGATTTTATCGGGCCAATTACACCTCCAGCCGTATCCAGTAACAATCGATACATACTGACTTGTATAGACTATGCAACGAGATGGGCAGAAGCCTGGGCTTTACGGTCCGCTACAGCGGTTACGGTAGCAAAATGTCTACTCACGGATGTCTTCCCACGATTTGGCTTACCCCTGGAAATTGTCTCAGATCAAGGCACTCATTTTGTAAACAATCTAATGAAGGCCCTTACACAATCATTCCAGGTCACACATAAATTTAGCTCTCCTTATTATCCACGTGCCAATGGATTGGCCGAAAGTACAAACAAATCACTGTTGAATATCCTCCGGAAATTGATCATGGAAGCACCGGAAAGATGGGATCAACTACTACCTGCAGTATTATGGGCATACCGGACTACATATAAGGTAACAACAGGCTTGACACCTTTCAAACTAGCTTATGGCTTAGAAGCAATAGCACCCATGGAAATAGTCATCCCAAGTCTGCGTGTAGCAATCACTCAGAAGATGCTACCGGAATATTCGCTGACAGCACGAATGGACGCACTCAGAGAACTTGATGAGCACCGATGGCTCAGTTTTTTAACTATGCGCGAAGTACAACTAAGGCAAGCCAAGACACACGATCGATATTTGAAGACTCCAATCTTTTCGGTAGGCCAGCTTGTACTCTTCTATAACGCAAAATCGGATAGAGCAGCAGGAAAATTCAAACTACGATGGTTCGGCCCTTTCAAGATCTCAGAACAAATCGGTCCGGCAACTTTTTGGTTGACTATGTTGACCGGAAATCCACTTCCAAAGGTAATCAATGGGTCGAAGCTACGGCCGTATTATCCCACTACTAGTACGCATTAAATTATTCGGCGGCGAACCGCGTTTTGTATAAATTTTTGCATTTTTCTTTTTTTTTTTTCTCCCTTTTTAGTCGTGTTTTGTACAAATCTTTATGTTACCAGCTGCCCCTCCCTACCGGTCACTCAAGTACGCACGCAAGCATGCAAACAGTATCATTCCCGCACCGCACAATGATACCCATCCCCTCTCTGCCGTCCGGAACCCGAACGATCCGCTCTACAGTTCCTCGTAGCAATCCTCAACCTGCAAAAACGAACATACGGCATCTCTCGCCCCTTCTATTCCGCCTTGGAGTTAGCCACCCGCGAACCCGTGAACTTTGCCTCTTACTTCTTCCAACGAGTTCATAAGGAATGCGTAGCTATAGTAAAGCAACTCCAAAAGGGCACCTCTCCGCGCTCTCGCCTTCCCCACATCATCTCATTCCTCTTCCCAACCATTCTTGCCGCACAACCCCCACCCACAGGCCCAGCACTTAGGCACGAAGAATCAACACAACCGCTCGATGAAATTGAAGAAGAAGACGAAGAGATCAATCAACTCTTCCGCACTAAGCGAATCCGGATCAGCTCTTCAGAAAGCGAAGTCCAAGGATCCGCCGGAAAGAAACAAGACACCGAAGAGGACAAACAAGAAGAAACATACCACGACACCGCCACTTCAATACACAACGACACCTCGACGGAGCAACAAGACCAGCAAAACCAAGCAGAGACAGAGATAGTGTCCACCGAAAAGGAATCCGAGCATCAACAGGACGAACCGGAATCCGCCACACAAGCACTGGATAAACTCATCGCAGCCATCAATCATACAGAAACCGAACAACAGACAGTTGCCAAGGTAACCGCAACTGACACTGTTCTTCCCACACCACCTGTCAACCCTGACCTCCCACCGGAACCACCCCGCCAACCCAGTTCTGAACCTACACCATCCTCCTCTTCCTCCCCTAACTACTCTCCGCTAAAATCCCAGAACCTACTCACCGATACGTCCTCTCAGCCTCGTCAACCACCACCACCACACAACGTATTTTTGGAACTAGCCTCCATGGGGCAGTTCCTCATGCATTTATCACACCAGCTGCCAGCACAGTTTAAGGAAGCCACGGACAATCTGAAGGCAGAATACCAATATAAGGTCGACGTCCTGGAAGCCGACATCACCCCCCTCTAGGAAGAAATCGAAGCCATAAAGACTGAGAATCATCAGCTACAGACACAGTTAGCAGAACTCCAAGCAAAATTTTCGGCAGAACAGACTCTAGTACAGCAAAGAGATGCAGCCCTCGAGCAAGTTGCAGCCAAAGAACGACTACTATACGCCGCACATGAAGAAATCCGAGCCCTGAAGACCACCCTCCACGAACACGAAGATATCAACGCCTCTCTCGAAGAGTTGGTCGCAGAAACAAAGATTCAATTGCAGGAGACCATCCAGAAGAATCAGGACCAACAGAAAGAAGCCGAACAAGTCCAAGAACAGTTACGACGAGCCCAAGAATGCACAGATGAGGTTAACAGTATCCTAAAACGCCAATTGATACGGGAAGGCCGATACCTAAAGGATATCGACAATACGCGCAGAGAACGAGATGCGTTTCGGAAAACCCTCGATTTCCAAACCCAGCAGTTTGAACGCCTAGACAACCAAGTGCGCAACCAGAAGGAGTGTATTACAGAGATGCAGACCAAACTGATCGAAATGCAGACAGCTCGAGATGCGGCATTAGCTAACGAATTTTACTTACAAGAGGCTTTCCTTCAAACCCAAACCGAAATTTTGTTAAATCAAGCCATAGCCCTTAGTGTAGTAAGAACCGACGCCCAATTACTAGAAGCCACCACCTTAGTACAGATGTTAGAAACCCTCAAAAAGAAAATTACCCGAACATTTAGGCTCGCCCGAAGTATGTACTTAGAAGGTCTAGTATCCGAACCATAGGAACCTGCGGGTTCGAGTCCACCGTGCGTGCCAAGTGTTAGACGGCCGCCGGACAAGGACAATTGTACTTAGACAGAGGGCTTTAATGAAGAAAGAACCCTTCGGGCAATGCGCGGTAAAGAAAGGTTCGCGCAAACCTTGTAACAGATTTCTATTTAAAGCAATGAAAGGAAAGCGGTAGAGAGCCCGGTTTTTGGGATTTGCAAGTGTAGTATTGTATGTGTATGTGTTCTGTTCCGTCTGTTCCAATGTCCTTGCTGCGTATCTGTTTGTGTGCATAGGCGCGTTATAATGCAGTGTTACGAATCGATACTGTGTTGTAGAGATTCCGTCCGGTACTGATTGAAGTGTTCCTGAACGTTGCTCAAGCTAGAACGCGTTGTTTGATAGTTCTTCTGTGGAGTAAGTAGCGCGAAGAGTAATCTCGAACTAATTGTCTGTAAAGTCTTTGTAAGCGGCTGAAATTCGTTACTGCATCTTATATTTGCTGTTTACCCCAACTACGGGAAGACTAGTAGCTGTAACTGTCTGAATGTGAGTAGAACAGCGTCGGTTTATGGTTAGTTGTTTATTACGAGGAGATTGACTGTTCGAATCCGCGTGACTTTAAGGCATAAGGTCTAGTTGGCACACCTATCTGTCTTGAAGAAGTACGGATTAGGTGATTTTGTTATTGAAGTATCTTTTGCGCGTAGAATACGTAACCGGACTGCTAACCTCAGTCCTGAAGTTCTAATTCCAATACACTGAACAATCTTCCGTTGTTCAGGGACGGATACTGAGCTAAGGACGGAAGGACAGTAAGATTGTGTGTTAAATTTGGAAAATAGTACAGGGCCTCTGTCTAACAGACCCCTACCACTCCCAAGGACCCACGTGGCTAAGAGAAGGATTGCGGTTAGAAGGATTTGGAACCGATTGAACTTGAAGTATCTGAATCGGAAGTAGAGTAACGCTTAAACCCATAATCAGTTTAACAATACAGATAAGGATTCTCAGGGTACCAAACTGCCTCTTGCAGATATCTCCCTGGATGCTCTCGTACATGCAGTAGTTAAGCATCACTCAAGTTGCGGACCTTCAAGCTCTTCACTCCTACCATGGTAAGAGGGAACCATAGTTGTGGATGCCATGTTCATGCCAAGTTCTTGACATCTACCAGATAAGGCAGCAATTATATCATCTGATAGCCAAGACACACTTCTATCCAAACTGATAAATGCCCAGTAATCAACAGTTCCACCTTCAACTAAGCCTTACTCATTCGTGTTTCATGAGCCAAACCTGGGAACAAGTTCTTCTTCTCTCTTTTTTTTTTGGAACAATGTCACAAAACAAGAAGATAGACGTTAGTATCCGTAAAACTAGTTGACATGTATCAATGTGCTCTTGTGCCTGAGATTCTCAAATGTGTCTATGCACGGCCATGTAATAGGGCCCTATATCAATGCATACATTGGAAGTGCATGACCTGAATGGTGCAAAAGACAGGGTTGTGCAAGAAGCACATGGTTGTCACTCGTCGAGGCTTTTGATGTTACTTGTAGATGTTGATGCTGGCTTTGGTGGAGGTATCCATTGGATCTCGAAATGATGTAATCCTCCTTAGTGGGGTCCATTTTAGAACAACATTTGGCACTGTAGAGATCACTTCAGGCATCTTCGTCTTTGGATGCTTTCTGAACTGTGGTATCCAGTGTGGTTGGCGCTTTGGTTCAGTGTAGGCTACTTGTACTTTTGCCTTCCAAACCCATACCCTTTTTGCATGTCTTCCTACTATGGTTGAAGAGGTGATTTGATCTTCTTTCGGTCTCTGTACGCAGTTCTTACCCTTTTCTCTTTTTGGCTTCTTTGTTGAGACTGTTCGCATGTGGGAGAACATAAGTTGCTGTGGATGTAAGAGCTTCTTAGGTACCCACATCCGTAATCACGCTTGTTGAGTTGCAACTAATTTCTTAGGCACCCAAACTTGTCGGATACCTTGTGCTTGAGTTTGTCCTAGCTTCTTCATTCGTCTTCTGGCCTCGTGGGAGTCCCTGGAGGGGAATTGTGGGATTAAGGCCGGTGGTTGCTCTCCTTTTGGTATCCAGATCTGCTTCATGCCCCGCACTACTTTCCTTTGGAAATCTCGTTGTGTATTTGATATAGCAGTTGTCTTTTTCGGTTGTGCTTGCCTTGTTGGTTGAGTTGTAGTGGCAACATTAGTCCTTGCACTAGAGGAGGAGTTAGCTTGTCTTTGAGCCTGTTCTTCCATGATTGAGTTCTCTTGCGACATAGAGCTTTTGACGCATACAACATCTCTTTTTCTAAGATTAGTCCTAGGAGAACTACAAGATGTGACATCTGGATTTGTGAGCATGCCGTTTTCTAGTTCTAATGTAAAGCATTGTCCCTGGACCCAAACTTGAAGAAGTTGACTTCTTAGGTTCAAGTTGACTGCATTGTCATAAATCCAATCTTGTCCTAAGACAAGAGGTTCTGTAAGGTTCTCATCTTGA
This sequence comes from Ceratopteris richardii, assembly GCA_020310875.1. Classification (NCBI taxonomy): domain Eukaryota; kingdom Viridiplantae; phylum Streptophyta; class Polypodiopsida; order Polypodiales; family Pteridaceae; genus Ceratopteris; species Ceratopteris richardii. The sequence goes on along the minus strand of CM035415.1, from coordinate 179,425,562 downwards.
CACACCAGCACTTTGATGTTCATTGGAACATCTTGAAGGTAGATGGGAAGTTCCACCTCACCCAAACAAGGGGTTTCAACACCTCCCAATCCTATGAGATAAGCTTCTATGGGATTGATGTTCAACTACAAGTATTGGCAGTAGGAAAGTCTAACTGCACTACTTGCTGCACCTGAGTCAATCAATGCTTTCACAGTCCTTGCACCCTTTCCTTGTCCTATCTCTATGGTCACAAAGGGACGTCGGTCAATGACTTGAGAAGTCGCTATCTCTGATTTTTGGCACATATCCATGTGATATTTTTGGGCTTTTGAGTTGACATCTAGGCCTAGTCGCCTTAACTTATTTCACCTTATGCGCTCTCTAGCCTCTGCTTGTGCTTCTTCTCTCACCCTTAACTCCTCTTCTTTTCGCTTCTTAGCAGTGTTGAGTCTCGTAAGCATATCCTCTGTAAGAGGTTCTTGGTATAACTTGACTCTACAACCACTGATATAGTTTGGCAAGATATCGCCTTCTAAAGTAGCCAATTGAACTGCACCGCTAGTGGAAATTCTGTTAATGATCATGGGTCCATATCCTCGTTTTTCCAACTTACGGGCATGTTGTTTTAGTGTGTAAACCAACACTAGATCTCCCTCTTTCAGTCCCTTATCCTTGATGTGTGCATCAAAGTATGCTTTTTGTCTTTTCTTTGCAGCATAGATGCATGCTGTCGCTTGTAGCCTTGTCTCACCTAAGCGTTCTAGATCAAAGATCCTAGAGGAAAATTCATGCCCATTCCACTCATGCTCTTGTGCTACTTTTAAGGATGGGACGAGGAAGTCCAATGGTAGCTCAACATTCTGTCCGAAGACCATCTGAAATGGGGTGGTGTTGAGTACTGTTTTGTAGGAAACTCGATAAGCCCAAACAACATGATGAAGTTGTTTGTCCCAATCAGAGCGTTTATTATTTACCAGTTTTGTCAATATGTTACAGAGGATCTTATTGGTGCTCTCGGCTTGTCCGTTAGCTTGTGGGTGATAGGGGGTAGACTTCTTATGTATCACCAAGAATTCTTGGAGAAGATTTTCAATGACTTCATTCAAGAAGTGTGTGCCTCTATCGCTCACTAGCTCTATTGGTAGTCCATATCTCGTGAACACATTCTCGAATAAGAACTTAGCCGTAGTCTGATCATCATTCTTTGTTGTGGCTTTCCCTTCTACCCACTTTGTAAGGTAATCTGTGGCTACAATAATATACTCTGCATGGGAGTTTCTAGCTGGGGGGTTAATAGGACCTATGAAGTCTATGCCCCACTTCGAAAATGCACGCCCTCCCATCATTGGCCTCAAAGGCATCTCGTCTTTTCTAACTGGATATTGTGCATGTTGGCATGTGTCACATTTCTTCACATAGGTATAAGCATCCATATGAAGAGTGGGCCACCAAAGTCCTGATAATAGAATGGTCTTGATTACTCGACCAGGACCAAAGTGTCCACCTGCAACACCACTGTGTGCAGTCTGTAAGATCTTTAAATAGTCTGATTCATGAATGCACAGTCTTAAGTAACCATCTTTGCCTCTGTGGTATAGGTTGCCTCCTACTAGGGCATAGCCTTGAGCTTCTTGCTCCATGCTTCATCTTCTTGCTAGACTAGCCTCTTTGGGTAATCTTCCCAATATCATAAATTCTACTAATGGAGCGCTCTAATCCAGAATTAATGACACTTGATAAAGGGTTGCATGCTCCACTGGGGGTTTTTCCTGGCACATTGGAAAATTCTTAATCCACTCATGAATTTCTTTGTCCATGCTAGGCCAATACATGCCTACGCATTTTAGATTCTGCAATGTGCATTGTTTAGAATAATGATTTCCTAGCAGTCCTTTGTGAGCTTGTTGCAACCAACTACTATGTTCATCGTCCTCAACACAACAAGTTAATACACCCTCAGTATCTTGTTTGTACATGCTTCCTGCCAATATGTGATATTTTTGTGATCTTACAATTTCTTCTTGTGATGTTTTCACATTCTTATTTGCACGGCCGAAGGTTAGGACTGGTACCAACTTATTTGCTCATTTAGGAACAACTTCTAAATTGAACAGATAAGCATCGGGTAATTCATCAGACACTCCTTGCGGTGACTCTCCTAAAGTGATGCGAGAAAGGTGATCTGCCCGACGGTGGGTTCTACCTTTCCTGACAACAACTTCAAAGTCATATTCCATTAGTAAGAGGAACCATCTTACTAAGCGTCCAATATTGCAAGGTTTATTGAGCAAATATAACAAAGCTTGATGATCAGTAAAGAAATTGAACTTGTTGGCCAATAAATAGTGTCTAAACTTCTTCACAGCATATACCATGCCTAACCCTCTCGCTCAGTTGTGGTATAGTTTCGTTCAGCTATGGTGAGCTGTCTACTAGCGTATGCTATGGGCAAATCTAAGTTTCCTTCTCCTGTGGGTTGTGTTAGCACACATCCTATGGCATGATTGGATGCACCCACATGGACATGGACTAGTTTATTCCAATCAAAAGTGGTCAGTATTGGTGCTGTGCACAAACGTTTCTTTAGTTCATCGAAAGAATTCTCACATTCGTCGTTGCACTCAAAATTAGACAACAAGGCATAAAGGGGTCGATCTATGATCACGTACATGTGAATAAACCTACGGTAATATCCACAATGCCCCATAAAGGCTTGTACCTCTTTAACATTCCTTGGCCTTGGCAACTCGGCTATGGCTCGTACCTTATCTTCATCTATTGAGATTCCATTCTTAGAAACAATATGACCTAAGATTTTACCTTGACGCACCATGAACACACACTTTTTTGGGTTCAGACACACTCGATATTCTCTACACTTGTTGAAGATTTGTCTGAGCTTAGGGATGTGAAATCTTCTTTCTTGGGAATGAGCACATAAATCATCCACATACACTTCTAAGCTCTTTCGCAAGAACTCTTTGAAGACATTACACATGAGCCTTTGGAATGTTGCAGGTGCATTGGTGAGCCTAAATGGCATCACACGAAATGCAAAGATTCCCCACTCTGTAGCAAAAGTTGTTTTGTGTTGATCTTCTGGGGCAATGGCTACTTGATTGTAACCTGAAAATCCATCAAGGAAGCTATAAAATTCCTTGCCTGCAACACGCTCCAATAGGTGTTCCATGATTGAAAGTGGATAACTATCTCTGATCGTAGAGGCATTAACTTTTTTAAGGTTAATACACACACGCAACTTTCCATTCTTCTTGGGCACCACTACAATGGGGGACACCCATTCAGTATGCTCAATCTCATAGATAAATCGAGCTTCAATCAACCTATCAATTTCTTCTTTTATCTTGGCTGCATTAGTGTCATTATATGTGTAGGGCTTCTGTTGGGCTTGGGATCAACAATCATGGGGATCGTATGAGAGCATATTCTTGGATCTACCCCCTTCAAGTCTCTATAGTGCCATGCAAACACGTCCCTATATTCCCTTAATAGAGCTACGAGCTCTATTTCTTCTCTTACACTTAGGTCATCTCCTATATATGTGCATCTCTCTTCGTTCTCTTCAATGGTCACTACAATTTTCTTGGTCTTTTCTTTATTATCATATGATTCTCCTATGATGGCCTCTCTCTTAGGCATTCGTACCAAAATTTTGCTGTCGTTAACTTCATATTTCTTGAAGTTTTCAGGTACTTCAAACAATGATTCCTCCTCTTCTTGTTTCACCGCTTTTCTTTTCTTTTCTTTTTCTTTTGACTGCTCTCACTTCCATCCTTTGAATTTACTGTTTTAATACTTGTGTGAGGTTCTTCTTCTCTCTAGGTGAACACTCCTATATCTTCTAGATAGTGCTGCTCTGAGTTACAGCAACTATCCATCACAATGGACTCTATATCATCATCATTCTCTTCTTCTTCTATGACATCACTAGGGTCACATTCTTCTAGCAAGGGCTGACACATGAACACTGAAATATCATAACCCTCCTCATCAGAATGAGGTGTCTATTGTTCTTCATTAACAACAATGTCCATGGTGGCTAAGATTTTCGGCCAGCCATGAGGCTCAAATTCGTCATCAGGAAAGATCATCGGTGTGTAGGCCCGGTCTCTAACTGGTCTATCTCCTGGTGAAGTTCCTTCTTCTCTTGCCTTTAAATGTTTTTCCTCTTCCTCTGTGACCTTGCACATCCACAAATGAGTATCTTCATGAAGCCATGATGGATCAGGTGAACTTCCAGAATGCACAGAGATGGAATCTTCTTTTGCTTTGTGGATAGGATTCCATTGTAGGGGTGGTACATCTCTAAAGGTGTAATCCTTCAAGTTGACCTTGGTGGTGACCCATAAGTGTTGTAAGTACAAGGAGTTGGTTCCCCAATCCTGTACTATTTGCAATTTTCATAGGAAGGGTCTTCCTAGGATCATCTCATAAACATTATTTTTCTCAAAGTGACATATAGAAAATGTGTGCTCAAACTCTACACCACAGGTGGTTAGAGTTATCCCTTCTAGCAATCCTAGAGGTCTTTCAAAATGACCATCTGCCATCTGAAGGTTCATTCTATTTGGTCTTAATGTGGGTTTTCCCCATTGCTTCCACAAGGAGATGGTCGCAATAGCAACACCGGCACGTGAATCTATGATTGCTTTGGGTGTGTAACCTTGGTAGTTTGGAAGATAACTATTACCTTCTTCACCCTCATACATGTCTCCTATTTTATCAAGAGGTATCTCTGGAACTTTTTGTGTAGAGCCTGTTTTTGGCATATTGGAATCAAGTTCTGGGACCTGATCCTTCACATGATTCCATAGCTCAGGTTTTGCTTTGAGCAGCTCTTCTACAATGAGATGACACTGAACCTTAATGTTCTTCACGACATCGGTGTTCCTTGGAACCACTGAGTCTTCATTTCTTACCAATATTGTGGGAGCTCTGATCTGAAGAGATTGAGATTCCCATGGGCCTGGAAATTGAGGCAGTTCTTCTACGGTATTAGATTCAAAATCTATCCTTTCGTCTTCTTGTTGCTCAACTTGTTCTCCGTAAATGGATGGAATGTCTTGGGGAAATTGATCATGAAGATCATCAATCTCAAGAATAGGTGGGGAATTACCCTTCTCCTTGGCCCATTTCTCTTCTTGTATTTCCCGCAAGAACTCTTGAGAGTACTGTTGAATTGAAGGAGGTATTCCAATATCCATGGAATTAGGAACATAAGCTCCCATTGGTGGTGAGCTTCTTGTCTCAATAACTGATTGAGCCTGTGGAGGTAAAGAAACTTGTGGTTTGTTTACCAACTGCTCTAATCTTTCTAGTAAGCCCTGGAAATGCAAATCGGGTTTGATAGAGTTTGTCTGATTGAACTTTTGACTAGTCTCGAGTATAGCTAGAGCTTGTTCTACCATTTTCATGCACATTTTCATCCGTTCAATCTCTAAGTCCGCTCTAGGGTAACTCTTGTCTAGGTTTGCAGTTGTAGGCCCTTCTTGAAGTGGAGCCTAGTAGGCCTTGAACATCATGTCCAAACTTTCTAGGGTTGGATCTACAAGAACAGATCCTGGTTGCGGCCTATTTACAATGGGTGGAGGGGTGGGATGAGATGGAGTGGATGGATTTTTGGCATGCCAGGGGTTTTGAGATGCAATGTCTTCTATTTTTGTTTTTGCATCTTTCAAGCTTTCTTCTAGTTTCGATAAGTTTTTATTCCACTTGTGATTGGCCTTCTCTCTGGTATCTTTCCATGTTCTTGTTTTCCTCTTACTAGGCTCTCCTGTTTCACTCGACTCCGATTGTTCTACTAGTTTATCTTGTTTTAATGCTTGTGCCCTAGTAACTGCCTGTACAGGAGCCACATTACTGCTACTGGCACTTGAATCCGCCACCAAGCCTACCACATTAATGGGTGTAATCTTGGGTGCACTGGAGGGGTTTCTTGGACAATCTCTAGGAAGATGATCTTTGCCACATTCAAGACAAAAAGCTTGTATTGTGATAGCCTGACCTTGACTCGGAGATGGTGGGTGGGGACAATCACGAATGAAATGGTCACCTTGACATCTCAAACAAGATCCTCTAGGGGCTTGTGGTCTCATTTGTCTCAATTGGGGCCTAGGGTTAGCATTTGTGTACATGACATTGGAGCGTTCAGGCTCCCAATTTTGCTCCATAGGTGGTGCCTCATATCGATACGAGTAAATCACACTATGCTCAGGCGACTCAATGTAATAAGCATGTGGACGACCTTCATGGGAGTAGTCTGAACTATAAGCATGAGAGTCATTCTCTGAGATCAGTGGGGTCACTGGCACCAATGCTCTATTAAGGTTCTCTTCTGCTATTGCATACTTAACTGGGATCACATTGGCAGGCGCTGGTGGTTGGTTCCTAGGACTAGTTGTGGCCTATATGGTGCCTGATACTGTTGTTGTGGTCTATAATATGGGTGTTGGTATTGGTTCTAATACCAACCTTGTTGGCAAGGTTGTGGATAATTTTGTCTAACAGCCTGTCTATTGTATGGACAATCTTGAGCTGTATGGTTCATGTATTTTCTCTCAATAGTGCAATATGGAGAATTCCTTTCTCTCATGTTCTGGTTGTGCATTGGGCACACGTTAGCCATGTGGTCCCCTCCGCAAGTATAACACCAGTTCAATGAGGTGACTCTTGGTATTTGTTTATTTTGAACTCCTAGCTTCTTGGCAACTTGCTCTGCTATCTCATCCAGCTCAATGGAGGCTCTGGAGGTATGACTAGTAGAACTGTCAGAGTCTTGATAGAGTTTGGATAGTCCTAACTCCTCTCCCAAGTTGTCTTCTATGTCAATGCAAGTCCGCACACACTCTTCTATGGATCTAGGCTCTTTCAAGTACACATATGATCTTAACTTTGTGCTCAATAAACCATCTAAGAACAAAGCCACTTGTTTGGCTGGTGTGGGTAACTCTGAAGTAGGGCATCTTTCTAGGTACTCTCTGAACCTTCTACCTGCTAGTCACACTGTTTCTTGGGGTGTCTGCTTGAAGTTGTGGATCAAAGATGATGTGTTATTCCTAATACCACTCTTGGAAAATTCTACAATGAATTCATCTAGCAGTTGACCTATATCGCGATAGTTGCGACTACTCAGTGGTTGAAACCAAGCTAAGGCAGTTCCCTTAAGAGTCAAACCAAATGCCTCGTACTGGGTGAACAAATCCTCAACCTGTTCAGCTCTTAACACTTGTTTGAACTCGGCCACGTGATCATAAGGATCTCCTGTCCCGTCAAAATAATTCTTCATTGCCTTGATTACTTGAGTGGGTCTAAGGGTTCTTGTGTGCTCTCGGGGTCTAGGCAATGGAAAATCATGTTCATCTCTTTGTTGCCTATGTGCTTGATGTCTCTCTCTTTCAGGTCTTTCATTTTCAAATCCTGATCTATTTCTGCCCATAGTGTGTGCAAAACTTGCCTCGGGTCTCTCTCTATTTCTTTCTCTCTGGGCTTCATGAGCTTGGGATGATCCTACTCCTTGGAGGCCATGGGAAACATTGGACCTTGGTGGAGGGAAAATCAATTCACTCTTCCAAGTATATGCATGTCTATCATGTTCTGTTACCAAGAACATCTTCTCTGATGTGTTATCTAGGTAGACAACTTTGCCTGGTGTCTCTCGATCCTTGAACTCGTAGATGATGACTATGTCCAATTGGCTAGGTTGATCTGGCTTGAATCTCCAAAAGGCTTCCTCTGTTTCTCTATTCAAGAATAGTTCTATGCTTTTGTTATCTTGAGGGATCCAATCTGGAGTGATCACTCTGGTCAAAACTGACTTGCCTCTAGGAGTATGGGGTCCTTGTCCTACATTTCCTTGTTCAAGGTCTCCTATCTCATTCTCAGAAATGATATTTCCAAACTCATCGGTCCTATCTCGTTGGTTGGTGACCACATACATGGTTCCTTCTTTATCTATGTATGAACCCTCTTCGAACTTGACTACTGGGTGTTCAAGTTCAAAGGTTTGATTTGGATTTTTGAGTTGGACTACTGATCGCCTCACGCCATCCTCATAGATGTGAGCACCTAATCGGTTGGTCCGAATATATATCCAGTTGTGTCTTATATGGACCTTCTAGTGTTTGTAAATAGGCTGTTCCTGAATTACCTGCAGGTTTTCCCATGCTAAAAGACATTTTTGAGTCACTTGTATCTGAACTTAGTACGTAAGGATGACCACTGAGTTGTTGTGCCCAAGACTTATCTGTATCGTTGAGAAGATGTAATGCTTTATCTATCCTTGCCTAGGTGTCTACCAGATCTCAAGTTCATAAGCTTTGGTTAAGAGTCCAAAATTTCCCCTTGGTTCCCTAGTCCCACCTGAGGGTCAACTTCAAAATAGTCTATCTAAAAACCAACGCGTTATTCTTATAAAAAACGAGCTTTCCAACGAGCTATAGAGCTCAAAAAATGGACTTTGGATGAAAAAGTTATGTCAAATCAGGCTCCTGGGGGTCAAAACAGGCAAACAAGCACTTATGGAAAAATCACGATTTTGTATGAAAATCCCGATTTTGTGAAATCAAGAGAATCGCGATGCTATGAAAGCACAGAGAATCATGATCCTATGAAACTAAGAGAATCGCGATGCTGTGAAATCAGAGAATCGCGATGCTATGAAATCAGAGAATCGCGATGCTGTGAAATCAAGAGAATCACGATGCTGTGAAATCAAGAGAATCGCGATCCTGTCAAACCAAGAGAATCGCGATGCTATGAAATCAGAGAATCTCGATGCTATGAAATCAGAGAATCGTGATGCTGTGAAATCCAGAGAATCGTGATGCTATGAAATGTTGGAGTTAGACGTCTGCGGAAGCACGCGAACAACACAAGGAAGAAGAAGAAGCTTGGAGCACAACACACAAGACTGAATGTATTACTAGAGAATGTACAAAGATAAGTAGCCCATTAGGGCAATAGGCGTATATACAAGCCGAGGGAAAAGAACCTCCTAAAGAGGGAAAAAAGTGCCCCAGCGGTCCTAGAGTGTTCACACACATCACTACCTAAATATAACAACAAATCCCCCCTGGGAGTGATGCGGTGAACAAGGAGCTGGCACTCATGTATAAGGAAGTGCCAAGCTATGTGGAAATCACTCCACAAAAGGAAGTAACTAGCTATGTGGAAATCACTCCACAAAAGGAAGTAAGCCCAAAGCTTTACGGAAAGCTTCAAACTTCTCCCTAGGCAGAGCCTTCGTGAAAAGGTCTGCAATGTTCTCCTGCATGGGCACATATGCCAAGCTGATCTCCCCAGCAGAGAACCTCTCCCTGACATAGTGATAATGCACCTCAATGTGCTTAGTGCGAGCATGGAACACAGGGTTCCTCGCAACTGCCAATGCGCTCTGACTGTCAGTGAAGATGGTCGTGCCATAAGACTGGCCAACACGTAAATCAACCATAAGGCGTCTGAGCCAGACACACTCAACAGTCGCTGTGAAAGCTGCCCTATACTCAGCCTCACAACTGGAAGTGGCCACAGTAGGCTGCTTCTTGCTCAACCAAGATATACATGAGCTACCAAGCATGAAGCAAAAGCCACTGGTGGACACACGAGTGTCATAGCAACCAGCCCAATCTAAGTCATAAAAAGCATGCAAATCTGGCGGTAGTGATCCCCCCTTGGGATAAAACAACCCAAGTAGCCGAGTACCACTCAAGTAGCGAAAGATGCGCTTAACCGCCTTCCAATGCGTGACTCCTGGGCAATGCATAAACCTGCTCATCTGTGAGACAGCAAACTGAATATCTGGCCAAGTAATGCATAAGTAAATCAAGCATCCAACAGCCTGCTGATAGAGAACATCATCAAATGCATCTCGAGCATCATGAAGACTCAATCGTAAACCTGTCTCCATAGTAGTGGCAATAGGCTTACAGTCTTCAAGGCCAAAATGCTGCAATAATGTGTCAATATATTTCGTTTGACAAAAAGCCATTCCACCATCAACTTGCATAAACTGAATGCCCAAATAGTGATGCAAATGCCCCAAATCAGACATCTCAAATGAGGCATGCAAATCAGCCTTGAAATCAGCAATATGCTTCTCAATAGGACCAGTGAGCAGCATGTCGTCTACATAGACAACAATGATCAGAAGCACATCATTAGCACGCTTAACATATAAGGTGCTTTCAGTTGGACTGTTCTCAAAACCATGTGCAATCAGATAGGCATGTATCTTCTCATACCAAGCACGTGGTGCTTGGTTTAAACCATATAACACCTTCTTTAACCTGCACACCTGGTTTTCATGCCCTTTCTGCACAAAGCCACGGGGCTGAAAAACATACACTTCTTCATGCAAATCACCATTCAGAAATGCTGTTTTAATGTCCAACTGATGTACATTCCAACCATGATGGGCTGCAAGTGCACAAATGCTCCGAACAGTAGTCATACGACATGTAGGTGCAAAGGTCTCATCAAAATCAAGGCCTCTTTCCTGCGCATAATCCTTTGCAACAAGCCTAGCCTTATACCTGTCAACTGTACCATCAGGTTTACGCTTCAGCTTGTATACCCACTTAGTGCCAATGACCTTCTTGCCAGGAGGCAAGTCACATAAAGACCATGTACCATTCTTCATTATAGCATCATATTCAGATTGCATAGCAGCCATCCAATTTTCTGAATTCTGTGCTTCATCAAAAGAAACAGGCTCATTCTCATCACAGAGACTTGATGCAGCCATAGCATAGCAATCTGATGCAAAGGAGGCACTATGAGAGCCTGAACGAGTACGATATGACAAAGGTGCATCTAATTTGCTGTCACACAAAGTCTGCACCAGCTATTTTGGCATAGTTTTTGCCTGCTCAATATCAGCTCTCTCATCAACAAGTGCATCATGTAAATCTGCATCAGAAATGGAATGATCTGCATCATCATATGAAACCTGCAAAGGCTGAGAAGTTGCCTCATTAGGACCAGCACTAGACTGTCCACCTGTAAAAAGAGGCATCAAAGTATCATACATGTCTTTGGAGCTAACAGATGTCTCCTTAGTACATGAAAGCAATGGCTGAATAGAATCTTCCACAAAGACAACATCACGGCTAACCAGAATGTGTTTAATCTGTGGATGATACAGACGGTAGCCTTTACTTTCAGAACTATACCCAACAAAAATACATTTTACTGCCTTATCATCCAATTTTCTGTGATGTTGTTCAGGCACTAATGCATATGCCAAATAACCAAAAACATGTAGATGAGCAACAGATGGCTTGTGGTCATGCCAAGCCTCATATGGAGTGATAGAATCCAACGCTTTAGTGGGACACCTGTTCAGTACATATGCTGCACACATGACAGCCTCAAGCCAGAAACTATGAGGTAAAGCCTGACTCTTGACCATACACCTCGCCATCTCCATGAGAGACCTGTTCTTCCGTTCAGCAACTCCATTCTGTTGAGGTGTATACGGCACTGTACACTGGTGTTTTATCCCATGTTCAACCAGAAATGCATTAAAATTTGAAGACATATATTCCCCCCTCGATCAGAACGGAGGGTGCCCATTTTACATGCTGACAGATTTTCAGCCAAAACCAAAAACTGTTTGAAGCACATGAACACTTCGGACTTTGCTTTGAGTGGATATATCCATGCATGCCTGGAAAAATCATCAATGAAAGTCACGAAGTAAAGGTAATTTCCAAAAGAGGGTGTCTGCATAGGACCACATACATCACTATGTACAAGCTGCAATTTCTGCGTAGCCCGAACTGAACCATCTTTTGGAAAGGAAGAATGCTGCATTTTTCCCAAAATACAGCCTTCACAAACATGTTTTCCAGATGCCTCAATTTTGGGCAAAGAGGACACCATTTCAGATTTCTGCAGGCGTAACAAACTAGCAAAATTCAGATGACCAAAGCGTGCATGCCAAAGCTTTGCATCTGACATAGCCTGAGAATCATGAACTGCACATGTCGAATCATTCACAGATCTTTCATAGTCTATGAGCTTATACAGCCCACGACATAAAATGCCAGAAGCAATAATCACATCGCCATTTGAGAGATCATGGACTGTACACCTGTCATCAACGAATTTCACAACCAAGCCAATCTTGGCTAATGCAGAAACTGATAAAAAATTCTTTTTGATCCCTGGCACAAATAAAGCATCTGACAAAGTGAAAGAACTACCATCAGCAATAGTCAGAATGATCTTACCAACTCCCATAACAGGACAAGAGGAGTCATTGGCGCATGTGACAGTATTCCCTGTAGGGGCAGGCTCGAGTGAAGAGAAGAAACTGTGCTGCGAGGTAATATGTTTGGTCGCCCCACTGTCAAAGTACCAAACATCTGAGTCTACTGCAGACATGCACTGATCATGAGAAGATGGGTCAAAACTGCAAACAGTAGTAAACGCCCATTCTTCTTCCTGCACAAGATTTGCAGACTCTGTTTTTGGTGTAGAGGCCTCTGCAACAACCATTCCAACCTCTTTCTTCTTTGCCTCTTTAGTAGCTAGTTTTGGACAGTTCTTTATGATATGATCATTGCCTTTACAGTACTTACAAAACAATTTTTGCTTTTCTGATTTTTTCTCATCTTTGTCTTGGTTCTTTGAATGTGTAGCATTTGCAGATTTCTGCTTACTAGTAGAAGAGCTCCATTTTCCTTTGCCCTTCTGACTAGCCAGGAAAGCTTGATCTGCAACTCGCATAATGGACCTGTTCTGCCTGGACTGATCTTCCTGCAACAGAACAGAGACTAACTCCTCAAATGATAAGGCATTCGGATTGCCTTTCATCATCAACCGAAGAGTAGAAGCAAAACTCTGATATGAGTCAGGAAGACCATTCAAAACGGTCTGCACAAGTGAGCTATCTGGTATAACCTCATCAGCAGAAATCAACTGTTCCTTCAAATCTTTGATCTTCGTTAGGAAACTGTCCATAGAATCACCTTCATTCATGTGCTCACTCTCCAACTGTTTTCGGAGATAAGCAACACGAGCTTCATTCCTAGCTTGGTACAATGTGGTAAGTGTATCCCAAGCATCCCTAGCTATTCTGCAAGAGCGTATGTGAGGAATAATGGCACGTTTGACAGACAAAGCTATCAATGCATGTGCCTGGGCATCTCTGCCATCCCAATGAATCTGCTGTGCAGTAGGTGCAATAGAAACAACAGCACGAACAGGAATCTGCACAATATCATCTTCGACACCATCTTCATCAGCTCCAGCACCTCCAGCACCTGTATTTGTAGTACCTGTAGTCGCAGGTGTAACAAGACGTCTTTCAACACCCTGCACAATGTTCCACAGTCCTTTTGCAACCAATACATGTCGCATCATATAAGCCCATAATGGGTAGTTGGTACCATCCAACTGATCCTCAACAACCAACATACGGAATACATCACTGCTTTCAGCCATGGCCGGTGACTAAAATACCTTGATGCAGAAAATTGACTGTATCTCAAAAAGTTGAACGGAACTGCCCAGACGAGTTCTGTTAGACCTGTAGCAGACTTTGAGACGCTTAAACTGGCGAACAGAAACTGGTATATACCTTTGGCACAAAAGGACAAAATAGCCTGCACAAGCGCTATGATAGTGCGTTCGGAGGCCGAAATGAGCTCAGATCGCGATTTCGGCACCACAAAGCGAAGTGGTTTTGATCTCGGAAACACCCTGAGTATGCTCACCAAATTTCGTGCGAATCTGAGACTGCAAACGGAGGAGTGTCGACGGCGCCCTAGAAGAAGCGACAACCTGCTCTGATACCAATTGTTGGAGTTAGACGTCTGCGGAAGCACGCGAACAGCACAAGGAAGAAGAAGAAGCTTGGAGCACAACACACAAGACTGAATGTATTACTAGAGAATGTACAAAGATAAGTAGCCCATTAGGGCAATAGCCGTATATGCAAGCCGGGGGAGAAAAACCTCCTAAAGAGGGAAAAAAGTGCCCCGTCGGTCCTAGAGTGTTCACACACATCACTACCTAAATATATCAACATGAAATCCAGAGAATCACAATGCTATGAAATCCAGAGAATCGCGATGCTATGAAATCCAAAGAATCGCGATGCTATGAAATTCAAAGAATCGTGTTTTTGAGAATCACGATTGTAAGCAAAAAATTGTGTTTTTGAGAATCGCGATTGCCAGCAGAGAATCGTGTTTTTGAGAATCATGATTGCCAACAGAGAATCGTGTTTTCACAGAATCGTGTTTTCACAGAATTGTGTTTTCACAAAATTGTGTTCTGAAAATCACGATTTTGTCTCAGAATCGTGGTTTTCAGAAATTCAGAGAATCGCGATTTTGAGCACAACCACAGAATCACGATTCTGAGAATGACCCCAGAATCGTGTTCTTTTCAAAAGGCTTTTAGGCGAGAAACAGAGAATCGTGATTTAAAAAAAAAATTGAATTTTTCACAGAATCGCGATTTACATTACAAAATCGTGTTTTTTGGCGGAAAATTCAAATTTCTGAGCGCCGAGCAATGGCGAGCTCCATATGTGCAGAAAATCATGAAAAAACACGAAAAAACACAAGCGCTTGCTCTCTCTTGCACTTCCTAACTCCTTCCCACACAATAATGCATGAAAGATGGTATGAAAATGGTGAAAATGCACTAAAAGCCAAGAAATTTCTATGAACAAGAAGATGGAACAAGATGGAGATGGTGATGATGATGAAGATGAAAAAGAAAAATCAGAAAATGAACAAAAACGAGAGTTTTTTTACCTTCCAATGTCGCAAATCTACGATCTTACCATCACAACGCTCGTCCTCGAAGCTCTCTCCCCGGCAACGGCGCCAAAATTTGGTGTAGCTCAAGCGTAAGCACCACCTCCTTTACTAGTCAATCCGTGGAGACGTGAGGACTGGTATGAAGACCACAAGCAAGTGAAGGCACAAGTGCGTGAGTGAAAGCACACAAACATGCACACACATACACACACACGCGCACAAGGTAAGATCAAAGAGAGGAACAATGGAAAGCTTCGATTGCAAAAGAGTTCTCTTACAAAGCTCTATTCTCTAACAAGCTAACCCCAAAAATGAGCTCTCTAGCTCTTTTTATAGTTTTTTGACTAGTTTTGGCCTTGTCCAGACCTAGTGTCCGGCGTAGTTAAAAATTAGGTTCCAGGGCTTATTTGAGGGCTCAAACGGAGTAAAAAAATTATGAAAATTGGTAGGATGATGGTTCTAATACTCCTCAAGCTCTAGGACTCCTCGGCTTGAAAAAAATGGAGTTACAAAAATGGAAAATGGTATTTACAATGGTTTTTAGTGATGAAAATCACTATTTTTGTAGGGGATTCTTGTGAAAATTAAACATACACTTCTTGGAGCTCCCTACTTGCTCCCTTCTCTTGTGTGTCCACTTCTTTGATGTGCTTCCATGCTTTTTCCTTGATCTTGAGCTTCAACATCATGTCTTGTGGGAGAAGTGGTCACACAATCATGCAACATTTCCCTATTTGCAAGCAATTCCATATTAGGGCACTCTTGAGACACATCCTTTCTTGAATCATTTCCTTTTAGCTTCTTTGAGTGCTCTTTCTTAGGTACCATGACATCATGGATTTGTGACAACCTATCTTCCAACAAACTAAAGACTTCTTTATGCCCTATCTTAGCGGATACATATCCTTGTGCAAGATGTATACTGACTTCATTCTCAAAAATCCAATTTTGTCCTAGGATCACATTTTCAATAAGCTCTTCATCTTTGCATACCAAGAGACGTTGCTCCATAGTGGAGTTTCCTAGGTGAAGGAACATTGCTCTCTCCCTAGCAACGGCACCAAAATTTGGTGTAGCTCAAGTGTAAGCACCACCTCCTGTACTTGTCAATCTGCGAAGATGTGAGGACTGGTACGAAGACCGTGAGGAAGTGAAGGCACAAGTGCATGAGTGAAAGCACACAAGCATACACACACATACACACACACGCACTAGGTAAGATCAAAGAGTGGAACAATGGATGGACTTCGATTACAAAAGAAATCTAATACAAGAGCTCCAATCTCTAACCAACTAACCCCAAAAATGAGCTATATAGCTCTTTTTATAGTTTTTTTGAGTAGTTTTGGCCCTATCCAGACCTAGTGTCTAGCCTACTTTAAAATTAGGTTGCAAGGCTTATTTGAGGGCTCAAACGGAGTCTAAAAATTATGAAAATTGGTAGGATGATACTTCTGATACCCCTCAAGTTTGAGGACTCCTCAGCTTGACCAAAATGGAGTTGGAAAAATATGAAATGGTATTTACAATGGATTTTAGTGATGAGATCCACTATTTTTATAGGGATTTCTTTTGAAAATTTGGCATGTACTTCTTGGAGTTCCCTACTTGCTCCTTCTTCTTATGTGTCCACTTCTTTGACATGTTTGTGTGCCTTGTTCCTGACCTTGAGTGCTAACAAATGTAAAGAAGATGCAGATCAAGTAGCAGTGTTGGGTGAAGAACTCTTGAAGAGTCGGGAAGCATTCACAATAACCAATAACAAAAGCATTAAGAAAGAAGAAGTCATTGGAAGCCTTCAGGCTCAATTATCACAGAATAATCAAATGAGGATACTAGTAGTTCAAAGCTCCCAAATGGCTATTGCGGAGACTGAGGTACATCCTCCTTCTCCCCCCCTACATCATTCACCAATAATGGAAGAGGAAGTAGAGAAGGTCACTAATAGACATAAACGGGCTATTGGAGAACTAAACCATAATGAGAGGACACTACTAGTGCCCCAATGTACAAAAAAATTTGAAAATCAAGTGGTGAAAGTAATGAAGGAGGCAAAAATTGACAGTAAGAATTTTGAGCAAATTTTGAAGCCCTTCAATATACCATATGGTCTATTAAAAGAAGAAACGAGGCAATACATCAAGAGAACAGATCAAGATCTGTAGTTCAAAATGGATACATTTTCTTACACACAAGAAGAGTTTGATAAGGAAGATCCGATTTGGAGAAGGAAAGTTTTAGAGAAGAGTCCAACTTTACAGGTGCACCCGACGTCGATGTAGGTGTCAGTATGCGCATCGAAATTAAACTGTTGGTATAGGCATCGATATAAGCATCGGTATGAGTGTCGATATAAACATCGGTATTACTGACACTCATACCGGCGGTTATACCGATGCCTGTGTTGGGTGTACCATCACATATATTGGTGCCCCCTAGGTTTACCGATGCTTATTCCGATGGCATTACCGGGAGTACCGTCACTTATACCAATGACCATATCTGCAAATTTTTTTTTGGGCAAAGTGTGTTGTCTTTTTGCTACAGCAACATTACCATGATATTGCTTAGCAAAAGATAATACACTCTGCCAAAAGAAAAATGAGTACATGTGATGTTATGTATATAAGTCACTTTGTGCCTCTTTGTAAACACTTTTTGCCATTGTGAAGAAGGAGAACTGAGATTTTTGAATTTGCTTCTTCCCTGCTGATTTTCATCTTCTCTATGATCTTTTGTGTGTGTGCAATGCTTGCAATATGTGTAGGACTGTTATCTATCCCTTCCCATCACTTTTGAACGACTGTAGTGTGTGTGTGAACCAATATGAGTTGTGAAGCGAGTGTAGGAGTTTCCCACCGTTCACTATTTTGCCCATAACTTGAAGAGCGTTTGTCAAATCTGAGTGAAGAAACCACTAGTAGATGCGTCTCTCAAGAGCTTCAAAATCAACCTGCTATTGGCCATATTCAAAGTTCAGAGCTGGGAGAAACATTCAAATTTGTGCTTACTAATGTAAGTGGTATCGCGACAGATATTTCCAAAGGTTTAGTGAGTTGGAGAGGTAGTTTAATCTTTTCACATGCATTATAGCTAAGCCACTTAACTTTCTATCATGTGTGCACATGTCTTCATACACTTGGTTCATGTGGTTTTTCGGATTGATAATTAAACGTGCATCGATCCACCACTATACGCACTTGTGGGGCAAATGAGATTTAGTCTCTTTGACACAAGTCCCTAAGACTTTACGACTTAGGTACACACGTTTTTGGTACCATTGTCGGGAAACAAACTCAACCAAGAGTGCCTTCGTGATGGTTATAGCTCAGGAGTGAAGGAATCGTACTTGTAGAGGTGAATTCATTCAGTGGCAAGTAGTCCGACACTTCAGCACTTGTTACTTCACATCCTTTGTGAGGAACAAATCCTATATATGCACAACAAGCACAATGAACCCAAGTAGGTCTCCTAGCCTTCTCCTGAAAAGTACCTGACTTGGATCAAGCAGTTTGACCCACCACCTGAAATCCAATGACTCCAAGATTTTGTCCACACCTATTAGACTCTGTTAGCTTTCCAACAAGCCAACAAACACTCAATTTGGATGCGTATAAGTCAGGTAACTTACTATTACAAAACAGACTACCTATCTGTCCACCTTTGCAAATTTTTCAGTTACAATAAAACACAGATATCTCAACGCAACAGTACGCAATCACTGTGCAAATTGATAGAAAAAAAGTAGGACAGATAGGCTTTTATTCAAGACAAGAATAATCGTATTTGGATTTATACACAAAGCGCAACACTTGTTACAAGTTGGGTATGTCTGACAGACTACACTAGAGAGAGAGAGAGTCTAGTGTGAGAAACTAATCCAAAACCTCACTTACAGAGATGATCTGGTGCTGAAACTTCTTGGGCATGCTCCTCTGGTTCCTGGGCACTTGCTAGATGCTTCTTCTCAGTCTTGGTATCCCGAAAATGCGCCTTGATGCTTGTATGCATGTGTGTGTGACCTTTCACATACCCCTTGCTTGTCTCTTGACTCTTCAATGGATTCTTCTTGCTCTTCAAACTCCCTTGAGTGCCCTTTGATGCTTCCTTTGACTCCTAATGGATACGGAGTTGTGGATTTATGATTATCTAAGCAATGGCCCATATTTTGAATATCAAAATTATCAAAATAACTTTCTAAGCTTGCTCCTTTTTCAACACTCCCCCTCAAGCTTAGGTAGGAAGTGTCTATGTCCATCAAGCTCATCATGTTCTTGAACTTGCTTAGCTTTGATGCATCCAATCCTTTGGTGAATAGATCAGCAACCTGCTCCTTTGTTGTCACAAAATGAACATCCACTTCATTAGTAGCAACCTTTTCTCTTACATAATGGTAATGCACTTCAATGTGCTTACTCCTAGCATGATACATGGGGTTATTAGCCAAGTGTATAGATGACATATTATCTCCATAAAGGGAGATTGTTCCAACGTGCACATCCAAGTCAATTAGAAGCTTTTTAAGCCACATAGCTTCACATGTAGCTAGAGCTAATGCTCTATACTCAGCCTCGGTTGAAGACAATGCCACCGTAGGTTGCTTCTTTGACATCCATGATATAGTCTTTGTTCCAAGCATGAATACATACCCCAAAGTGGATCGAAGCACTCTTTTGGCTGCATTTAAGTGCTCTTGAGTAGCAACATGCATAAATTGGGCAAGTACGCCTACCATATAAGAAAGATCAGGTCTAGTCATTGTTGCATATTTTAAAGAGCCAACCAAGCTTCTATATAATGTCAAATCATGAAGTTTCTTACCATCCAACATGCTTACCTTTGTATTTGCATCAATAGGTTGAGTGAGTACCTTACATTCAACCATACCATACTTGTAAAGTACATCCAATAGGTATTTCCTTTGCAAAAGGTATATGCCATCCATTGCATAAACAACTTCAATACCTAGAAAGTACTTTAACTCACCCAAATCAGATACCTTGAACTCCTTTCCAAGGCTCCTCTTGATGTCTTTAATTCCTTCATGGTCACTACCTGTTATGATAAGATCATCCACATATATGCAAATAAATACCACCTTACTCCCTTCTTTCTTCATGTATAGTGAGGGATCAGATTTTCTTTGAATGTACCCACACTTTCCAAGGTAATCCACAAGCCTTTGATTCCAGGCCCTTGGTGCTTGCTTAAGACCATACAAGGCCTTCTTCAACCTACAAACAAAATTAGGATGATCCACATCTTCATATCCAATAGGTTGTGCCATGTATACCTCTTCTTTTAGCTCACCATTCAAGAATGCATTTTTTATATCAAGCTGATATATAGGCCATCTTCTACCTGCACATACAGCTATTAAGGTCCTTATTATTGTTTTGTTAGCCACGGGGCTGAAGGTCTCTTCATAATCCACACCAAAGGTTTGTGTGAACCCTTTGCAACCAACCTAGCTTTGTGTCTAGCTAGTGAACCATCGGCATTCCTTTTAGTCTTATACACCCATTTGTTTTGAACCACTTTCATACCTAGTGTTTTAGGCACTAATTCCAAAGTCTCATTGTCCTTGAGTGCTTTCATCTCTTCATCCATTGCTCTCTTCCATTCCTCCTTTGTTGATGCCTCCTCATACATTTGAGGATCATTATCTCCAATAACCTGCATCATATAGGCATAGTGCTTGGCAATGAAAGAGTCATAACTTAACCTTTGTATTGGCTTCTTGAGCCTTGAGGATCTCCTCTCATTCCCTTTAGGGAATTGCTTCCTCAACCTTGAAAGCTTTACTTGTGGTGTAACCACCTCTTCATAGTCTTCTTCATCCTGTGACTCACTATCACCTTTATGATCATCATGAGAGTCACTAAGAGACTTATACCTGGATGTTGGTGATTCTCATAGAGTTCTTCTTTCTCCCATGTGCCCTTGGCTAACTGATCTTGATGTTGAAGCCTCAGGCCCACTCATTTGAGTTGATTCAACCTGCATATCACCTTTACCACAAATCGATACATCATCCAAGTCATCATCTATTACCTTTTCTTTTCCCTTGTCTACATACCAAGGTTTCAATTCATTAAATACCACATCTCTTGATACATAAAACTTCTTGGTGTAAGGGTTATAGCATTTGTACCCCTTTTGCTCAGTAGAATAGCCAATGAAAACACATTTTTCAGATTTTGCATCAAGTTTAGATCTTACCTCTTCTGGAATGTGCACATAGCAAGTACATCCAAAAACCTTGAGATGTTCCACACTTGGTTTCTTACCATAATAGGCCTCATTTGGAGTCAACTCGTGCACACCACTTGTAGGTACCCTATTCATCAAATAAACTGAAGTATAAACAGCCTTAGCCCAATAAAATAATGGCATGTGCGCTTCATTAATCATACACCTTGCAATTTCAAAAATGTGCCTATTTTTCCTTTCAGCCACCCCATTTTGTTAGGGGGTATACCTGCATGTAAATTGCCTTTTAATACCATTCTCATACAAATAAGAGCTGAATTCTTTGGAGAAGTATTCTCCCCCTCCATCAGACCTTAGGGCTTTGATATATTTACCTGTCTCCTTCTCAACCTCTTGCTTGAACCTCTTGAACATAGAGAACACATCTGATTTTTCTTTAATGATGTATATCCAAACTTTTCTAGAATAATCATCAATAAATGTAACAAAATACCTTGATCCTCCCAAGGATGACTCATTGGAAGGTCCCCATACATCAGTATGGATGAGGTCCAAGAGATTTGCAGCCCTATGTGTGCTCCTTTGGAATGGTTGTCTTGCTTGCTTCCCTAGTTGACATGCATCACAAAATTCATGAAGCTCTTTGTTCTCAAACATGGGCAGCCCTCTTACAAGCTCTTCCTTGCTCATATTCCTTAGCTTAGGAATTTTGACATGCCCTATTCTCTTGTGCCAAAGGTCAAGTTCAGCAATCCTTTGATTACCAATCATAACAAAGCATACCTTGCTTGCATTTGGAGACACATCCAAGGTGAACATTCTTCCTTCCTTTCTTCCTTGAGCAACAAGCTTGTTTCCATCTTTTGGATTCCTTATAAAGCATCCTTTGTCATTGAAGGTGACCTGCAAACCCTTCTCTACCATTTGCCCTACTGAAATAAGGTTCTTAGTAATAGATGGAACATGCAATACCTTCTCAAGCACCTTGGCTGATTTTTCACATCCAATTCTCACATCTCCAATGTGCTCTATGACATGTTCGGTGTTGTCACCCATCTCCACACACCCTTTGGACTTTGGAACCTGCAAATTGGTGAATATATCACCCTCACAAGACATATGATTGCTGCACCCTGAGTCTATGTACCATTTGGTATCATATTTAGCATCCTTTGAATAACCATGTCTCATAGCAAGCAATTGATCATTACCTGTTTCCTTGTTTGAAGCATTTGCATAGTTCCCTTGCTTTCCTTGAGTGTATTTACCATCTTTATATCTCCAATCTGAAGCTATATGATTTGGTTTACCACAATTATAGCAAATCATACCTTTGTGGGGGTTGTAGCCTCCTCTTCCTTTGCCTCTACCTCTTGCCTTTGCTTGGGAAGTACAGTCACTTGAGCTCTCTTCTTCTTCTTCTTTGCTTTGATGGTTTCCTTGATTGTTGTAGCCTCTTCCTCTTCCTCTTCTTCCACCTCTCCCTTTGCCTCTTTAAGAGTATAGGACCTGACCATGAGTGTCCTTGCTTTTGGATGAATCTCCAAATGATGCCTCCTCAGCCACCAAGTGAGGAATGAGGTCTTCTAAGCATGGAAGTGGATCTCGATAGAGGATAGTGGTAATGAGAGGCTTCCACTTGTCTTCTCCTCTCAATCCATTGAGAGTGACCTGAACCAAATATTCATCATCAACCTTGCATCCCACTGATGCTAATTGATCCCTTAGATCCTTGATTTTGAGTGTGTACTCAACCACACTTTGGCTACTACCTTTCTTCATGGTATTGAGCTCATTTTTTAGTTGCATTTTCCTAGCTCTTGTAGAGGTTGCATAAACCTTTTCCAAATCATCCCATACATCCTTGGCATTATCAAAATTTTGTATATGGCCAACCATAGCATTAGAAATTACCTGAGATATGAGGAACATTGCTCTTCTATTCCTTTCTTCCCACTCTTTGAGCTCCTTCCTTTGTGCATTGGTAGTGGTTGCATCTTTAAGGTCTACATCAGGTCTTTCTTCTTCTCCACTCACTATGGACCATAGCCCTTTGCCCATGAGGTAATTTGTAACTCTGAACCTCCAAGGTTGCTAGTTGTCCTTGTCCAACAACTCCACTTTTTGCCCCAAATCTTCCATTGAAATGAGAGTATGATAAAGAGGTTACCTTTGCAAGCAATCCCTTGTGTTGCACTTCTCTCCTCTTTGATGAAGCACCTCCTTCTCCAAGAGTACTTCCTTGTATTGTGCTGCTGCTAATCCAAGCTCCAAAGCTCTGATACCAACTGTGAGGAACAAATCCTCTATATGCACAACTAGGTCTCCCAGCCTACTCCTGAAAAGTACATGACCTAGATCAAGCAATTTGACCCACCAATTGAAATCCAATGACTCCAAGATTTTGTCCACACTTAGTAGACTCTGTTAGCTTTCCAAAAAGCTAAGAAACACTCAATTTGGATGAGTATAAATTAAGCAACTTACTATAACAAAACAGACTACCTGCCTGTCCACCTGTGCAAATTTTTTAGTTACAATAAAACACAGATATCTCGGTGCAGCAGTGCGCAATCACTGTGAACATTGTTACAGAGATAGTAGAAGAGATAGGCTTTCATTCAAGACAAGAATCACTGCATTTAAATGTATACACAGAGCGCAACACCTGTTACAAGTTGGGTATGTCTGACAGACTACACTAGAGAGAGAGGGTCTAGTGTGAGAAACTGATCCAAAACCTCACTTACAAAGATGATCTGGTGCTGAAACTTCTTGGGCATGCTCCTTTGGTCCCTGGGCACTTGCTAGATGCTTCTCCTCAATCTTGGTTTCCCAAAAATGCGCCTTGATGCTTGTATGCATGTGTGTGTGACCTTTCACATACCCCTTGCTTGTCTCTTGACTCTTCAATGGATTCTTCTTGCTCTTCAAACTCCCTTGAGTGCCCTTTGATGCTTTCTTTGAATTGTTAGCCGGCCGCCGCAGTGAGACTCGCATAACGGAAATCTTTGTAAAACACGCGCGAAAGGTTGTTACGCGCATTCTTGTAAAAGTTTATATAAAGCAATGAAAAGAGACGCGCAGAGACGAGATTTTGTTGAGAAATTCATCAGACTGTTCGTCTGTGTGTGATCTGGTGTTAGTTAATCTTGTTATTTCCAAGATTGTCTAAGTGTCCTGTGTATCCGTTGGTCTGTGAATCTTTACTGAAAGTGTAGTTGTCTGTATTGGGCTGACTGATCGTCTTGGGATGATCCACCAGATAGTTAAAAGTTCTGCGCGTAGAAAATAATAGTTCTGGTACTACGGAATATGTTGTTTTAATGTTACTCTATTGTGGTATGGTAAACGAATGTCACCATAAGAAGCTTGAGCAGGTACAGATGACCTTCAGGAATTCGGTCCTACATAACTGTATTCGCGGTGACGTCGATTGTAGAATGGTTTAATATCTATCTGAACGAGTGACTTGATTCTTGTGCTAAGGACTTCAGCGAAGTAAGTATTAAAATAGTTGCGTATAAGCGAATCCTGTTAAGTTCCATTAGACCCCTATATCTGACGTAGTTGTACTGGGAAAACTAGTATAGGGCCTCTGTTCTTACAGACCCCTTCCACTCCCAAGAACCCAAGGACCAGGTAAAACGCATTTCCGATAGTTGGAAAAGGCGCTTTACCAACCGGAAGGTTAACACTGGTGATTCCGCTGGGGAAGTAGCATCAAGATTTCCGTTTCGCTGATGCAAGAAGTATAAAGATTACCATTTGTGTGACGAACGTAATATTTAGAACGAACGCTGATCGACTGCAAGGACAGTCATTGTTTTTGGACAACTCTAAAGAAGTATAGTACGAGTAGTATATGCCGGTTACTCGATCCGATGAGACGTATCCAAAGAACAAACAGTCAAGAATACCTAATCTACTAGGAACGCCTCCAAGAGGTAGAAGCGCAGGAAGATCCAAACCTGTGGACAAGAAAGAAAGAAACGTTACTGACGATTCCGGTCATATTCCGGTTGATTTTTCAGCATCTCTGATAGATTCCAGTACTGTTTCGGCACGACCTGTCGAAAATACAGTAATTCCAGAATCTACTAGGACGCAATCTAAAGTTAGCTTAACCGCTTTGAGTAGAAATTCAAAATTGTTAACAAATAGCAACGAGTTTGCCGAAGAAAGCAGTAAAGAGAAGAAAACAGCCTGCACTGGTGGAAAATCAACACCTTTCGGTGACTTTTCGGTGCAGTTTTTCGGTAACAGGTTACCACCTTTTGGTGAATCATTAACTTACACTCCATCATTAGGAGCAAACTTCCCTACGGTTGACTGCAAAAGGGAAGGAAGTTTGTTTGAAGCAGAGATTCGCAACATACTGAGCAAGGTTTTCGAACCAGATAGTACACAGGCTGAGGAGATAGATTCTGAAGATCCAGATATTCAACCTCAGAACACAGGAAGTAGTCACTATACAAGTAGCGGCACAATGAACGGGCAGCAACAACAACAGCAACAAGTATGTCCACCCAGGCCGCCGTCGACAGGCGTAACGTACACCAAATTTGGTGGATTTCCAGGGGATGACCCAGACGCGCATGTACGTACTTTTGAGATTAGTTATGCAGTACTCAATCACCCCATGGACCCGGCGTATAAGGCTATCATTTTCCACTCCACCTTGGTCAATGAAGCGGCTAGATGGCTTACAGAGTATGATATAAATCATTTCGGCACCTATGAAGCAGTGAGGGATGCATTTCTGCAAAGATTTAGACTAAAGAAGAATCCCGCAGAAATTTTCGACTACTTACAAAACAATAGACAGAAGGTAAACCAATCAGTACAAGAATACGCCACTTTATTTAGGACACATTTGCGACAACTGCCACCGGCACATGCCATCCTGCCAGACGATGTCATTACGCAATGGTTTATTAATGGACTGAATCCACAGCTCAAACAGATCATGATTATTCGATGTGTCGGAGCAATGACCCTAGATGCAGTAATTGCGATGGCTCTACAACTAGAGAACAAAGTCGGGGGATTTACAGAAGACCTGGAGTGGCTAAAGACCAACAAAAACGGTGTAGAAGATCTGACAAGGCAAGTGTATTGCACCACCTGCAAGAACTCAGGTCATACGAGTGCCACTTGCGCACTGAATCAGCTATTTTGTGCCATCTGCAACACCACCGGACACACCACCGAAAACTGCACCTATAACGCTAAAGTACAAGGGACAACGACGGTCAATGCAATTATATAGGAACTAGGGCAACCAGCCAATCACTATGTGCCTCCGCAGATGAGAAACAACCAGCAACAAGGCTATCGAAATTACAGAGGACAGAGGAACAACAACTATAACGCAAACCGCTGGCAGACCGTACAGACACCGGAAAACCCCAATTTGCCACCACTGCACTGTCATTTTTGTGGTGAATTCGGACATATTAGAAGGTTCTGCAAAGACGTAGCTGAGTATGACCAAAGGAAGAAGGAACGACAAAATCCGATGACAAATATGGTTCAGATCACGCCGGTAGAAACACAAGCTGCCACTGTTCAGACCAGATCTGGTAGACCATTATTACCAGCGGCTGAGATATTTGAACCCGGTATCCAAGAACAGAAACGAACATATGAAAAGGCTAATCAATGGATCGCATCAGAACCACTAGTGTTTCTCGACCCCATTCCAATAACCCAAGCTCCGTTAGCTCAGGGAGCAACACAAGATCATGCTGCACACAGAAGCAGGAACATCATCTATAGCAATAGAACCGGTCCAATTTTTTGTTAGAATGGCTGACCAGTCCAGATTCCACCCAGTAGGGCTTGTTCGGAACATACCAATAACTTTGCAAGGCACCACTTTTAAGATGACCTTTGTCGTCCTAGAATTGCCGGAATCCACCCTGGATTATAATCTCCTTTTTGGTCGCCCTTGGCTGAAGCAAGCTAAGGTGATACAAGACTGGTCCGCATAGGAGCTCACATTCAAGGATAAAAATTGAAGATGTGTTGTAAAATTAGACGCTATATAGCCCTGTGAATTACATGCTAGACCATATTATGCAGAGCCCGTTCATATGCTAGACGGACTATCAGATGATGAAGAAGAAGAGTTTTTAAAGAACAACATTGATTTGATTTCCTTAGGAACCGTTGACCTACAAGCTGCTGTAGAAAATTGGAGCCCCTCAGTCTGCTCAATGACACCTGTAGTAAAAGAAGATAAGAAAGAAGATATTGCTGCTACAGACGACGCCGAACTCCAACAACTTTTCAAAACAACAGACGACACCGAGAAGCCGCGACATTTATGTGCCAGAAGATCAATTAGTAACTTATAATTTGGGAGATACAAATCATCCACGCCCAGTCAAGATAAAAGAAAACTTACCATAAAAAATTCAAGCAGAATTACTTCAGCTTCTCAGGGAATTTTCTGACATTTTTGCTTGGGATTATAAGGATATGAAGGGTCTAGATCCGCGCATCTATCAACACAGGGTTATGCTCAAGCCGGAGACAAGGCCAATTAAACAATCCAGCTATCGAATGAACCCAAATTACGCAGCACAGGTAAAGGCAGAACTGGGTAGGTTACTGAAGGTTGGATTCATTGTACCTATAGAGCACGCGGAGTGGATATCACCAATCGTTATTGTACCAAAAAAGAACAAGCAGCTCCGCATTTGTGTAGACTATCGAAAGCTGAATGCAGCTACGGTTCCAGATCCCTTCCCATTACCTTTCCTGGACACCATGCTTGATAGAGTAGCAGGGCACGAAATGTATTCCTTTTTAGATGGATACAGTGGATATGATCAAGTTAGGATGGCTGAACAGGACATTCCGAAGACCGCATTCATCACCAACTGGGGTGTGTTCGCATGCACTGTGATGTGGTTTGGTTTACGAAATGCTCCCAGTACTTTTCAAAGATGCATGCAAGAGATATTCTCACCTTATCTCACTTCATTTATGCAAGTTTATCTCGACAATTTTTCAGTATTTGGCAAAATGATAGTACATCTGTTCCATTTACGGTGCTGCTTTCAGAAATGCAGAGAATATCAACTCTGTTTGAACCCAAACAAATCAGTGTTTGCGGTCTCATGTGGCAAGTTACTCGGCCACATTGTATCTGCACGAGGTATCCAAGTAGATCCACATAAAATTTCGGCAGTATTAGAAGCTCCGGTGCCCACTACACCAAAAGAAGTTATGCGCTTCATGGGTCAAGTACGGTGGCATGGCAGACACTTACGGTGGCTTGCTCATCTGGCTATACCACTAAACAAGCTAATCAACAAAACACCTCGTCAATTTGAATGGACCCAGGAATGTCAGATAGCATTTGATCGTTTAAAATATTTATTAACACAAGTTCCTATTTTACAACCGCCGGACTGGGATCATCCCTTCCATGTATTTGTTGATGCTTCAGATATAGCTATTGGCAGCGTCCTAATGCAAACGACCGATAAATGGTTCAGACCTGTGTATTACGCCAGTCGAAGATTAGCCCCTGCTGAACGGAATTACTCGGTAACAGAACGAGAATGTTTGGGTCTAGTGTATTCAATCAAAAAATTCAGACATTATCTACTGGGCCGTAAGTTCACTTTCCACACAGATCATGCTGCACTTATTTATCTAGTTCGGCAATAGCATTTGGGAGGACGGTTAGCACGATGGGTGCTGCTTTTGCAAGAATTTGACTATGAAGTTATACATAGACCAGGCACCTCAAACGCCTTAGCAGATTTTTTGTCTCGTCTAGATTCCGGTGAAGCTCCGGTAGGTATAGATGACACAACTCCAACGATCTATGCTTCTGAACCAACTCACGACGAAAGCACCGACCTGCCTACGCCAACTAATTATTATGATCAGATATTGACCTTTCTCAATACTGGATACCTGCCATCCCAGACTTCTACAGCAATACGCAGAAAAGTTGCAGCATTCAGCCGCCGATTCCGGTTGATTGCTGGTGAACTATATTATGTGGATCATACCGGAATTCTACTTCGGTGTATTCCTCCACACGAAGTAAACTCAGTCATCACATTGGCTCACTCGATCCCGACAGGAGGTCATTTTGCTGTAGATTTAACCCACTGGAAAATTCTGCAAAGTGGACTCTGGTGGCCGACTATGTACAAGGATGTGTTGCAGTTTGTCAAATCCTGTGATAATTGCCAAAGAACCGGACAACCGTTACAACGACATCATTTTCCTCTCCAACCTGTACTGCCATTAGAACCCTTCCAGAAATGGGGTTTGGATTTCATTGGTCCTATTACACCACCCTCAGTTCTCAACAATAATCACTATATCTTAACATGCACTGATTATGCGACAAGATGGGCAGAAGCATGGGCTTTACGATCAGCTACAGCTGTTGTGGTAGCAAAGTGCCTACTGACAGATGTTTTTCCAAGATTTGGTTTACCCCTCGAACTGGTAACAGATCAAGGCATTCATTTTGCTAATAACTTGATAAAGGTACTTACACATTCGTTTCAGATTACTCATAAATTTAGTTCTCCATATTATCCGCGTGCTAATGGTCTGGCCGAGAGTACCAACAATTCTTTGCTAAATATACTTCGAAAATTGATTATGGACGCACCGGAAAGATGGGATCAACTGTTACCTGCCGTACTGTGGGCATACCGAACAACTTATAAGGTAACCACAGGACTGACTCCTTTCAAATTAGCCTTTGGAATCGAAGCCATAGCACCAATGGAGATAATGGTGCCAAGTTTAAGAGTAGCCATCAACCAGAAATTACTACCGGAAGATTCTCTGTCATTTCGGGTGGAGACCCTCAGAGAATTAGACGAACATCGATGGCACAGTTTTATGACTATGAGGGAAGTACAGCTAAGACAAGCCAAAACACATGATAGACATCTACGAACTCTAGTTTTTACGGTAGGAGAGCTTGTCCTCTTTTACAATGCGAAATCGAATCGCTCTACCGGCAAGTTTAAGTTACGATGGTTTGGCCCTTATCGAATAACGGAACAGGTGGGCCCTGCAACATTTCGGTTGACCACATTAACCGGAATTCCCTTGCCAAAAGTCATAAATGGCTCAAAGCTGCGACCATATCGACAAGGGTCACATCTAAGATAAGACACTACGCGGAAGGCCGCGACTTTTGACGTTCTTTTTTTTTCAGTCCTTCTCTTTTTCTTTTAAATTTTGCATAATCAATAAAATAAGTGTAAATATCCGCGTCTTGAACTCTATTTATAACTAAAGCCGCCCGGTCTTTTTCAAGCCGTTCATGCATGCACGCCATAGTAAAGATATTATCATATCCACGTCGCGGAATAATTTATTATGATTGATTCCTCTTAGTTGCAGTGCATCTACATAATCTTCGCCAGTCCGCCGAAAAAACACTATTGTATTTGTGTAATTGTGATCTGTGTTTCCCTGTGTTTGCGTGTTGTGCTTGCTGACTCTATTGCACCATGGAAGCTTTGGCAAACTATGCCGCTTTCCATGACGGACTCCCTACGGATGTAGGAGAGTACCTGCGCATCCGGGGATTATCCAACTTCGCTGAGCTTCCATGGCACTCAGTGGAGAATCACCCTTTCTTTGCTAGAATAATATCCGCCATCGCCAACACACCTGCGACAGAGAAAATGTGGGCTATCACCTCTTTACCCTCCGGAGTAGTAATCACGTTTCAAACATTTGCTCAGTCGTTTCGACTTCCTACATAAGGCAAACAGAGTGGCCCAAACATTCCCATAGCCACCATGAAACAGTTATTTCCTAGGTATTCGTCGAACGAGTACGCTATTCTTTGTAGACCTGAACCTGAGAGAACCGCACTCCAATTCCTCGTAGCCATACTCAACCTCCAGAAACGAACTTATGGGATATCACGCGCCTTCTACTCAGCCCTCGACTTAGCCTCACGAGAACCGGTAAGCTTTGCAACATACTACTTCAGCCGTATACACAAGGAATGCGTAGCTATTATGAAGCAGGTGAACAAAGGAAACACGCCAAGATCCAGGTTGCCACATATCCTATCATTTCTCTTCCCCACCATCCTTGCAGTGCAACCACCACCGAGAGGTCCGGTCCTAAGACAGGAAGAATCCGTACAGTTGTTAGAAGACGATGAGGAAGACGAAGAAGAAATCAACCAGCTATTCCGAAGGAAAAGAATCAGGATAAGTTCCTCAGAAAGCGAAGCATTAGGCTCAGCCGGAGAAGATGAAGAAATAAATAAAGAAGTAGATACACAAGAAGAAGACACATTCCACGACACAAACACCTCGATGCAACATGAGTCATCTGCACAAACATCAGCGTCGGAGAAGCAACAGCAACAAGATCAGACCGAAATAGAAACAGTCTCGACAGAACAGATATCTCAGCACCAAACGGAGCCACAAAACCAAGAAGATACACAACAAGTAGCTAAGGAAGCTTTAGAAACATTGCTTAAAGCAGTTGAGTCCACAGCAACCGAAAACGCAGAATCGGAGCAACCGACAAAAGAAAAGGTAAACCCTATCCTCCCTCCTCCCTCACCGAAACATCCACTCAAACCCATCTCACTTGTCCACCCCACTCACCCTGCTGAAACCACTGCATCCTCAACCTCATCACCCACTTACTCGCCACCGAACTCCCAACAGCTCCACACCGAAACCTCTTCGAAACCTTCAATTCCGGCCATCCCAGCAATTTCTGATTTAGCTACAATAGGACATATGCTCATAACATTGTCACAACAATTGCCACGACAACTGAAACAGATCACAGACTCTGTGCAAGAAGATTTTCAACACAAACTAGAAGTAATGGAGGCAGACATCACACCCCTCCAAGAGGAATTACACACAGTAAAGGCCGAAAACCATGCACTTAGTGAACAGGTTAAGTAGTTACAGGCCATAATATGCGAACAGGAAGATATGACCACCCAACGAGATGAAGCACTGAATGCAGTACACACAAAGAAAGAATTGCTGATGGCTGCAGACGCAGAGCTCACTAACCTAAGGCAAGCACTCAAAGACGCCGAAGATGTCAGAATTGCTTTAGGTAACCGCCTGGAAGAAACCAGACTTCAATTACAGGAAAAAGACCAGCAAAACCAGGAACAACAAAGAGAACTTAAACAGATGAAACACGAGCTTCAAACGACAAAAGAAGAATTATCAAGTGTAAATAATATACTTCACAAGTATCTGATGAAAGAGCAGCAAATACAGAAGCAGATAGCAGCTATTAAGGCAGAAAGAGATGCTTATTACAAAACGATAGAATTTCAGAACCAACAATTCGAAAGAATGGATAATCAAATAAGCAATAAGAAGGATCAGATCATTGATCTGCAGAAGCAACTAGCTGATATGAAATCATCCAGGGACGCTGCGATGGCCAATGACTTCTACTTACAGGAAACACTTTTACAAATCCAAGCTGAAATTTTGCTCACCGAGGCCATAGCCCTAAGCTCTGTTAGAACAGATGCACAACTCCTAGAGCAAGATACACTAAAACAACTACTAGAAACATTAAAGAAAAAGATCGCCCGTACATTTAGATTAGCCCGAAACATGTATTTAGAAGGAATCGTCGAAGAATAGTAACCCTGTAAGAACTTGCAGATTCGGGTCCACCGTGCATGCCAGTGTTAGCCGGCCGCCGCAATGAGACTCGCATAACGGAAATCTTTGTAAAACACGCGCGAAAGGTTGTTACGCGCATTCTTGTAAAAGTTTATATAAAGCAATGAAAAGAGACGCGCAGAGACAAGATTTTGTTGAGAAATTCATCAGACTGTTCGTATGTGTGTGATCTGGTGTTAGTTAATCTTGTTATTTCCAAGATTTTCTAAGTGTCCTGTGTATCCGTTGGTCTGAGCTTTCTCTGCGTTCGTCTGGTTGCTAGTCGTGCGATTGCAAACTATCCCGTTTCAGTAACTTACCCGCCGTAGTTCCGACACTTGGTCTGTGAATCTTTACTGAAAGTGTAGTTGTCTGTATTGGGCTGACTGATCGTCTTGGGATGATCCACCGGATAGTTAAAAGTTCTACGCGTAGAAAATAATAGTTCTGGTACTATGGAATATGTTGTTTTAATGTTACTCTGTTGTGGTATGGTAAACGAATGTCACCATAAGAAGCTTGAGCAGGTACAGATGACCTTCAGGAATTCGGTCCTACATAACTGTATTCGTGGTGACGTCGATTGTAGAATGGTTTAATATCTATCTGAACGAGTGACTTGATTCTTGTGCTAAGGACTTCAGCGAAGTAAGTATTAAAATAGTTGCGTATAAGCGAATCTTGTTAAGTTCCATTAGACCCCTATATCTGACGTAGTTGTACTGGGAAAACTAGTATAGGGCCTCTGTTCTTACAGACCCCTTCCACTCCCAAGAACCCAAGGACCAGGTAAAATGCATTTCCGATAGTTGGAAAAGGCGCTTTACCAACCAGAAGGTTAACAGACTCCTAATGGATAAGGAGTCATGGATTTATGATTATCTAAGAAATGGCCCATATTTTGAATATCAAAATTATCAAAATAACTTTCTAAGCTTGTTCCTTCTTTTTCAACATCCTTGAGGTGTGTGTAATGAGTGTTTAGGTTTAGGGTTAGGAGTGAGGTTGAGAGGGAAGAGTTTGGGTTAGGTTAGAGAGAGAAGTGGAGTAGGAGGAAGTTGGAATCACCAAGAAAAATCTCAAAAAATTGCCAAAATTAGTGTAGAGTAGGCTTCAGGCATCACAAACTATAAAAACCAAAAACTTTAGTTCATTTGACACAAGTACAGGAGCTGGTATCGTGTGCAGACAATGATCGGTATAGTCGGTGTGGTATCGTGCTAAGTGAGCTAAAGAGCGGAGTTGGGAGCATACAATTGGGTTGAGGCACACTTGAAGGTAAGCCACACAAGTTCTTGATAACAAAATCAATTCATAACCACCATCACACGTGATTAAACTCATTTTTGGTATCACGGGGTGGGACAGAGAGTTTTGGGAGATTTTATGAGAGAGACAGAGGGTTAAGAGTAAGGAGTGGATAGAACTAAACCTTTTTGTGCAAAAAAAATTAAGCTTAGAGCGATATTGGCTGAAGTATCGTGGTTAGTTGAGTTTTTGTACCACGATACCAAAATTCCCTAATATCGCGATACTCACCAAGTATCGTATTGCTGCATACCACTTGAGGTATCGTGATACCACATTGGTATCGTATTGTCAAGTTGGTATCACGATCACGATCTGTCGGTGGTATCGTATCACGGTCCACTTGGTATCATATCGTCTCGTTCATGGTATCGTATCGTCCATCGAGTAGTGTCATATCGCGCACATTGTTGGTATCGTATCTGTGTACCTAAGATCCAACCTAGGGACTTGTGGAGAAAGAGACTATACCTCAATCCCCTTCAAGTGCATATAGTGGGGATTCACGCTTTATTTATCAATCTGATGAGTATCAAAACCTAGCCCAGTGTATGAAGACATGCATTCAAATGATGATCAATGCACATGAGCTTTCCAAAGAGTGCAAACAAGGCAAAGACTAATCCAAACAAGCTTCAACTGTCAGTCATGGTGTCACGATACTTGGAGCAACATCAAATAGTAAATTGAGCTTTACTCTCAGCTTCGAACTTTGAATATAGCAAATGGGAAATGCATTTCAGAGCTCTCGAGAAGATGCATCCAATGGTGGTATTTTTACTCAATTCGGACGCTTCTACTTCAAGTTATGAGCAAAATACTGAGTCGTGGGAATGACCTTCCCACACTTCACACACACCTTAACCACAACAAACACACTCTTTCATGGATAGACAACACTTCTTAACACTCTTTTCATGCAACACACATGCATACAAGCTCACAGAGAAGATGATACAGAGAGGAGAAGACACAAATTCGAATTTCTGTGCTCTTGATTCTCACAATAGCAAAAAGTCCTCACAAAGAGTCACAAATTGACTTATATACATGTGCCATAAAAATGGTCCTTTCACACAAGAGACCGGCACTTTATTCACTAAAAGGCTAATTTCCTACTAATTTACATGGGTAAACTACTAATCGTATGTGGGGATGCATCTAAAGGACTCCTCTAGTGCATTTACAACGGAAAATATGTTACAAGAATGGTTATAATACAAAAATAGAGTGTCCAAATCGGAAAAATTTTGGGGCCCTTCTTTTTCTCTACGTTGTGCTCTTGTTTGCTCTGCAACACTCTCCCCCTCTTTGTCTTTGTCCTCCCTTGACACGCTTTACTTCTTGTCTATCACTTGTCCGCACGCATCTCTTGGTCAGTTCTGCCTCTTTGTCAGACTGGCATTACGTTTTAGAGACCCTGTTGTGATTCTTCTTTTACATCCTCTGGGTCTGATGCATTTGTTTTGCCTGTTCTTTTCTTTTCATTGCCCGCAACCCTTGGTCAATTTTGCCTGTTTGTTAAACATGTGTTCAATTTTAATGGCCTCTTCTTGATTCTTGTTTTACATCCTCTGGGCCTGATGCATTTATTTTGCTTGTTGAGTCGGGCTGCAACGCACGCCACCAGTGGGAGGTATGAAGGTGTAGTTCTTCAACCTTCGATCTGGACCTTCGAAAGATCAAGAGGTTGAAGCACCTTCATGTGGTTATGGAACTGCCGGATGTCTTCTTGCACTTCATGGATACTTTCCTGGCCCTGGTTCCTCCTTCCAACTACGTGCTTTTCCTTGATATGTGCCCTTGCGGGGCTCTGTGCAGAGATGGGTGTTGCGCCCCTGCGAGGCTTCCTGTAGAGATATATCTTCAAATGTTAATCTTTTAATGAAGCTTCTTTCTGTCTTCTTCTTTTCTTCTTTTTGCTGGACTCTCCCTCAACACTGCCCCCCTCCTGAACTCTGTCGTCCGCGACAGGCTTTGGGAGTCCACGGGAGTATGTTCTGTACACTTTTTGCTCTGTTTCATTAAGCAGATTAGCTTCATGTATCATAAGTTGCTTCCACTGTTCTGCTTTCACACCATCATGTGGCGGCTATCTATGGTCAGCAAAGAAGCTTAGCTCATATGCCACTAGTCTGGCATTCAAGTTGGATGACATCTTTAGAAGAATTTCTGAATCAATTTCAAAAAACCCTGTGAAAAAGGCTTCTTCGAATGTTTGCATATATGTAATCGGTAGAAACATAAGCCTAGAATAATATGCCATTATTATGGGTCGGCTAGGCATAACACACTAGTCAAAAAGGAGAATATCTGTTCCTTGATTAATGCCAATGAAATTAAAAAATGTATATGCCGCGTGTTTGAAGACCTTTAATACTGTAAGTATCATACTGAGTATTTTATTCGTCATCTTGATAGTCAGATCAGGTACTATTGCATAATAATGCAGCCAAAATTCAATGGTTTTTACCATATAATCTTCCGTTCGTAGATAATTATGAGGTGGGCTTGGAAGTAGTGGATAATTTAGCCATTGTTTATTAATAACATTATTCTTTTGCATATCCAAAAATTCTCTAGCTTCTCTACGACATGGTGTTGGGAAAAATGAACGATTTACCTGTAATAAGTATGGTGCTGCTTGCCAGTGCACCCGCAATGTAGGATTTTTCTCCAAAAATTTTCTTCTCCAGACAAGCTATGTCGCTTCAAAGTCTTCTTGGGTATAATTGAACGTGTCACTTTTGAAATGCAGTTGCTCATCTGGGTTTTTCTGTGTAATCTTCTTTATATATTGCCTTGTTTTCTCTTTCAATAATCCATATGGAATGTTGAAAGGGTTCATGATCGTATCCAAGTCTTTACCTTTAATATTTGCTTCCTTCATGACTTTGATGACTTCATTTTCAAAATTTTCTGTCAACCGGGACACCAATAGTGCCCGTTCCTTCTGACCTATTTCTGCAATGTATGGCATTGGATGATCATCACAAGGGTCTGCCATCTGCTCTTTTATTGGAGAATTATAAATTGGGGGAGATAGAGGACGTACCTCTATCTTGTTAGTAGGATTGTCTTGTGTTGGCTCTACTGGTGTCCCGATTGGTGCTTTCTCTTCTACTTTGGTCTCTAATTGAGCTATGCGTTTAGTCTTCTCTTTAATTTCTTGCATCACTGCGTTGAGTGCCTCTTTTGCTGCAAGTAGCTCGTTACCAATGTCTGCTATATGGTCCATATTTTCACTGTAACTCACTGCAAGTTTTCCATTGGCAATGTTTAGTTGTTTCTGTAGTTCATTGGTTTCTTGAACGTACCTACGTTCCCATTCTTCTCTTAAGTTTTGCTCTTGCTTCAACAATTGTGCATACTTCTCAATCTAGTCTCTCAATTCCTTCTGATCAATGATTGATGTCTCCTGTTTGCCTAGAGGCTGGTCATATAACAATGCCTTCATCAATTCTTTATTGCGGCCGCGTAAGTTGTCGTTTTCTTCTATGTGTACTTTTAGTTGAGCAAGTGAGTTCGAGCCTTCATTCTCTCTTTGTCTGCCTCGCTGGCTTCATGTTGTCTTTGTAATTCTGTCAGTTGTGTCTGTAGCTGATTTTGCTGGTTCATCAATGTATCACATTGTGTTTTGACTGCGAGTAACTCCGTATCCTTGGTGGCAATCTCTTTCTGGGCTTGGATGAGCTGTGCGGACAGTTGTTCACTCATGATTTGAAACTGATTCTTTTCCCGCATAGCCTTGTCATAATCTGCATCGATGTCCATCATTTGCTGTTGCGTGTCCATGGCCGTTTGTATCATTTGCTTGACAACAGGTTTCAATTGAGTAACATCCACATTTAACCATGTGGTAGGGATACTAGGTTCTGCTCCTGATGTCACATCTTTCCCTTGTGCCACGTGTAACGTAGTATCATGGGGCTACCTAATGTGGAGTTGTATCCTTGGCTCAACCTCCTTGTGATCAATTTTACCTTGAGGTGTATCATCAGGCACTTCAATCACGATGGGCTCCTTATTTGGTTGTAGGCCTGAGTCCTGGTCCATTGGAGTTTGTATTTCCTCTTTGATAGGTGGCACTACATCTTTATTAGTTATTGGAACTTCCTTGATGCTTATCTTTGACTTATCATTCAATTGAATTACGTGCACTAGTTCAGTGGATTCTTCTAAGCTCTTTGCCTGTGATGTCCATTCTTCATTGTGAGTTTCGGTTCTGATGTCAGTATCCAATGTGTCTTTCTCGAGGCTTGATTCCTCATTAGAGCTGGAATCTTCTAATCCCAATTCCTTATATCTGGCAACTTGTTTAGGGGTCTGTTCTTTATCTTTCTGTCTCCTTTCTTTGCTTGCCTTCCTGTAATGATGACCTTGAACATTTAAATTTACTTGCCCCCGCATATACTGATGTGTTTCTTCCAGGGCTGTAGAGAGGTCTCTTTTCGTAATCGGTTGTTGTGTCACAGGAATCTTTGACAATACCTATGTTCTCTTTGATTGGGGTGTCTCCTGAGCTTCTTCCTCTCTTAGTCCTTTAGTCCCCCTCATGGGTTTCTTTGAACTGGTTCCTACTTCGTCAATAGAGATGGCTGTTTTCTTTTTCTTTGGAACAGTCGCTGACTTAGCATATTTGGCTAGCTCTGTTGATGTTGGCATCACACGCAAGCAGTTCTTCATGTCAAGTGCCTCATAAATGAGTAGGGTCAAGGTCAAACTACCATTCAGAAACTTTTTCTGACCCACTTTTTCATTGCTTCAAATAAACGGTCTTGAATATATGGAGTCATATTTACTTGATTTCCGACTTGCCTCATAGCATGTGAGAATAGTTGCACGACAATCTTTTGAGGTGCTGTATATCTATGCATGCTTGGAAAACAAAAGTGCTGGTGAACTAAGCGAACAACGTCTTCAATATCCGTTCTGTTGATTTCCAAAAAGGATCTCTTTTTTGGATCATGACATTCATCTTTGATATTCATGAGTCCTTCTTGATTCCATCCAAAAGCTCTGTTAATTAGCTCATGAGTGAATTGAATTGTTTTCCAGGTACCAACTTTGTCAAGTACCCTTGCTTCAGGGACTAATGCCTTATTTGATGCGGACTGAAGTGTATTCATCACTTGCGTACATCTGTGGAAATCCGGTAGATAGATAGGCAATCTTAGAAATGCATCAATTCCTGCTTGTGTCCAGACATCCGTCATGCGCGGTAATCCTTGAATGATAGTCTTGAAATCTTGTGACATGATAGGGAAGTAGTGATCCCTATCCATAATCTTGATGGTTGCCATAAAAATGAGATTGGACACTGGTTGGTCATCCAGAAACCAATGACCTCTTGCCTTCGTTATTGACTCCAAGGGAAGAAGCTAGACCTCTTCCACTTGCGTAGCCTCGAAATTAGAAGATGCCATCTGCACTCAATTGAGAGCAATAATTAGTGATAGGTGGTATCTAGAATCATCCTTCATTAGATTGGCAACTCTTCGCGTGACTGGTGGCGTCCCTTCCCAGTGGGTGTGAGAAAGATAATACCTGGGATTTTTCATACTTTTAGATATTTTTTATGTTTTTTTTTGTCTGAAAGAAAAATAGAAAAGTTAGTTCATAGCCGAAGCGGTTATTAATTTTTTAGTGATTTTCTTAGATTATGTACAAGTGCTCTCCTATTTCCCAAGAGGGAAATGTGCTTCACTATCCTGAAATAGAAGAAGAATGTGTCGAATGCTTGGCCTTCTAATGTGGCCCTATCATGCATACTTTGGATTCTGGTAACTCCAAATGTGTGCAACTCGAATTACTTGGTTGATGCATATAGCTAGTCTTGCTTTTCGGCATCCAAATCTTCTATATTCTGTGTGGGTGATTTGTCCTTCCAGCAATACTAGTGTTGTGTTCGGGCTAGTTGGGCAGCTACCATCTTCTTCGGAATCCATACTCGAGCAATTCTTTGTGGAACTCGTGTTACCGTTAGTGTCCATGTGAAAGGCCAAATGGCCACCAGACATTTCTTTGTATATGTTCTTTAATAAAACATATAGTGGCCTGGTCAGTCATAGACTGTAAGTTCGACCGCATTTGTAAGACCTAAGAAGTCTGTTTTCGTGCTCCCTGAGTACTGTGTTTACTGCGTATTCTACAGCTTGTGTGCGGAGTATTGTGCGTAGCCTCAGGTCTCCAAGGCTTTCGACTAAGGCGGCGACCAAGGCATAGACCTTGGCATACCTTGTCATCCGAGTCACCGAAGTCACCGTTGGTGCCATTGGCTGCGCGCGAGGGAGGACCTCAACGATCAAGGAATATAGAGGTTCTCGGTACTTCCCGGGAGGTCACCCATCCCAGTACTGTTCCCCCCAGAGCTTGCTTAACCGTGGCAATCTCTTGCCACTAAGCTACACTCTTGTGGTGTTTGAAGAAGGGGAAAGACTAAGGTTGACATTACCTTGAACAAGTTTTGGTCCCTCAAAGCTTCAGTTTTGCTTTCAAAGCCTATTTCTGAAGCAATTTTGGGGTGTTTTTTGGAGCCATTTCGGAGTACTTTCGCACATAGTTCTCTTTGCACAGGTCTAAGAACATCATGAAGAGTGTTCCTTGTACTTCTCAGACAATAAGTATCAACCTTTGGGGCTGTATTTTTGGGCACACTCGTAAAACTACAAGTTTCTCGAGGGGTTTTCAGTTTTGGTGGGAGCAGTCGCTGCAAATTTATGCAGGTTTTTAAAGCCTAAAACATCAGAGTTGACAGACACTTGCAGATGTTATTGGCTAGTTTTTGGGCTGTGTATTCAGCCTTTGTGTCATTTTACTGCATATATTGAGAACATACACACCATGTACGCTTCTGTGGATACCGCTTATGTACGTCCATGTGGTCATTGATATAGCGGTTACACTCTTTGCATAAAGCCTTTTACGTTTGATAAAGAGGGTCGTGGTGAGGTTTTCTTAATTGGCAACACCCAGATGTCGGGTTCTCTTCGGTGATGCAGGTGGAAGACTTACCCAGCCTCGCCATAAGAGATGTATGATAGTTGTTCATATGTGCTCGATAAGCCTAGTTGGCTTCTATTGGGTAACCGATTATATGCAGTGGAGTCAGTGATTCACTATGCAGGTAGACATGTCAGTACTTGCAGTTTTATGATACTTTGACACTGGTCATATGCTAATTTTGCAGAGGATACTCTGGCAAAATTTTTCTAGATTTCTGTTTTAGTCAACTATACAGTGGTCGATTTACTCCTTGATACTCTTATTTGTTGGTGTTTGGACTCTTCTAGCTCCATTATCATTCTATTCAGTTCTCTACGATCATGGCATCAGAGGTCTCAGGCACATCCGGTGGATCAGGGTCTAGTGCTAGTGTTCCGAGGGGGAGCTATAACTTGCAGGGCAAAGACCATTTTGAGATCCGAAAATTTGATGGCACAAACTTTGCTCTATGGAAGAATCAGATTAAAGATGTGCTGATTCAAAGGAGGCAATGGAAGCCAGTAAATGGGATTTCAAAGAAGCCTGCTGACATGGATGAAGATGATTGGGATGAGTTAGATGAAATGGCCAGTTCTACCATTCGCTTGCACCTGGCAGATAATGTTTACTTTACAGTATTAGACTGTGAAAGTGCAAAGGAGCTTTGGAAGAAGTTATGCAATACATATGAAAAAGAGACGACATCAAATAAAGTGTATCTGATGAGAAAATTATATGACCTTCGCATGAAGGACACAGATAGTGTTGCTGCTCATCTAAATGAGGTTGATGCTATATTCTCCCAGTTACAGGCTCAGAAAATGGATATGGATAATGAAATGAAAGCAGTATTGCTGTTATGCACCCTGCCATCATCATGGGATACGTTTTGCACAGCTATTAGCAACAGTGCACCTGGTGGTAAACTCGTCTATGATGACATATGTGGAGCACTCTTGAGTGAGGAGATTCATAGAAAATCTATGGTTGGCACTCAGAGTGGAGATGCATATAATGTTCGTGATTCTTACCAAGGAAAGAATCAACAACGTGGCAGGAGCAAGAACAAGGAAAAGAATGGTCAACGAAATAAGAGTAGAAGTAAATCAAGGAAGAGGGATATCGAATGCCATTATTGTCATAAGAAAGGACACATGAAGAAAGACTGTTATGCATTAAAGAATGCTAAAGGTAAAGGACAGAATGTTGATGGTGTTAAAGAGTTACCTGCACCATCTAATTCGACTGTGAAGATTGAAGAAACTAATGCTATTTCTGATGATGCTGATGTGTTGACACTTGATAGTACTGTGCCATCTGAGGCACTTATGGCTGATTCTCTTTCCCACACTTGGCTGCTAGATTCTGGTGCTTCTTTCCATGTGACACCACATAGAGAATGGTTCTCTAATTATGCAGCAAAGTCTCTTGGTACCGTGAGACTTGGTGACTCTTACCAGTGTGATGTTGTGGGGATTGGAGATGTGGTTGTGCAGTTCATTGATGGTTCAAAATTTACTATGCATAATGTACGCCATGTACCTCAGTTATCACGCAGTTTGATGTCAGTTGGTCAACTTGATGACCTTGGTTACAAGGTGGTCTTCTATGCTCAGTCCTTTCGCATATCAAAGGGCAATATGGTTATTGCAAAAGGAAGCAAAGTTGGCTCACTTTATCCTTTATTTGTATCACAGAAAGAACACTTGTTAGCTGTTACTGAATAGCCTATGGCTTGTATTTGGCATGGTCGTTTGGGCCATATATCTCGTAGTGGAATGGAAAATCTTTCTCGTTCTGGCTACTTACCTGTGTTATCTTTCTCTAATTTTTCATTTTGTGAGCATTGTCAATATGGAAAGCAAACCAGAAATGTGCATAGAACGCACATTGACTCTTCAATTCAGCCTTTAGATCTCGTTCATACAGATGTGTGTGGTCCTATGCCCACTAGGTCCTTAGGTGGTTCTCTTTACTTTGTCACTTTCATAGATGATGCTACTAGAAAAGTCTGGGTATATCCTATCAAATCAAAGGATGATGTATTCCTACTTTCAGAAAATGGCTTGCTTCGGTTGAGACCGAAAAAGGAACTAAGCTTAAGGCTTTACGTTCAGATAATGGGGGTGAGTATACCTCACATGAATTCAGCCTTTTCTGTCAGTCTAGAGGGATTCGTAGAGAGTTTACAGCTCCTTATACCCCAGTACAGAATGGTGTAACTGAGAGGATGAATAGAACTATTCAAGATAGAGTAGTCTCTATGTTGCAGCATGCAAACCTCTCACAAGGTTTTTGGGCAGAAGCAGTATTGACTGCAGTTCATGTGATTAACCTTTCACCTAGTAGTGCCAAAGGTCTGAAAGTGGCACAAGAGTTATGGACAGGGAAACCACCATATTATGATCATCTTCGAGTTTTTGGGTGTGAAGCATATGTTCATATACCCAAGAATCTTAGACAAAAGTTGGACCATAAGTCAAAGAAATGCATTTTTC
This sequence comes from Ceratopteris richardii, assembly GCA_020310875.1. Lineage (NCBI taxonomy): Eukaryota > Viridiplantae > Streptophyta > Polypodiopsida > Polypodiales > Pteridaceae > Ceratopteris > Ceratopteris richardii. The sequence goes on along the minus strand of CM035415.1, from coordinate 179,382,107 downwards.
TTGGATATGGTCGAGAAGGACAATTTGGATATTTCTTATGGGATCCTGAAACACGGTCAGTGATCAGAAGTAGTGATGTCATTTTTAATGAGTCTAACATGCATAAACAGCCCATTAAGGAGGTTGAAGTGAGAAGAGTGGTGTTTCAGGATACTAGTCCTCCAGTTAGCATGCATAAAAATGCTGCACATAGGGATGTTCAAGAGAATGTCCATTCAGATCAGTCTGCTCATGTTCCTGTTCAACAACCATTGAGACGTTCTGCACGTGTCTCATATCCACCTGATAGATATGTTCCAGGTTTAGATTTTGTTATGCTAACAGATGCCGGTGAGCCTTCTTGTTACAAAGAGGCTATGCAGACAGAGGATCATGTCAAGTGGGAGCGTGCCATGAAGAGTGAGTTGGATTCTATTCACAAGAATGGTACTTGGGACTTAGTACCTTTGCTAAAGGGCAGGAAAGCTTTACCATGTAAATGGGTATATAAGCTGAAATTCACATCAGATAGTGCTTCTCCAAAATATAAAGCACGACTTGTTGCAAAGGGTTTTAAGCAACAACATGGCGTTGATTTTGAGGAAATCTTCTCTCCAGTGGTCAAAATGACTACTTTGCGCATGTTGCTTGGATTCGTTGCAATGGAGGACTTAGAGCTAGTCCAAATGGATGTGAAAACAGCTTTCTTGCATGGAGATCTTACATATGAGATCTATATGGAACAACCAGAGGGTTATGTAGTTCCTGGCAAGGAAAGTCTAGTTTGTAAGCTCAAAAAGAGCTTGTATGGACTTAAACAGTCTCCTAGACAATGGTACCAAAAGTTTGATGCTTTTATGAAGTCCCAAGGCTATTCTCGGAGCAATGAGGATCATTGTCTCTACACAAAGAGATGTTCTGATGGCAGCTTGATATGCTTGATACTTTACGTCGATGATATATTGATTGCTGGGAAGTCCTCTTATGATTTGTCACTTCTCAAAAAGAAGTTGAGTCAGACATTTGATATGAAGGATTTGGGGGATGCCAAACATATTCTTGGCATGCGCATTACTCGTGATAGGAGTAAAAGATGCATATACTTATCTCAAAGTGAGTAATATCCAAAGTACTTCATCGATTCAATATGCAGGGTGGAAAGGCATTGAGTACACCTTTACCCACATAGGTGAAATTGAGCAAGGATGACTGCCCCAAATCAGATGAGGAAAAGGAACTCATGACCAAAATTCCCTATCAGTCTGTTGTTGGTAGTCTCATGTATGCTATGGTAGCTACGAGACCAGACATTGCATTTGTAGTGGGAGTTGTGAGCAGATATATGTCTAATCCTGGCAAGAAACATTGGGAAGCGGTCAAAATGATTTTGAGATATCTGAGTGGCACTAAGGACAAGTGTCTATGCTTAGGTAGAGGGAAAGCATCCATTATTGGTTACACAGATTCTAACTATGCTGGTTGTGTAGACAATCGTAAGTCTACATCAGGGTACATTTTTCATTTTGCTGGCGGTGCTATCTCTTGGAGATCTCGTCTTCAAGAATGTACAGCTGTTTCTACCACAGAAGTAGAGTATGTTGCAACAAGTGAGGCATGTAAGGAAGCATTGTGGCTTTCTCGTCTTGCTTGTGATATGGGTTTACCTCAGCATGTACCTCACTTGCTCAGTGATAGTCAGAGTGCCATTGCTTTGGCTAAGAATCCGGTCTATCATGCAAAGACCAAGCACATTGAGGTGAGGTATCACTTCATTAGAGATTGCTTAGCCACTGAGCGCATTATTCTTGAGAAGGTTCACACTCGAGATAATGCTGCAGATGCTTTGACTAAAGCTCTACCACAGGATAGCTTTCGACACTGTTGTCACTTGATGGGGGTTACTTGATTCTTGATCTTATGCAGTCACTTGTATACTGTGTAACATGCCCATCAGGTGGGAGGTATAGTTTGTATACTTACACTCAGGTATTCTTTATCATCCTGTAATTTTTCTCCCATAGTTCCTCTGGCCATATTGGCCTTTAGTGGGAGATTGTTACCGTTAGTGTCCATGTGAAAGGCCAAATGGCCACCGGACACTTCTTTGTATATGTTCTTTAATAAAACATATAGTGGCCTGGTCAGTCACAAACTGTAAGTTCGACCGCATTTGTAAGACCTAAGAAGTCTATTTTCCTGCTCCCTGAGTACTGTGTTTTTTGCGTATTCTACAGCCTCTGTGCGGAGTACTGTGTGCGGCCTCAGATGCTCGGTTTTCTACTCTGAGCATATCTTCGTGGAGCTCTCAGGAAGGAGAGCGCACTGTGGTGTATCGCCATCGAATCACTTCAACTAGGTGTCCGAAATGATGTGTATTTTTATTTTGTCGTTCCTTCTGATGTCGTGAGTAGTTCTGTTGTTGAAGATACACTTTCACTTGATCTTTTCGGATCCAAGCCTGTCTAGTGTATGGAACAGGGTATATCCTTATGTGTGCGGATTCGTAATAGGCTTGCTGACTTGTCTCTCTGGTGCTCGGTTCCTCACTAAGACTGTTTTTGGATAGTACACTAATCATGTGATTGACTGGATTAGAGAATTGTGTGCACTCAGGATTCGTTGTGTCCGCACATGAAGTATTCAATGAAGGGGTTTCCATAGTGTGAGTGAATATACATTCGTCATTGTGCTCATTTAAGTGAGTTCTCAGTTCCATCCTTTTGGCTTTGATTGGTCGTTCCTCTATGGTGTAGCTCAAGCGTAAGCACCACCTCCTTTACTTGTCAATCCGCGGAGACGTGAGGACCGGTATGAAGACCACGAGCAAGTGAAGGCATAAGTGCATGAGTGAAAGCACACAAACATGCACACATATACACACACACACGTGCACAAGGTAATGCTGATATATTTAGGTAGTGATGTGTGTGAACACTCTAGGACCGCCGGGGCACTTTTTCCCCTCTTTAGGAGGTTTTTTTCCCCCGGCTTATATATACGCCTATTGCCCTAATGGGCTACTTATCTTTGTACATTCTCTAGTAATACATTTAGTATTGTGTGTTTGTGCTCCAAGCTTCTTCTTCTTCCTTGTGCTGTTCGCGTGCTTCCACAGACACCTATCTCCAACAATTGGTATCAGAGCAGGTCGTCGCTTCTTCTAGGGTGCCATCGACACTCCTCCGTTTGCAGTCTCATATTGGCACGAAATTTGGTGAGCATACTCAAGGTGCCGAAATCGTGATCTGAGCTCGTTTCGGCCTCCGAACGCACTATCCCAGTGCTTGTGCAGGCTATTTTGTCCTTTTGTGCCAAAGGTATATACCAGTTTTTGTTCGCCAGTTTAAGCATCTCAAAGTCTGCTACAGATCTAGCAGAACTCGTCTAGGCGGTTCCGTTCAACTTTTTGAGATACAATCAATTTTCTGCATCGAGGTATTTTAGTCACCGACCATGGCTGAAAGCAGTGATGTATTTCGTATGTTGGCTCTTGAGGATAAGTTGGATGGTACCAACTATCCATTATGGGCTTATATGATGCGACATGTACTGGTTGCAAAAGGATTGTGGAACATTGTGGAGGGTGTTGAAAGACGTCCTGTTACACCTGTAATGACAGGTACTGCAAATACAGGTGCTGGAGGTGATGAAGATCATGTCGAAGATGATATTCCGCAGATTCCTGTTCGTGCTGCTGTTTCTGTTGCACCTGCTGCAGAGCAGATTCACTGGGATGGCAGAGATGCCCAGGCACATGCATTGATAGCTTTGTCTATCAAACATGCCATTATTCCTCACATTTGCTCTTGTAGAACAACAAACGATGCTTGGGATACACTTACCACTTTGTACCAGGCTAGGAATGAGGCTCGTGTTGCTTACCTCCGAAAACAGTTGGAGAGTGAGCACATGAATGAAGGTGATTCTATGGATAGTTTTCTCACAAAGATCAAAGACCTGAAGGAATAATTGATTTCTGCTGATGAGGTTATACCAGATAGCTCACTTGTGCAGACTGTTCTAAATGGTCTTCCTGATTCATATCAGAGTTTTGCCTCTACTCTTCGATTGATGATGAAAGGCAATCCAAATGCCTTGTCATTTGAGGAGTTAGTCTCTGTTCTGTTGCAAGAAGATCAGTCCAGGCAGAACAGGTCCATTATGCATGTTGCAGATCAAGCTTTCCTGGCTAGTCAGAAGGGCAAAGGAAAATGGAGCTCTTCTACTAGTAAGCAGAAATCTGCAAATGCTGCACAATCGAAGAACCAAGATAAAGATGAGAAGAAATCAGAAAAGCAGAAATTGTTTTGCAAGTACTGTAAAGGAAATGATCATATCATAAAGAACTGTCCAAAACTGGCTGCAAAAGAGGCAAAGAAGAAAGAGGCTAGAATGGTTGTTGCAGAGGCCTCTACACCAAAAATAGAGTCTGCAAATCTTGTGCAGGAAGAAGAATGGGCGTTTACTATTGTCTACAGTTTTGACCCATCTTCTCATGATCAGTGCATGTCTGCAGTAGACTTGGTACTTTGACAGTGGGGCGACCAAACATATTACCTTGCAGCGCAGTTTCTTCTCTTCACTCGAGTCTTCCCCTACAGGGAATACTGTCACATGCACCAACAACTCCTCTTACCCTGTTATGGGAGTTGGTAAGATCATTCTGACTACTGCTGATGGTAGTTCTTTCACCTTGTCAGATGCTTTATTTGTGCCAGGGATCAAGAAGAATCTGTTATCAGTTTCTGCATTAGCCAAGATTGGCTTGGTTGTGAAACTTGTTGATGACAGATGTACAGTTCATGATCTATCAAAGGGCGATGTTATTATTGCTTCTGGCATTTTATGTCGTGGGCTGTATAAGCTTATAGACTATGAAAGATCTATGAATGATTCGGCATGTGCAGTTCATGATTCTCAGGCTATGTCAGATGCAAAGCTTTGGCATGCACGCTTTGGTCATCTGAATTTTGCTAGTTTGCTACGCTTGCAAAAATCAGAAATGGTCTGCTCTTTGCCCAAACTTGAGACACCTGGAAAACATGTTTGTGAGGGCTGTATTTTGAGCAAAATGCAACGTTCATCCTTTCCAAAAGATGGTTCACTTCGGGCTACGCAGAAATTGCAGCTTGTACATAGTGATGTCTGTGGTCCTATGCAGACACCCTCTTTTGGTCCTATGCAGACACCCTCTTTTGGAAATTACCTTTACTTCGTGACTTTCATTGATGATTTTTCCAGGCGTGCATGGGTATATCCACTCAAAGCAAAGTCGGAAGTGTTCATGTGCTTCAAACAGTTTTTGGTTTTGGCTGAAAATCTGTCAGCATGTAAAATGGGCACCCTCCATTCTGATCGAGGGGGGGAATATATGTCTTCAGATTTTAATGCATTTCTGGCTGAACGTTGTCGGCGCGAAAGCAACGATCGGTGGATCAGGCTGACCTCTTAGAAATGACGGCGCACACAGGGTGCTTGGAGCAAGCTCAGGTAGTGTATAACTCAAAAGATCATTATTTCAAGCAATTGCAAAATCAATGCATCATATTTGTCTCAATATTATCCATCAAAGATCTAAAACATTCATAAGTTTTTGTGAAGTCAAGGAACAAACTTTATAAGTTCTAATCGTTTTTATCAAGAACTTCAATGACTATATAAAACTTGGGTAAAATATACTTTTGTCATGGAAAACGTAAAGCATCTAATATGATTCTAACATATTGAAATCAATGGGAAAACCTTCTCTAATTGTTTGTCGATAGGAATAAAGCTCAATCATTTCTTCATTTGTTATGAGAATGCATAGATCCATTTCAAATAGTGAATCGTAAAGAGAGTTTAGTAATTAATCTTTTCTTATTACTTTTTCTTTTGTTAATGATGATTTCAATGGCACCATGATCGAACACAGAATGACAAAGGCAAGCACACAAAATACAAGCACACAAAATACAAGCATAATCGAATATTACAATCGGATGATTTCACCTCTTGATGATCTTCAATTCTCCATGACATAACATTCAACTTAATAATCAGTCATCTCATGAAAGAGATCAAAATCAAACTTATTTGCATAACAATGTAAAGCTTCACAATTGAATTAAGTAAATCTCAGAGTTTCATGCATTGCAGATTCATGTTGAATATAATGTCTATATCGTTTTTGCAAACCGTGAAAGTAACGTTGGACTTCAGAAATGGAAGAATTGCATATAACAAGTCCTTCATTAATTACTACGCTAAATCACAGAAAACTTGAGCTCTATTATATTACCATGAAGTCCATCAGTAGCGTGTGTGCATTCAGGATATATAATCTGTATAAATCTAATCACACTCCCAATTTTCTAGAGTTACTTTTCCCTCAGAATTAGACAACGGAAGCAAGATTAAATAAGTCAAGCTCGTGATTCGGTAGAGGAATAGCTTAGCCTTATAATTAGGAGTCATACATGTAGAACCGAAGCACATTTAATAATTATGCAGAGGAATTCACAGCAGATTAATGGGTTTTGTCCCTCATATTTAGCGTATAAAGAGAAATATTATATGCAAATTATCATATAAATAGTCGATTGTCTGTCTAATATTCATTACATTTTATGACACGACATAACATCCGTTGCGTAAGAGAAGGATGTAAAGCAATTCTAACGTATTGATTATGCAGATAAGTTATTACAAAACAAAAACAATGTCAGCTATTCATCGTTCTGAAGTCATGAAACAAGGATGGATGTCAATATAGATATCACAATATATGGCAAACTAATCAAGCACGATTTGACCAATCTGCTTCAAAACATACGCAAGTTGAGCCTGTATAGTTGTTTTTCAAAGCTCCAGATCTACGGCTTAGAGATATCAATAAGTGCTTAGGATGACAATATCCGCATAAGGAACTATTCGTTCTTCATTAGAATATCCTAGAGCCAAAAGCGGGGAACGACGGAGAACAGTGGTAAAATACTGGTAGTTGGTTCGTAGAAAAGTTGCTCTCTGGTGCCAATCATTTTGGATAATAGAAATTTTCTAATCCGACTATTAAAAATGAGTTGTCTTCAACATCTAAAGATTATAGCAAATTTCTGTTGCGCAGAGAAATAAGAACATAATTCCAAATCTATGCTATAAATAGTCGAATAATTGCAAACTTTGGTTGTAACTAATTGTATATCTGCAAGCGCTGGACCTGAAGAGAATAATAATCGTAGAGGATAAAACTAACCTGTGTATAGATTAATGGTTATACTTGGATATCTCTGACATCAAAATGTAAATAACGTGCCAACTCCATGAGCATTGACAAAAACGGAGCATCCTTTGAAGTCCAATGAGTCCGAGCAGCACCAGCAGTAGTGAGGTATGGTATTTCCTTCCATTGAATGATGATGGAGCATTACTAAAGCCGGAAACCAGTTGACAGTTCACGCAGGTCATCGTCAGCTTATAGTAAGCATCGAGCAAAGCAGAACGAAGCAGCAGACCTTTCTTTCCAAGATAATCAACTCCAATAGACTTTGAATCATATATCCTCAATCGATATGTTAGACCTGGGCGACGACAGCACCTTTGTCATCAAATATTTCATATATCACAGCCACCTCTCACAAATCACCTCTCACAAATCAGCAGCACATCGTGAGCATGGCGCATGGAGATGAGCATCCTTTCGATAGAAAATTCCGCCGCTCGAATCTGTTTGATCCTTCTTAACACGAACTACCTCCAGATCCTCCCTCCAAACATCGCAACTAAGAGTGCTTGGGTCAGAACAGTACCCTTCTCTCTCTGCCTTCTGACGGATCAAAAAGCCCCTTTTTCTCTCGATCAACAAACTTCTCCCCCTCCACTTGGAAGCGACCCCCTTCTCTTCAATCTCTTCGTCCGAAAAAAACGAGACTCCTGCGTGTATGAAGAAATAGAAATATATCCCCTCCTCCACCACGATGCTGGTGGTTAATCCCGAAATTTGATATAGCTACTGTCAGAAAAGGAAAAGTTTCGCGTGCAATTGCCTCCTTTCCTTTTCATGCAGAATTGTCTCCCGCGTGACTCCTTCATGTGCCATCCTTTCCTATCAAATATCTACGTGAGTTCTGTTCTATTTCTCGATGACCGCTGATCACTGATCTTCACTCAGTTTTTTTTCATGCAGAACTATTCCAACTTCCACTTTCAATGTGCAAGTCGTTGCTACATCATTTCGCTTTCGATTTATAGTCACGTTCTAATGCACTTGATCATGGTTTGCATTTACAAGCTTTAGCACTAAATGGTTTCTTAGGGTCATATGGTATGCATTTTGAAGCATATGGTTGTATGTAGGTGTGGATACACACATGAATATATACATGAGATTTTCACCAATTTTAGAGTAGTCCTCCTTCATCAGTGTGCATGTCCACTTTTTTATGATAATCAGTCCATTGTCCAATACAAATGCAACATCTAGTCGCCCATATTTGAGAAATCGGTTTATTTAATCTGCAATCAATGACAAGTAAGAACCTTGATTTGATCTATTGGCATTCCATGAAGAGCATAAAATCCACTGCCAATCCTGCACCATGCCTTCAATAATTCTATTCATTATTTCGACCATTCATATGCCAAAATAAAGGATTGAGATATCTAGTTAGGGAGAGAGAATCTCTCTGACAACGTGGGATAAAACACCAGTCTACAGTGCCGTATACACCTCAACGGAATGGAGTTGTTGAACGAAAGAACAGGTCACTCATGGAGATGGCGAGGTGCATGGTCAAAAGTCAAGCTTTACCACATAGTTTCTGGCTTGAGGCTGTCATGTGTGCAGCATATGTACTCAACAGGTGTCCCACTAAAGCGTTGCAGTCTATCACTCCATATGAGGCTTGGCATGACCGTAAGCCATCTGTTGCTCATCTGCGTGTTTTTGGTTGTTTGGCATATGCATTAGTGCCTAAACAACATCACAGAAAATTGGATGATAAGGGAGTAAAATGTATTTTTTTTGGGTACAGTTTTGAAAGTAAAGGCTATCGTCTGTATCATCCACATACTAAACGCATTCTGGTTAGCTGTGATGTTGTCTTTGTGGAAGATGCTATTCAACCATTGCTTTCATGTACTAAGGAGACATCTGTTAGCTCCAAAGACATGTATGATACTTTGATGCCTCTTTTTACAGGTGGAAAATCTAGTGCTGGTCCTAATGAGGCAACTTCTCTGCCTTTGCAGGTTTCATATGATGATGTAGATCATTCCATTTCTGATGCAAATTTACATGATGCACTTGTTGATGAGAGAGCTGATATTGAGCAGGCAAAAACTATGCCAAAATGGCTGGTGCAGACTTTGCGTGACAGCAAATTAGATGCACCTTTGTCATATCGTACTCGTTCAGGCTCTCATATTGCCTCCTTTGCATCAGATTGCTATGCTATGGCTGCATCTAGTCTCTGTGATGAGAATGAGCCGGTTTCTTTTGATGAAGCACAAAATTCAGAAATTTGGATGGCTTCTATGCAATCTGAATATGATGCTATAATGAAGAATGGTACATGGTCTTTATGTGACTTGCCTTCTGGCAAGAAGGCCATTGGCACTAAGTGGGTATACAAGCTGAAGCGTAAACCTGATGGTACAGTTGACAGGTATAAGGCTAGGCTTGTTGCAAAGGGTTATGCACAGGAAAGATGCATTGATTTTGATGAGACCTTTGCACCTACATGCCGTATGACTACTGTTCGGAGCATTTGTGCACTTGCAGCCCATCATGGTTGGAATGTACATCAGTTGGACATTAAAACAGCATTTCTGAATGGTGACTTGCATGAAGAAGTGTATGTTTTTCAGCTCCGTGGCTTTATGCAAAAAGGGCATGAAAACCAGGTTTGCAGGTTAAAGAAGGCATTATATGGTTTAAAGCAAGCATCACGTGCTTGGTATGAGAAGATACATGCCTATCTGATTGCACATGGTTTTGAGAACAGTCCAACTGAAAGCACCTTATATGTTAAGCGTGCTAATGATGTGCTTCTGATCATTATTGTCTATGTTGATGACATGCTGCTCACTGGTCCTATTGAGACACATAATGCTGATTTTAAGGCTGATTTGCATGCCTCATTTGAGATTTTTGATTTGGGGCATTTGCATCACTATTTGGGCATTCAATTTATGCACGTTGATGGTGGAATGGCTTTGTGTAAAACGAAATATATTGACACATTATTGCAACGTTTTGGCCTTGAAGACTGTAAGCCTATTGCCACTCCTATGGAGACAAGTTTATGATTGAGTCTTCATGATTTTGGAGATGCATTTGATGCTGTTCTCTATCAGCAGGCTATTGGATGCTTGATTTACTTATGCATTACTCGGCCAGATATTTAGTTTGTTGTCTCACAGATGAGCAGGTTTATGCATTGCCCAGGAGTCACACATTGGAAAGCGGTTAAGTGCATCTTTCACTACTTGAGTGGTACTCGGCTACTTGGGTTGTTTTATCCCAAGGGGGGATCACTACCGCCAGATTTGCATGCTTTTTCTGACTCAGATTGGGCTGGTAGCTATGACACTCGTGTGTCCACCAGTGGTTTTTGCTTCATGCTTGGTAGCTCATGTATATCTTGGTTGAGCAAGAAGCAGACTACTGTGGCCACTTCCAGTTGTGAGGCTGAGTATAGGGAAGCTTTCATAGCGACTGTTGAGTGTGTGTGGCTCAGACGCGTTATGGCTGATTTGGGTGTTGGCCAGTTTTCTGCCACCACCATCTTCACTCACAGTCAGAGCGTATTGGTAGTTGCGAGGAACCCTGTGTTCCATGCTCGCACTAAGCACATTGAGGTGCATTATCACTATGTCAGGGAGAGGTTCTCTGTTGGGGAGATCAGCTTGGCATATGTGCCCACGCAGGAGAACATTGCAAACCTTTTCACGAAGGCTCTGCCTAGGGAGAAGTTTGAAGCTTTCCACAAAGCTTTGGGCTTACTTCCTTTTGTGGAGTGATTTCCACATAGCTTGGCACTTCCTTATACATGAGTGCCAACTCCTTGTTTACCGCATCACTGCAAGGGGGATTTGTTGATATATTTAGGTAGTGATGTGTGTGAACACTGTAGGACTGCCGGGGCACTTTTTTCCCTCTTTAGGAGGTTTTTTTCCCCGGCTTGTATGTACGCCTATTGCCCTAATGGGCTACTTATCTTTGTACATTCTCTAGTAATACATTCAGTATTGTGTGTTTGTGCTCCAAGCTTCTTCTTCTTCCTTGTGCTGTTCACGTGCTTCTGCAGACGTCTATCTCCAACAGGTAAGATCAAAGAGAGGAACAATGGAAGGCTTTGATTGCAAAAGAGTTCTCTTACAAAAGCTCTATTCTCTAACAAGCTAGCCTCAAAAATGAGCTCTCTAGCTCTTTTTATAGTTTTTTGACTAGTTTTGGCCCTGTCCAGACCTAGTGTCCGGCCTAGTTAAAAATTAGGTTCCAAGGCTTATTTGAAGGCTCAAACGAAGTCTAAAAATTATGAAAATTGGTAGGATGATACTTCTAATACTCCTCAAGCTCAAGGACTCCTAGGCTTGAACAAAGTGGAGTTACAAAAATAGAAAATGGTATTTACAATGGTTCTTAGTGATGAAAATCACTATTTTTGTAGGGGATTCTTGTGAAAATTTGACATACACCTCTTGGAGCTCCCTACTTGCTCCCTTTCCTTGTGTGTCCACCTTTTTGATGTGATTCCATGATTTGTCCTTGACCTTGAGCTTCAACACTCCCCCCCCCCTCTCGAGTCTGTCGTCCCTGACAGACCCTTGTTGTAGGGGTTGTTCCAAGTAGTGCCTTGAGAGGGAGTGTCCCTTTTCTATGAACAAAAGTCATCTGACTTCCATATGTGGTAGGGTTGGTGGTCTGGTTCTGCATCTAGTCGATTGAACTTCATCTCTTTGTGTTGTACACTCAGCCCTTGGGATGGAACATTGTTGATGAATGTCTGTGTTGATGTTCCACTGATGAGATTGGTTTGTGAGTGTCTGGTTCTGTCTCCTCTTTTCAAAGCAACGTTTGCCAAATACATAAGCAGGAGTCTTCTCATCCAGTATACATACAAAGATTTGCAGGGTACTAGAACTACCCCTTGCACATTTCTCCCTGGATGCCTCGTACATGCAGTAGTTAAGCATCACTCAAGTTGCGGACCTTCAAACTCTCCACTCCTACCATGGTAAGAGAAAACCATAGTTGTGGATGCCATGTTCATGCCAAGTTTGTGACATCTACCAGATAAGGCAACAATTACATCATCCGCTAGCCGAGACACACTTCTATCCAAACTGATAAATGCCTAGTAATCAACAGTTCCACCTTCAACTAAGCATGACTCATTCATGTTTCATAAGCCAAACCTAGGAACAAGCTCTCTCTCGCTTTTCTTCTCTCTCTCTTTTTTTTTTTTTAAGGAGCAATGTCACAAAACAAGAAGATAGACGTTAGTATTAGTAAAACTAGTTGACATGTGTCAATGTGCTCTTGTGCCTGGGATTCTCAAATGTGTCTATGCACGGCCATGTAATAGGGCCCTATATCAATGCCTACTTTGGAAGTGCATGACCTGAATGGTGCAAAAGACAGGGTGGTGCAAGAAGCACATGGTTATTGCTCGTCGAGGCTTTTGATGTTACTTGTAGTTGTTGTGCTGGCTTTGGTGGAGGTATCCATTGGATCTCGAAATGATGTACTCCTCCTTATGGGGGTCCATTTTAGAACAACATTTGGCACTGTAGAGATCACTTCAGGCGTCCTCCTCTTTGGATGCTTTCGAAATTGTGGTATCCAGTGTGGTTGGTGCTTTGGTTCGATGGAGGCTACATGTACTTTTGGCTTCCAAACCCATACTCGTTTTGCACATCTTCCTACTATTGTTGAAGAGGTGATTTGATCTTCTTTCGATCTCTGTATGCGGTTCTTACCCTTTTCTCTTTGTGGCTTCATTGTAGAGACCTTTCGTGTGTGTGAGATCATAGGTTGTTGTGGATGTAAGAGCTTCTTAGGTACCCATATTTGCAATTGTCCTTGTTGAGTTGCAGCTAATTTCTTAGGCACCCAAACTTGTCCAATACCTTGTGGTTGAGTTTGTCCTAGATTCTTCGTTCGTCTTCTGGCCTGGTGGGAGTCCCTAAAGGGGAATTGTGGGGTTAAGGCTAGTGGTTGCTCTCCTTTTCGTACCCAGATCTGCTTCATGCCCATCACTACTTTCCTTTGGAATTCCCGTTGTCTATTTGATATAGCAGTTGTCCTGTTCCGTTGTGCTTGCCTTGTTGGTTGAGTTGTAGTGGTGGCATTAGTCCTTGCATCGGAGGAGGAGTCTGCTTGTCTTTGAGCCTGTTCTTCCATGATTGAGTTCTCCTGCGACATAGAACTTTTGACGCATACAAAATCTCTTTTGCTAAGATTAGTCCTAGGAGAACTACAAGATGTGACATCTGGATTTGTGAGCATGCCATTTTCTAGTTCTAATGTAAAGCATTGTCCCTGGACCCAAACTTGAAGAAGTTGACTTCTTAGGTTCAAGTTGACTTCATTGTCATAAATCCAATCTTGTCCTAAGACAAGTGGTTATGTAAGGTTCTCATCTTGACACACTAGCACTTTGACTTTCATTGGAACATTTTGAAGGTAGATGGGAAGTTCCACCTCACCCAAACAAGGGGTTTCCACACCTCCCAATCCTATGAGATACGCTTCAATGGGATTGATGTTCAACTGCAAGTCTTGGCAGTAGGAAAGTCTAACTGCACTACTTGTTGCACCTGAGTCAATCAATGCTTTCAGAGTCCTTGCACCCTTTCCTTGTCCTATCTCTATGGTCACAAAGGGACGTCTGTCAACGACTTGAGAAGTCCCTATGCTTGATTTTTGGCACATATCCATGTGATATTTTAGGGTTTTTGAGTTGACATCTAGGCCTAGTCCCCTTAACTTATTTCACCTAATACGCTCTCTCGCCTCTGCCTGTGCTTCTTCTCTCACCATTAACTCTTCTTCTTTTCGTTTCTTAGCAGTGTTGAGTCTCATTAGCATGTCCTCTGTAAGAGGTTCTTGGTATAACTTGACTCTACACCCACTAATATAGTTGGGCAAGATATCAACTTCTAAAGTAGCCAATTGAACTGCGCCGCTAGTGGAAATTCTGTTAATGATCATGGGTCCATATCCTCATTTTTTCAACTTACGGGCATGTTGTTTTAGTGTGTAAACCAACACTAGATCTCCCTCTTTCAGTTCCTTATCCTTGATGTGTGCATGAAAGTATGCCTTTTGTGTTTTCTTTGCAGCATAGATGCCTGCTGCTGCTCGTAGCCTTGTCTCACCTAAGCGTTCTAGATCAAAGATCCTAGAGGACAATTCATGTCCATTCCACTCATGCTCTTGTGCTACTTTTAATGCTGGGATTAGGAAATCTAATGGTAGCACAACATTCTGTCCAAAGACCATCTGAAATGGGGTGGCATTGAGTATTGTTTTATAGGCAACTCGATAAGCCCAAACAACATGATGAAGCTGTTTATCCCAATCAGAGCGTTTGTTGTTTACAAGCTTGGTCAAGACATTCATAGGATCTTGTTTGTGCTCTCAGCTTGTCCGTTAGCTTGTGGATGATAGGGGGCAGACTTCTTATGTATCACCAAGAATTCTTGGAGAAGATTTTCAATGACTTCATTCAAGAAGTGCGTGCCTCTATCGCTTACTAGTTCTATTGGTAACCCATATCTCGTGAACACATTCTCAAATAAGAACTTTGCTGTTGTCTGAGCATCATTCTTTGTTGTGGCTTTGACTTCTACCCACTTGGTAAGGTAATCTGTGGCTACAATAATATACTCTGCATGGGAGTTTCTAGCTGGGGGGTTAATAGGACCTATGAAGTCTATGCCCCACTTTGAAAATGCACGCCCTCCCATCATTGGCCTCAAAGGCATCTCGTCTTTTCTAACTGGATATTGTGCACGTTGGCATGTGTCACACTTCTTCACATAGGTGTGAGCATCCATATGAAGAGTGGGCCACCAAAGTCCTGAGAATAGAATGGTCTTGGTCATTCGGTCAGGACCAAAATGTCCACCTCCAACACCACTGTGTGCAGTCTCTAAGACCTTTAAATAGTCTGATTCATGAACGCACAGTCTTAAGTAACCATCTTTGCCTCTTCGGTATAGGTTCTCTCCTACTAAGGCATAGCCTTGCACCTCTTGCTCCATGCTTCATCTTCTTGCTAGACTAGCCTCTTTGGGTAATCTTCCCGACCTCATAAACTCTACCAATGGAGCACTCTAATTTGGAATTAATGACACTTGATAAAGGGTTGCATGCTCCACTAGGGGTTTTTCCTAGCACACTGGACAATTCTTAATCCACTCATGAATTTCTTTGTCCATGCTAGGCCAATACACTCCTAAATGTTTTAGATTCTGTAATGCGTGTTGTTTAGAATAGTGATTTCCTAGCAATCCTTCATGAGCTTGCTGCAACCAACTACTATGTTCATCATCCTCGACACAACAAGCTAATACACCCTTAGTATCTTGTTTGTACATGCTTCCTGCCAATATGTGATATTTTTGTGATTTTACAATTTCTTCTTGTGATGTTTTCACATTCTTATTTGCAGGGCCGAAGGTTAGGACTGGTACCAACTTATTTGCCCATTTAGGAACAACTTCTAAATTGAACAGATAAGCATCGGGTAATTCATGAGACACTCCTTGCGGTGACTCTCCTGAAGTGATGCGAGAAAGGTGATCTGCCCGAAGGTGGGTTCTACCTTTCTTGACAACAACTTTAAAGTCATATTCCATTAGTAAGAGGAACCATCTTACTAAGCGCCCAATATTGCAGGGTTTATTGACCAAATATAACAAAGCTTGATGATCAGTGAAAAACTTGAACTTGTTGGCCAATAAGTAGTGTCTAAACTTCTTCACAGCATATACCATGCCTAATCCCTCTCACTCAGTTGTGGTATAGTTTCGTTCAGCTGGGGTGAATTGTCTACTAGCATATGCTATGGGCAAATCTAAGTTTCCTTCTCCTGTGGGTTGTGCTAGCTCACATCTGTAGCTCAGTGATGAGTAGCACCTCCTTTAATGTCAATCCGGGAAGACGTGAGGATGGTATGAAGACCTCGAGCAAGTGGAGGCACAAGTGCGTGAGTGAGAAGCACACAAGGATGCACACACATACACACACGCACACACACGGCAAGACAAAGAGTGAGAATCAATGGAGTTCTTAGATTACTTTCAAAAAGCTCTTACAAGTTCATTTCAATTACAAGCCAACCCCCAAAATGAGCTCTCTAGCTTTTTTTATAGTTTTTGATTAGGTTTTGGCCCTGTCCAGACCTAGTGTCCGGCCTAGTTAAAAATTAGGTTCTAGGGCCAATTTGAGGGCTTAAACGGAGTCTAAAAATTACGAAAATTGATGTGTAGGTACTTCTAAGGCTCCTCAAGCTCAAGGACTCCTTGGCTTGCACAAAATGGAGCTACAAAAATATGAAATGGTATTTACAATGATTGTTAGTGATAAGAATCACTGTTATAAAGATGTTGATTTGGAAAAATTTGAAGGGCCTATCTGCCAGATTTGCGTCGACTGCTTTGTCTACTTACTCCTTCACCTTGCTCTGACTCTCTCCATTGGCTTCCTTGTCTAGTCACTCCTTGGGTGCCCATACTGCTCTCAACACCCCCCCCTCTCTCGCGTCTGTCGTCCCTGACAGACTCTTGTTGCTGGGAGTGTTGGATGTAATATTCCACAACCTGAGTGGCAAGCTGATGTTCTTGTAGACGTAGTCCTCTGGCCAAGTCCGTCATCATACGATCCCAATCAATTGGTCCTGGAATGTCCGGATGTGGCATACGTAACTGATCTGCATGGATCGCTTGTTCTACTGCGAATAGGTGTAGCAAATGTGTGGGTCTGGGAATGAAAATTTCCGAATGATATTCCCAAAATCCCGTAGAGAACATTTCCTCAAATGTCTGCTTGAAGCATGCGGGTAAGTACTTTATTCGTGCATGCCAAGCAAAGATTATAGTGACCGAGGGGGTCTGGCTCATGTCGTAGACTAAATCCTTGTTACCTTGAGAGAATCCAGGGGCAGAGATGTATGGAGCTTGTACATTCCGAAAGGTTTTGAAGACAATGGTCATGAGCTCAAATATCTTCATAGACATTTTCGCTGCTATGTCGGGTACATTATTTAGGCGTGTAGACCAGTGCCGAATTGTTGATATCATGTAGGCTACGGTTGGGGTCCCCCGAGGCGGAGCAAAATATGGATAGTTAACCCAAGCCGAGCATTCTTTATTGTTGCGTACCTTGATTGCAAATGCTTGCCAGGATCTGCGACGTACCACTGGGCAATAGCATGGATTATACTTGATATATAGTGGCATGGTTGCCCAGGTGCTCATCATCTCTGGGTAATCGGTTAGTAGACGTGCACGCCAATTAGGTTGGAAGATCGAGCCAGCACGTGCATCTATTGGTAAATCCCCTAGCTCAAATTGAGTGGCGAATGTGGGCTCCTTCCCTGTATGTCTTTTGACTTCTGCATTATAATCATGTAGTAAGACAAAATAAGGCATGTATTGCGACTCTGATGTTGTGATTAACCGTTGATGGGATAGGTTTTGAAAGTAGGAAGACCGAAGGATAGTTTCTTCCAGATTTCAGTTTCCAAGATCTTGAGGTATTCACTTTCATGGACACATAGTCTCAAGTAACCATCTTTACCACGTTTGTATAGATTATCGCCAATGAGAGAGTAATCCTGGGCTTCTTGTTCTAAACTCCTTTTCCTAGCCAGAGTCATGTCTGGAGGGAATGTTTTCGTCCTTAGGAAGGATGCTAGTGGTTCACTCCAATCTGGCACTATGGACACTTGATAAAGAGTGGCATGTTCCACCGGTGGTTTAGTGCGACAGATTGGGCATTCTTTGCACAACCTTTGGACATCCGCTTCCATAGTTGGCCAATGCACTCCGAGTCTCCTTAGTGTCTGTAGGGTTCGTTGTTTTGAGTAGTGTTGCTCTAATGCACCTACACGTGCTAATTGCAACCACTTCGCATACTCGTCCTCTTCTACACAACAAGCCAAGATCCCTTGATCTGTGTGCTTGTACATACATCCAGCCATGATGTGGTACTTTTGGGCTTTTACTACCTCTCTATTCTGTGTGGCTATTACTGGGTGGTTAGGTCCATATGTTAACACTGGTACCAATGGCTTAGCCCACTGCGGCACCACCTCCAAATTAAACAAGTAAGCATTAGGAAGGTCATCTGACACTCCTTGTGGGGCTTCTCCAGATGTAAGCCTAGAGAGATGATCTGCTCTCAAATGAGTCGTCCCTTTTCTCACCACTACCTCAAAGTCATATTCCATTAGTAATAGAAACCATCTTACTAATCTACCTGTATTGCACGGTTTGTTTACAAGGTATAGCAATGCCTGATGATCAGTAAAAAATTTAAACTTATTTGCAAGCAAATAATGTCTAAACTTTTTAACCGCATACACCATGCCTAAGCCTTCTCTCTCAGTAGTGGTGTAATTTCTTTCAGCTGCATTCAATTGTCGACTAGCATAGGCAATTGGAAGATCCATATTACCTTCACCAGTAGGTTGTGCAAGCACACATCCAATGGCATAATTGGATGCATCCACATGAACATGGAAACGCTTATTCCAATCCGGTGTGGTTAAGATTGGTGCTGAACATAATCGCCGTTTAAGCTCATTGAAGGAATTCTCACATTCCTCAGTCCACTCAAAGTTTGTCAGAAGTCCACCTCTGGGGTTGAACTTCTACTTCATGGAAGTATTCTTCATCTGATGCAAAAGGTGGGTCCATAATGATTGACTCTCGATCGGAGTCACTTGCATCCTCAATTGCATCAGGGCTAGGTTCACACTCTTCTAAAACTGCCTCTCCCATGATTGGCTCTATGGAGAAGACTGAAATGTCATAGCCATCTTCATCACAGTGAGGTGTCCATTGTTCTTCATTGATGGCTACATCCATTGTTGCTAGAATTTCTGCCTAGCCGTGAGGTTCGAATTCTTCGTCTGGAAAAACTACAGGTGCATAGGCTGGGTCTTGGGTTGATCTATGGGTTTCTTTTGCACCTATCTCCTTGGCTTTTTCTCTCTTCTCTTCTTCTACAGCTACCTTACACATCCATAAGTGAGTGTCTTCATGCATCCATGAGGATCCTGATCCTAGGGAATGCACAGATTCCGTATCATCTTTGGCTCTATGGATGGGGTTCCATTGGATGGGAGGGACATCTCTATGAGAGTAATCTTTGAGATTCACTTTGGTCGTAACACCTAGGTGCTGCAGGTACAAAGAATTGGTTCCCCAATCTTGTACCACTTGCAACTGTCGCATAAAGGGTCGTCCCAAGATCATTTCATAGGCATGGTTCTTGCTAAAATCACATATGGCAAAGGTATGCTCGAACTCGACACCATAGGTGGTGAGAGTTATTCCTTCCAGAAACCCTAAGGGTCTCTCTATGTGACCATCGGCCATCTGCAATTTCATCCTCGTGGGCCTGAGTGCTGGCTTGCCCCAACGCTTCCATAGGGAAGTGGTGGCAATTGCAAAGTCCTGGACCTGAGTCCAAAATTGCCTTGGTGGTGTACTCCTGGTAGGTAATGGGAAGATAGGTGTTCCCTTCTTCACCTTCACACATATCTCCTATCTTATCCAAGGGTATCTCTGGCACTGTCCTATGTGATCCTACCTGGGAACGAGGTTTTGCTATCTCTGGTACTTGTTTGGCTACATGTTCCCATACTTCTGGTCTAACCTTAAGCAGCTCTTCCAAAGTGAGATTGCACTGCACTTTGGTGTTCTTCACTACCTCTGTGTTCCTAGGTATGACTGAATCCTCGTTTCTTACCATGACTGTAGGTGCTCTCATACAAGTAGACTTAGCTTCCCATGGGCCTGTGAAGTGGGGTAATTCTTGTAGAGAGTTAGATTCAAAGTCTAGTCTGTCCTGAGAGTGGGTGCTCTCCTGCTCCTCATAGATGGATGGGATGTCTTGTGGGAATTGGTCGTGTGCATCATCCACAAGTTCAACAGGAGGAGGGACTTCACTCTCTTTAGCCCATTTGTCTTCTTGAATCTCGCGTAGGAATTCTGGTGTGAACTGATTCATAGAAGATGAGGTGTCTGGCTCCGTAGAGTTAGGCACATAGGCTTCAGGCACATAGGCTTCCTGAGCAAGAATGCTTAATCTTTCACTTGCCTTGTCCTTGTGTTGAGAGGCGGGTTCCTTTTCTGATTGTGCAATCAGCTTCTCTATCCTTTCTAACAGTCCATCAAAGTGCAACTGTGTCTTCGCTGAACTAGAGATGTTAAATAGGTGACTGGCCTCAAACATGGTCTGAGCCAACTCCACCATTTTGGCACAAATTTTAGTTTGTTCAAGCTCTAATTCTGCTCTAGGGTAGCACTTTTCATGATCAGTTACGAATGGCCCTTCTTGGATTCTGGCTTGATATGCTTTAAGCATCATGTTTAGGTCCTCGGGAGTGGGATCTGCTAGGACTGATCCTACTCTAGGGGGTGGTGGAATTAGTTGAGGCGGGTCGGAAGGTAGCGGGTCGGATGGAGTTGGGAATGGTGGAGGTGGGGTAGTGTGAGAGGGAGTTTGAGATGTGAGTTCAGTTATCCTGGCCTTTGTTTCTCTGAGGCTTTCCTCGAGTTCACTCATCTTTTTTGCCCATTGTCGTTTCATTCTTTCACGGCTATCTCTCCAAGCTCTAGTCCTCTTCTTGGTCATGCTCTCTGTTTCACTAACATCTGGGCTCTTTTCCTGGTCTACCCCTTGGTTTTGCTGCAACGCTTGAGCTCTAGTGATCACTTGCACAGGTGTAGTGGAAGTGACACTTCCTGTGGAATCTACCACTAACCCAATAACGTTAATAGGAGTAATTTTTGGCATATTACTAGGATTCCTAGGGCAGTCTCGTAAGAGATGTTCCTTTCCACAGTCTTGGCAAAAACCCTGGATCGTTACTGGCTAGGGTTGTGTAGGTGGAGGCACAGGACAATCACAAATGAGATGATCTCCTTGACATCTGTAGCATGGTCCTCTAGGGAATGGAGGTCTTACCTGCCTAGGTTGAGGCCTAGGATTGGGGTTTGTATACATGAGGTTTGTGTGATCTGACTCCCAACTAGGTTCACTCGGTTCTTCACTATAGTAGGACTCACCATGTTCAGGAGATTGCATGTAGTAAGCATGGGGGCTATCGACATGTGTAGAATCGAAGCTATGGTCACTGGGATCACTTTCTGAAAGCACTGGTGTTACAGGGACTATAGCTCTATTCAGGTTTTCTTCTACAGCAGCATACTTTACCGGAATCACATTAGCTGGAGCTGGGGGTTGTTGTGCTAGCACAGGCTGAGGCCTTTGTTGGTTTTGGTAGGGTTGGTAGGTTTGCTGAGGCCTCGCATACTGCTGAGGTGGGTACTGGTTCTGGTATCTTCCTTGTTGAGGGTACGGTTGTGGGTATGTCTGCCTAACGGTTTGCTTATTGTAGGGGCAATCTTGCGCGGTGTGATTGGTGTACCTTCGTTCTATGGTGCAGTACTGGCTACTAGGATTAACTTGGGGTTGAGCCATAATGGGACAGACATTCGCCATGTGGTCACCACCACAAGTATAGCACCTTTTCACAGGGGCAAACCTTGGGATTTGTTTGTTAGTGACACCTAATTTCTGAGCTACTTTCTCTGCTAGTTCCTCAATTGATGTGGATTGCGTGGAAGAGAGGTTAGAGGCACTATCTGAATTTTGTATATCTTGGAAAGCTCTAACTCCTCCCCTAGGTTATCCTCGATGTCAATGCACATGCGCACACACTCTTCTATGGTCCTAGGGTCCTTCAAGTACACATAAGATCTCAATTTGGTACTTAGCAATCCATCCAAGAATAAAGCCACTTGCTTAGCTGGTGTGGGTAGCTCCGAAACAGGGCATCTTTCTAAGTATTGCCTAAATCTTCTTCCTGCAAGTCTCAAGGTTTCTTGAGGGGTTTGCTTGAAGCTGTGAATCAGCGAGGAGGTATTATGCCTTATGCCACTCTTAGAGAATTCAATAATGAAAGCCTCTAAGAGTTGGTCTATGCTCCTGAACTGCCTCTCATTTAGTGGCTGAAACCATGTCAGGGCAGTGTTCCTGAGGGTTAGACCAAAGGCATTGTATTGCGTGAATAGATCCTCCACTTGTTCAGCTCTCAAGACTTGCCTAAACTCAGCCACATGATCGTATGGATCTCC
The DNA here is from genome assembly GCA_020310875.1 of Ceratopteris richardii. Taxonomy (NCBI): domain Eukaryota; kingdom Viridiplantae; phylum Streptophyta; class Polypodiopsida; order Polypodiales; family Pteridaceae; genus Ceratopteris; species Ceratopteris richardii. The sequence goes on along the minus strand of CM035415.1, from coordinate 179,359,766 downwards.
AGTGCCATCGAAGTAGTTCTTCATGGACTTAACTAGCTGAGTCGGTCTCAAAGTCCTTGTGTGCTCTCTAGGTCGTGGTAGAGGGAAATCATCCGCATTTCTTTGATTCCTGTGAGCTCTAAGTATCTCAGGTTCTACTCTATTTGTTTCCGTCCTCGTTCTTTCTCTGCCCACTGGGTTGGCAAAGCTTACTTCTGGTCTATCTCTACTTCTGTCTCTTTGCATTCCATGAGCTTGGGATGTTCCAGCTCCAGGGTGACCATAGGATACATTCGATCTTGGTTGGGGGAACACGAATTCACCCCTCCAAGTGTAAGCATGCCTATCATTTTCTGTCACCACAAATATCCTCTCCGAAGCGTGATCTAAATAGGTCACTCTACCTGGGCTATCAGGATCCTTAAACTCATAGATCATGATTGTTCCTATATCAATTGGCCGATCAGGTTTGTACCTCCAAAAGGCTTCATCAGTCTCTCGATTGAGGAGCAAATCTATGCTCTTATTATCCTGGGGAATCCACTCCGGTGTGATAATCCTAGTGAGAACTGATTTACCTCGAGGGGTTCTAGGTTCTGCCCCCATGTTTCCTTGCTCCAGGTCACCTAAGTCTGCTTCGGGGATCACATTTCCAAATTCGTCCGTCCTATCTGGGTGACTGGTGACTACGTATATGGTTCCTTCTTTGTCCAAGTATGTTCCATTTTCAAACTTGACAGCTGGGTGCTCGAATCCAATGGATTGATTAGGATTCTTAATCTGTACCACAGATCTTCCTAGGCCATCCTCATAGATGCTGACACCTAATCGGTTGGTTCTAAGGTATTCCAACTGCGTTTTGTAAGGGCCTTCTACCCGGTGCAAGTATGGCACTCCTGAACTTCCTGTAGGTCTCTCCATACCTTGAGACATCTCGGATTCACTAGTCTCAGAACTTGGGTAGTATGAGTGGTGGCTCAACTGCTGGGCCCACAACCTAGCAGTGCGGTTGACACTAGCCTCTGAAGACCTAAGGCTTTGTCTATCCCTTACTAGATGTCGCCCTGACCTAAGGTTCATAAGCCTAGTTGAATAGGCCAATTTTGCCCAAGTACAACCTCGTTGCAGAGTCCTTTTGTATCAGTTACTTGATTCTTTTTAGTTGATTCTCGTGTTAAAATTCTTGTCTGATATCACGTCGTAAGGCATATTTGAGTGTAGTTCCGCACTTAAAGTTGCTCGTTCCACGTTAAGTTCTTTTCCTTTAAAGTTCTCGATAGTACAAAGATTATGTCCTTAGCTTGAACTTGAGAGTTTAGGTCTGCTTCAACTTGATAATTGCCTATCGTCGCCCTGACTTACTCCTACCTCTAGTCGTTCTTAGCCTAAGCTAGGAATTGACAGAAAGCATCGAAAGTTTCCAACCTTTTGTTTTCAGCTTGATTGCCCTTGAATGCCCAGGAAGTGCGTTCCCAAGCTTGCACTTACACTTGCTTAGAACGCCTTTCGATGCTCTCAAAAGATCTGTAGAGTTCCAAAATTAACTTTAATATTTAAATTCCAAAGACAGAACCAATGATTCTCATTCCTGTAGCACAAATACTAATTTGCATAGTGAATTTTAGGAAAACAATTCTTAAGACCCCTGACTTTGAACTCCCTGGGTATGGTCAACTTCAAAATACCCTAGCTGAAAATCAACGCATTATCTTTATAAAAAACAGTTGAGGGTGTGTAGTATATGCCACGAGCTTTCCAACAAGCCCTAGAGCTCAAAAAATGGATTTCATATGAAAAAGTTATGACCGTTCAGGGTTCTAGGGTTAAGACAGGGTCCAAACAGGATCACTGTGCAACAGGTTTTCCCCAAGTTGTTTTCCTCAGGCCTCCTTATGTGCTCTAGAGTAAAATGTTTATGCCCAAAATTAACCCAACTCTTCAATTTAAAAACCCTAAAAAATTTGGCTAAAATTGGCTGTCAATCGCGATGGACAGGGCTGTCAATCGCGATGGATAGGGTATCAATCGCGATGGACAGGGTATCAATCGCGATGGACAGAGTATCAATCGCGATGGACAGAGTATCAATCGCGATGGACAGAGTATCAATCGCGATGGACAAAGTATCAATCGCGATGGACAGGCGGTCAGTCAATCGCGATGGACAGGAGTCGGTCGCGACGGACAGGCAATCAATTGCGATGGACAGGGGTCAGTCAATCGTGATGGACAGGAGTCGGTCGCGATGGACAGGCAGTCGGTCGCGATGGACAGAGTATCAATCGCGATGGACAGAGCTGTCAATCGCGATGGGCAGAGCTGTCAATCGCGATGGACTAAAATTTTGCAAGATTTTCAAAAATTTTTGTGGAAATGTGGTGTGCAGGGTCTCTAGTCCACTGTGGTGCACTCAGATTTAACAAAAGATGAAAATTTCTGTCAATCGCTATCGACAGGAGTCGGCGACTGCGAGACAGTTCTGCACATTTTCGTACCTGCGCGACGTGCTGGAGGGATAATGATGCTGAAACCTGCAAGAAACTCCAAAAGCATGCAGAAAATAGCACACAACAGTTCGCTCTCTCGCTCTCTCTCACAAGTGAAATGAGGGAAATGAGGTGGAGAAGGTGATATAATAAAAAAACTGAACTTTTCGCGATGATGGAAGTGGAGGTGGAAGATGGTGATGATGATGATGGTGATGATGGTGGTAAGGGAAGAAAGAGAAAAATAGGAAAAGTAAAGAAATTACCTACAACGCCAACGTCTCCAATCTACGTCTTACCATCACACGCTCGTCCTCAAAGCTCGATCCCCGACAACGGCGCCAAAATTTGGTGTAGCTCAGTGATGAGTAGAACCTCCTTTAATGTCAATCCGGGAAGACGTGAGGATGGTATGAAGACCTCGAGCAAGTGGAGGCACAAGTGCGTGAGTGAGAAGCACACAAGGATGCACACACATACACACACGCGCACACACGGCAAGACAAAGAGTGAGAATCAATGGAGTTCTTAGATTACTTTCAAAAAGCTCTTACAAGTTCATTTCAATTACAAGCCAACCCCCAAAATGAGCTCTCTAGCTCTTTTTATAGTTTTTGACTAGGTTTTGGCCCTGTCCAGACCTAGTGTCCGGCCTAGTTAAAAATTAGGTTCCAGGGCCAATTTGAGGGCTTAAACGGAGTCTAAAAATTACGAAAATTGATATGTAGGTACTTCTAAGGCTCCTCAAGCTCAAGGACTCCTTGGCTTGCACAAAATGGAGCTACAAAAATATGAAATGGTATTTACAATGATTGTTAGTGATAAGAATCACTGTTATAAAGATGTTGATTTGGAAAAATTTGAAGGGCCTATCTACCAGATTTGCGTCGACTGCTTTGTCTACTTACTCCTTCACCTCGCTCTGACTCTCTCCGTTGGCTTCCTTGTCTAGTCACTCCTTGGGTGCCCATACTGCTCTCAACAACATCCTATGGCGTGATTGGATGCATCCACATGGACATGGAATGGTTTATTCCAATCAAGAGTGGTCAATATTGGTGTTGTGCACAAACGTTTCTTCAGTTCATTGAAAGAATTCTTGCAGTCATCGTTCCACTCAAAATTAGACAACAAGGCATAAAGGGGTCTAGCTATAATCGCGTACATGTGGATAAACGTACGGTAATATCCACAATGGCCCATAAAGGCTTGTACCTCCTTAACATTCCTTGGCCTTGGCAGCTCCGCTATGGCTCCTACCTTATCTTCATCTGTTGAGATTCCATTCTTAGCAACATTATGACCTAAGATTTTACCTTGACGCACCATGAACACACACTTTTCTGGGTTCAGACACACTCGATATTCTCTACACTTGTTGAAGATTTGTCTGAGTTCACGGATGTGAAATCTTCTTTCTTGTGAATGAGCACATAAATCATCCACATACACTTCTAAGCTCTTTCGCAAGAACTCTTTGAAGACATGACACATGAGCCTTTGGAATGTTGCAAGTGCATTAGTGAGCCCAAATGGCATCACACGAAATGCAAAGATTCCCCACTCTGTGGCAAAAGCTGTTTTGTGTTGATCTTCTGGGGCAATGGTTACTTGATTGTAACTTGAAAATCCATCAAGGAAGCTATAAACTTCCTTGCCTGCAACACGCTCCAATAGGTGTTCCGTGATTGAAAGTGGATAACTATCTCTGGTAGTAGCGGCATTAACTTTTTTAAGGTTAATACACACTCGCAACTTCCCATTCTTCTTGGGCACCACTACAATGGGGGACGCCCATTCAGTATGCTCAATCTCATAGATGAATCCAACTTCAATCAGCCTATCAATTTCTTCTTTTATTTTGGCTGCATATGTATCATTATATGTGTAGGGCTTCTGTTTGGTGGGCTTGGCATCAGCAGTCATGGGGATAGTATGAGAGCAAATTCTTTGATCTACTCCTTTCAAGTCTCTATAGTGCCACACAAACACATCCCTATATTCCCTTAATAGAGCTACGAGTTCCATCTCTTCTCTTGCACTTAGGCCATCTCCTATATATGTGCATCTCTCTTCATTCTCTTCAATGGTCACTATAATTTTCTTCGTCTTTTCTTTATTATCATATGATTCTCCTATGATGGCCTCTCTCTTAGGCATTCGTACCAAAATTCTGCGGTCGTCAACTCATATTTCTTGAAGTTTTCTGGTACTTCAAACAATGATTCCTCCTCTTCTTGTTTCATAGCTTTTCTTTTCTTTTTCTTTTGATTGCTCTCACTTCCATCCTTTGAATTTACTGTTCTAATGCTTGTGAGAGGTTCTTCTTCTTTTTGGTTAAACACTCCTACATCTTCTAAATAGTGCGTTTCTGAGTTAAAGCAACTATCTATCACAATGGGCTCCAGATCATCGTCATTCTCTTCTTCTTCTATGAAAATCACTAGGGTCACATTCTTCTAGCAAGGGCTGACACATGAACACTGAGATATCATAACCCTCCTCATCACAATGAGGTGTCCATTGTTCTTTGTTGACTGCAATGTCCATGGTAGCTAAGATTTCTGGCCAGCCATGAGGCTCAAATTCCTCATCTGGAAAGATCATCAGTGTGTAGGCTGGGTCTCTAACTGGTCTATCTCCTAGTGAAGTTCCTTCTTCTCTTGCCTTTAAACGTTTTTCCTCTTCCTCTCCGACCTTGCACATCCACTAATGAGTATCCTCATGCAGCCATGATGGATCAGGTGAACTTTCAGAATGCACAGAGATGGAATCTTCTTTGTCTTTGTGGATATGATTCCACTGTAGGGGTGGTACATCTCTGAAGGAGTAATCCTTCAAATTGACCTTGGTGGTGACCCCTAAGTGCTGTAAGTACAACGAGTTGGTTCCCCAATCATGTACTATTTGCAATTGTCTTAGGAAGGGTCTTCCTAAGATCATCTCATAGACATTATTTTTCTCAAAGTCACATATAGCAAATGTATGCTCAAACTCTACACCACAAGTGGTTAGATCCGTTCTAGGAATCCTAGACGTCTTTCAAAATGGCCATGTGCCATTTGAAGCTTCATTCTTGTTGGTCTTAATGTGGGTTTACCCCATTGCTTCCATAAGGAGGTGGTCGCAATAGCAACGCCAGCACCTGAATCTATGATTGCTTTGGTTGTGTAACCTTGGTAGGTGATTGGAAGATAAGTATTACCTTCTTCACCCTCACACATGTCTCCTATTTTATCGAGAGGTATCTCTGGAACTTTTTGCTTAGAGCCTACTTTTGGCATATTGGAATCAAGTTCTGGGACCTGATCCTTCACATGATTCCATAGCTCAGGTTTTGCTTTGAGTAGTTCCTGTACAGTGAGATGACACTGAACCTTAGTGTTCTTCAAGACATCGGTGTTCCTTGGAACGATTGAGTCTTCATTCCTTACCAATATTGTGGGAGCTCTGATCTGAAGAGAATCAGATTCGCATGGGCTTGGAAATTGAGGCAGTTCTTCTAAGGTATTAGATTCAAAATCTAACCTTGCGTCTTCTTGTTGTTCTGCTTCATTTCCGTAAATAGATGGAATGTCTTGGGGAAATTGATCATGAAGATCATCAATCTCATGAATAGGAGGGAAATTACCCTTCTCCTTGGCTTGTTTCTCCTCTTGTATTTCCCGCAAGAACTCTTGAGAGTGCTCCTGAATTGAAGGAGGTATTCAAGCATCTGTGGAATTAGGAACATACTCTCCCTTTGGTGGTGAGCTTCTTCTCTCAATAATTGGTTGAGTCTGTGGAGGTAAAGAAACTTGTGGTTTGTTTACCAACTTCTCTAATCTTTCTAGTAAGCCCTAGAAATGCAAATTCGGTTTGACAGAGTTTGTCTGATTGAACTTTTGACTAGTCTCGAGTATAGCTTGAGCTTGTTCTACTATTTACATGCACATTTTCATCCATTCAATCTCTAAATCCGCTCTAGGGTAACTCCTGTCTAGGTTTGCAACTGTTGGCCCTTCTTAAAGTCGAGCCTGGTAGGCCTTGAACATCATGTCCAAGCCTTTTGGGGTTGGATCTGCAAGAACAGACCCTGGTTGTGGTCTATTTACAATCGGTGGTGGGGTGGGATGAGGTGGAGTAGATGGAGTTTGAGCATGCGAGGGGCTTTGAGATGCAATGTCATCTATTTTTGTTTTTGCTTCCTTCAAAATTTTTTCTAGTTCTGATAACTTTCTATTCCACTTACGATTGGCCTTCTCTCTGGTATCCTTCCATGTTCTTGTTTTCCGCTTGCTAGGAGGCTCTCCTGATTCACTTGACTCTGATTGTTCAGCTGGCTTATCCTGTTTTAAGGCTGTGCCCTAGTGACTACTTGTACAGGAGCCACATTACTGCTACTTGAACTTGAATCCGCCACTAAGACTACCACATTAATGGGTTTAATCTTGGGTGCACTAGAAGGGTTTCTTGGACAATCTCTGGGGAGATGGTCTTTGCCACATTCAAGACAAAAAGCTTGTATTGTGATAGCCTGACCTTGACTCGGAGATGGTGGGTGGGGACAATTACGAATGAAATGGTCACCTTGACATCTGAAACAAGATCCTCTGGGGGCTTGTGGTCTCATTTGTCTCAATTGGGGCCTAGGGTTAGGATTTGTGTACATGACATTGGAATATTCTGGCTCCCAATTTTGATCCATAGGTGGTGCCTCATATTGATACGAGTAAATCTCACTATGCTCAGGTGACTTAGTGTAATAAGCATGTGGACTACCTTCATGGGAGTAGTCTGAACTATGAGCATGAGGATCATTATCTGGTATCAATGGGGCTAGTGGCACCAATGCTCTATTTGGATTCTCCTCTCCCACAGCATACTTGACTGGAATCACGTTGGAAGGAGCTGGTGGTTGGTTTCCCAAGACTAGTTGTGGCCTATATTGTGCCTGATATTGCTGTTGTGGTCGATAATATGGCTGTTGGTATTGGTTCTGATACCTACCTTGTTGGTAAGGTTACTGATAAGTTTTTCTAACAGCCTGCCTATTGTAGGGACAATCTTGAGCCATGTGGTTTGTGTACTTTCTCTCAATAGTGCAATATGGAGCATTCCTTTCTCTAATGTTTTGGTTTTGCATTGGGCATACGTTAGCCATGTGGTCCCCTCCGCAGGTATAACATCGGTTCAATGAGATGACTCTTGGTATTTGTTTATTTTGAACTCCCAGCTTCTTGGCAACTTGCTCAGCTATCTCATCTATTTCTGTGGAGATTTTTGAAGTATGACTAGTAGAACTATCAGAATCCTTATGGACTTTGAACAATCCTAACTCCTCACCCAAGTTATCTTCTATGTCAATGCATGTCCGCACACACTCTTCTATGGATCTAGGCTCTTTCAAGTACACATATGATCTTAAATTTGTGCTTAGTAAGCCATCTAAGAACAAAGCCACTTGTTTGGATGGTGTGGGTAACTCTGGAGCAGGGCATCTTTCTAGGTGCTGTCTGAACCTTATACCTGTTAGTCGCACTGTTTCTTGGGGTGTCTGCTTGAAACTGTGGATCAAAGATGATGTGTTATGTCTAATACCACTCTTGGGAAATTCTACAATGAATTCGTCTAGCAGCTGACCTATATCGCGATAGTTGCGACTACTCAATGGTTGAAACCAAGCTAAGGCAGTGCCCTTAAGAGTCAAACCAAATGCCTCGTACTGGGTGAAAAAATCCTCAACCTGTTCAACTCTTGACACTTGTTTGAACTCAGCCACATGATCATAAGGATCTCCTGTCCCGTCAAAATAATTATTCATTGCCTTGATCACTTGAGTGGGTCTAAGGGTTCTTGGGTGCTCTCATTGTCTAGGCAATGGAAAATCATGTTCATCTCTTTGTTGCCTATGTGCTTGATGTCTCTCTCTTTCAAGTCTTTCATTTTCAAATCTTGATCTATTTATGGCCATAGTGCATGCAAAACTTACCTCAGGTCTCTCTCGATTTCTTTCTCTTTGGGCTTCATGAGCTTGGGATGATCCTACTCCTTTGAGGCCATGGGACACGTTGGATCATGGTGGAGGAAAGATCAATTCATTCTTCCAAGTATATGCATGTCTATCATGTTCTGTTACCAAGTATATCTTCTCTGATGTGTTATCTAGGTGGACAACTTTGCCTGGTATCTCTGGATCCTTGAACTCGTAGATGATGACTATGCCCAATTGGCTAGGTTGATCTGGCTTGAATCTCCAAAAGGCTTCCTCTGTTTCTCTATTCAAGAATAGTTCTATGCTTTTGTTGTCTTGAGGGATCCAATTTGGAGTGATCATTCTGGTCAAAACTGACTGACCTCTATGAGTCTGGGGTCCTTGTCCTACATTTCCTTGTTCTAGGTCTCCTATCTCATTCTCATGAATGATATTTCCAAACTCATCGGTCCTATCTGGTAGGTTGGTGACCACATACATGGTTCCTTCCTTATCAATGTATGAGCCCTCTTCAAACTTGAACACCGGGTGTTCAAGTCCAAAGGGTTGATCTGGATTTTTGAGTTGGACCACTGATCGCCTCAGGCCATCCTCATAGATGCGAGCACCTAATCGGTTGGTCCGAATATATTCCAATTGTTTCTTATAGGGACCTTATGGTGTTTGTAGATGGGCACTTCCTGAGCCACCTACAGGTTTCCCCATGCTAAAAGACATTTCTGAGTCACTTGTGTTAGAGTTTAGTATGTAAGGACAACCACTTAGTTGTTGTGCCCAAGGCTTAGCTGTATGGTTGACACTAGACTGAGAAGATCTAATGCTTTTTCCATCCTTGCCTAGGTGTCTACTAGATCTCAGGTTCATAAGCTTTGGTTAAGAGTCCAAAATTTCCCCTTGGTATGGTTCAAAATCCTTTGGAGTCCCCTTGGTTCCCTAGTCCCACCTGAGGGTCAACTTCAAATTAGTCTATCTATAGAGCTCAAAAAATGGACTTGGGATGAAGAAGTTATGTCAAATCAGGCTCCTGTGGGTAAAAACAAGCAAACAGGACCTTTTGGAAAAAATCACGATTTTGTGAAATCAAGAGAATCGCGATTGTGTGAAGTCAGAGAATCGTGATTGTGTGAAGTCAGAGAATCGCGATTGTGTGAAATCAGAGAATCGCGATTGTGTGAAATCAAGAGAATCGCGATTTTGTACCTTGCGTGTTTTCTCAGAATCGTGTTTTTGACATGAAAATCACGATTGCCAACAGAGAATCGTGTTTTTGAGAATCGCGATTGTCGGCAGAGAATCGTGTTTTGAGAATCGCGATTTTGTCTCAGAGAATCGTGTTTGATCACAATCGTGTTTTTGGCTGAAAATCGTGATTTGTGAGAATCGCGATTTTGAGCACAACCAGAGAATCGTGTCTTTAGAGAATCGTGTTTTTAGAGAATCACGATTGTGTGAAACCAAGAGAATTGCGATGCTATGAAATCAGGGAATCGCGATGCTATGAAATCAGAGAATCGCGATGCTATGAAATCAGAGAATCGCGATCCTGTGAAACCAAGAGAATCACATTTTTGAGAATCGCGATTGCCAGCACAGAATCGTGTTTTCATAGAATCGTGTTTTGAAAATCAAGATTTTATGAAATCAGAGAATCGTGTTCTGAAAATCACGATTTTATGAAATCAGAGAATCGTGTTTTTGAGAATCGTGTTCTAGAGAATCGCGATTTTGTACCTCGGATGAGAATCGTGTTTTTGAAAATTATGTAAGAATCGTGTTCTAGAGAATCGTGGTTTTCAAGAATTTAGAGAATCGCGATTTTGAGCACAACCACAGAATCATGTTTTTTTGCTGAAAATCGTGATTTGTAAGAATCACGATTTTGAGCACAATCACAGAATCGCGATTCTGAGAATGATCACAGAATCGTGATTCTTTCAGCAAGCTTTTAGGTGGGAAATAGAAAATCGTGATTTTCAAAAAAAATTGAATTTTCACAGAATCGTGATTTTCATCACAAAATCGCGTTTTTTGGCAGGAACTTCAAATTTTTGAGCACCGAGCAATGACGAGCTCCCTATGAGCAGAAATTCATGAAAAATACAAGCGCTTGCTCTCCCTTGCACTTCCTAACTCCTTCCCACACAATAATGCATGAAAAATGGTATGAAAATGATGAAAATGCACTAAAAAACAAGAAATTTCTATGAAGAAGAAGATGGAAGAAGGTGGAGATGATGATGATGATGAAGATGAAGAAGAAAAATAAAAAAATGAACAAAAATGATAGTTTTTTTACCTTCCAACATTGCAAATCTACGATCGTACCATCACAACGCTCGTCCTCGAAGCTCTCTCCCCGGCAACGGCGCCAAAAATTTGGTGTAGCTCAAGCGTAAGCACCACCTCCTTTACTTGTCCATCCGCGGAGACCTGAGGACCGGTATGAAGACCATGAGCAAGTGAAGGCACAAGTGCGTGAGTGAAAGCACACAAACATGCACACACACACACACGTGCACAAGGTAAGATCAAAGAGAGGAACAATGGAAAGCTTTGATTGCAAAAGAGTTCTCTTACAAAAGCTCTATTCTCTTACAAGCTAGCCTCAAAAATGAGCTCTCTAGCTCTTTTTATAGTTTTTTGACTAGTTTTGGCCCTATCCAGACCTAGTGTCCGGCCTAGTTAAAAATTAGGTTCCAAGGCTTATTTGAAGGCTCAACGAAGTCTAAAAATTATGAAAGTTGGTAGGATGATACTTCTAATACTCCTCAAGCTCAAGGACTCCTCGGCTTGAACAAAATGCAGTTACAAAAATAGAAAATGGTATTTACAATGGTTCTTAGCGATGAAAATCATCTTGTTCGAGATGTATCCTAAGGCCAACTGAATAGTCACTTCATGTTCATATAACCAATCTTGGCCTAACACGAGCTCTTCCAACAAGTCCTGGTCATGACATACTAAGAGTTTCTAGTCCATTGTGTTGTTTTTGAGATGTAGAGGTAAGGTAATCTCACCTATACATTGAGTAGTTTTTCCTCCTATTCCTATCAGCTGTGTCTTTGCAGGGCGTAATTCTTCTTTGAGTTTCTGTGTTAAATTTGATACAACTTACAATGGCTCCTGTGTCAATGAGAGCATCCACTAAGTGGTACTCTTTTTTTCCTGCACCCAAATTCAAACATGGTTGCATCATTTGCTGACCTAGATTTTCAATGGCTCTAAAATTAGCCATTTGGATGAGTTCCTCTCCCTATCGATATCTCTTGTCTATCTCTCTCATCCACTCCTTTCGTTTCCTGATTTGTTCTATTGCTTCCTATCTGGCTTCTTCTCGTATCCTTTCTTCCTCGATGCGTCTATTTTTACCCCTTATTAGTCGTGACATCATCTCTTCAGTTAGTGGCTCTAGATATTTTTTTACTCGACATCCACTGATATAGTTTGATAATACTTCTCCATCTAGGGTTGCTAAACTGATAGCTCCACTGGTAGATATATGATTGATGATTAATGGGCCATATCCTCTTTTTTGCAGTTTCTTTGCGTGTTGTTTCAAAGTATAAACCAAAACTAAATCTCCTTCCTTCAAATTTTTATCTTTAATATGAGCATCAAAATATGCCTTCTGTCACCTTTTTGCAGCATAAATCCCTGCTACTGCTTGTAACCTAGTTTCATGTAACTTTTCTATTTGATCCAATTGAGCTGATAGTTCATGTCGCATCCACTCATAAGTCGTTGCTACTCTGAGAGCGGGAATTAAGAAATCAATTGGCGAAATAGTATTTGTCCGTACACTAAGTTAAAAGGAGTAGTTCCTATGGTGGTCTTGTAGGCTACTCGGAATGCCCATAAAGCATGATGTAATTTTTTATCCCAATCTGATCTACCAATGTTCACAATTTTTGTGAGAACTGTGCACAAGATTTTGTTTGAACTTTCCGCTTGTCCATTAGCTTGCGGGTGATATGGGGCTGATTTTTTATGAATTACCAAGAATTCATTCAGTAGGGCTTCTATAACTTCATTCACAAAGTGCGTGCCTCTATCACTCACGATTTCTATCGGCAGTTCAAATCTAGTGAAAACGTTCTCAAAGAGAAACTTGGTTGTAGTTCTTGCATCATTTTTCTTGGTTGCTTTGGCTTCAACCCATTTGGTTAGATAGTCTGTGGCTACGATTATGTATTCGGCATGGGATCCTTTAGCTGGTGGGCTAATAGGTCCTATGAAGTCTATTCCCCATTTTGTGAAAGCTCTGGCACTCATCATGGGTTTCAATTGCATTTCATCTCTTCTAATTGGATAGTTCGCTCGTTGACATGTATAACATCGTTGCACATATGTTGCTGCATCTTGATGTAGAGTTGGCCACCACATTCCTGCAAAGAGAACATTTTTGCAGTTTTATCTGTAGAGAAATGTCCTCCTGCGGCTCCTGTATGTGCCATTTCTAATACGGCAAGATACTCATCTTCATGAATGCACATTCATAAATGACTGTCTCTTCCTGGCTTAAAAAGTTGTTTTCCCATGAGAGCATAGTCCTTGCTTTGTTCTACGAGTGCATGTTTCCTTCCTAGCATGGCTCCTTCTAGGTATTCTTGGGTCTTTAAGAACTTTACCAGAGACATGCTCCATCTTGGTGCTACAATGGAGTAGCATAATGTAGAGTTCTCTTCTGGATTCCGTTCTTGACAAGTTGGGCAAGCTGATACATAATTATGTGTATCCCTTTGCATGGTTGGCCAATATATGCCTAATCTCTTCAATGTTTGCCATGTTCCGTTCACATTTAAATGAGTTTTCCATTGATTTACATGTGCTTTGTGAAGCCACATTTCTTGTTCCTCTTCTTCTAGACATCTCATGAGTAATCCACTTGATTCTTGATGATATAAGCTTCCAACAATGATATGAAGGTTCTTAGTCTTCCATAGGTCTTGGTTTAGGTTTGGTGTAATCCCAGTTTTAGGTCCATATGTGAGTATAGGGATCAACTTTTCTGCCCATTGGGGACATACTTCGAGATTAAACAGGTATGTATCGGGCAGATCATCCGGTACTCCTATGGGTGGTTCTCCATGTGTCATTCTTGATAAGTGATCTCCTCTAATGTGGGTATTCCCTTTCTTGACTACTACTTCAAAATCAAATTCCATCAATAATAGAAACCATCATACTAGTCGTCCCGTATTACAAGGCTTATTGACTAAGTACAGTAAGGCTTGATGATCAATGAAGAATTTGAATTTGTTTGCCAATAAGTAGTGTCGAAACTTCTTCACTGCGTACACCATTCCTAGGCCTTCTCTTTCAGTCGTAGTATAATTGCATTTTGCTTGATTCAATTGTCTACTAGCATAGGCTATAGGGTGATCTAACTTTCTTGTATCTGCGGGTTGAGCTAGGATGCAACCAATGGAAAACTTGGAAGCATCCACATGAATGTGAAATGGCTTGTTCCAATTAGGTACTCGAAGGATTGGTGCTGAACTCAATCGACTCTTTAATTCGTTAAAGGCTTTTTCACATTCTTCTGTCCAATTAAACTGAGACAATAATGCATATAGAGGTCTAGCAATTATGGCATACATATGTATAAATCTTCGGTAGTATCCACAATGTCCCATAAATGCTTGTACTTCTTTAGCAGTCTTTGGTCTTGACAAATCCAGAATCACTTTGATTTTGTCTTCATCAGTTGAAATTCCATTTTTAGAGATAATATGTCCTAATATCTTTCCTTGTCGAACCATAAAAACACACTTTTCTGGATTGAGGCATACTCTATATTGGCAACATTTGGCAAAGATCTTTCCTAGTTCAGGGATATGCTTTGATCGTACAGCTGAATAAGTGCATAAGTCATCCACGTATACCTCCATACTCTTTCTCAGGAATTCCTTGAATACATGGCATATTAATCTTTGGAATGTGGTTGGGGCATTGGTTAGACCAAAAGGCATGACTCTAAAGGCGTATACTCCCCATTCAGTTGCAAAAGCTGTTTTATGTTGGTCCTCGGGAGCAATGGCTACCTGATTATATCCTGAAAAGCCATCTAAAAAACTATAGACTTCTTTCTCTACCACTCTTTCCAAAAGATGATCTGTGATGGGTAATGGGTAACTATCCCTTATGGTAGCAGCATTTACTTTTTTCAGATTAATGCATACCCTTAACTTTCCATTCTTTTTTGGTACAACCACCAAAGGTGACACCCATTCCGTGTGTTTGATTTCATAAATGAATCCAGCATCTAACAGCTTATCTATCTCTTCATTGATCTTTGCTGAGTATACATCGTTATATGTGTATGGTCTTTGTTTGGAAGGTTTGGCTTCAGATGTCATAGGGATTCTATGGGCACATATAGAAGGGTCTACTCCTTTCAAATCCTTATATGTCCAGGCAAAGACATCTTTGTATTCCCTTATGAGGCGTATTAACTCTTGTTCTTCCTCCATAGAGACATCTTGTCCTATAAAAGTACATCGTTCTTCTCCTTCCTCTAAAGTTACTACTATTTTTTTGGTTTGTTCTTTGTTGTCATATGCTATTCCTGACTGTGCTTCTCGTTTAGGCATTTGAATAGCAATTTTCCTCTCTTCTACTTCATATTTTTTGAAGTGGGCAGCACCTCAAATTGATCTTGCAGCTTGTTTTCTTCATCATCTTTTGCTTTATCTAATCCAAGCCCCTCTTCCTGTGTTGGTTCTTGATTTATTTCATTAAGTATGACACTTACTTCTTGAGTTTCATTTTCTGTTTCCATATGTTCATGTTCCATTTCAATGCTCTCGTAATCTTCCTTCCATTCTTTTTCAATTACTTCCCCTTCTTCACCCTCTTGAAGAACTACCACAAATAGACTAACGTCATATCCTTCCTCGTCAATGCATTCATTCATGGTTATCACTTCTTCGTTTACACACACATCTAGAGTAGCTAAAATATCCATCCAACCGTGAGGTTCAAATTCTTCATCTAAGAAAACTTGAGGCATGTAACCAGGATCTTGTACAGAACTAGTTACTCCTTGCCTGTGCTGCCATCCTTTCCTCCTATCCTCTTCCTTTTTCACAGTTTGGCATATCCATAGATGAGTGTCTTCGTTCATCCAAGATTGGTCGCCTGAACCTATACTGTGAATCAACTGATTATCTTCCTCCTTAGGAATTTGATTCCATTGTAAGGGGGGAACATCTTGATATGTATATGTGTGGAGATTTATTCTTGTGGTGGTTCCTTCATGATGTAAGTATACTGCATCTTTTCCCCAATCTTGCCCTACCTTTAGCTGTCTCATGAAGGGTCTTCCAAGTATCATTTCATAATTGCTAGCCCTTTCAAATTGACATATTGCTAAGGTGTGCTCAAACTCAACACCACAGGTAGTGAAAGTTACTCTTTCCAATAATCCCAAGGGTCGTTCAGTGTGTCCGTCTGCCATTTGTATCTTCATGCGTGTTGGTCTTAGAGTTGGTTTTCCCCATTTCTCCCAGATTTCTTTAGTTGCAATTCCTACTCCAGCTCCAGAATCCAATATAGCTTTAGTAGTGTAACCCCTATAAGTAATTGGCAAGCATGTATTTCCTTCATCTCCCTCGCTGAAATCTCCAACCTTATCAACTAGGATTTTGATTGTGGCCACTTCATCAGGCATCTCCTTCTCCTCTGCCTTGATCTCCAATTGACTGGTCAGTTTCTCCGTCAAATGCGGTTTGACCTTCAACAGTTCTTCCAATGTCAGAGTGCAAGGGATTTTTACCTTTTTAAGGTGTTGTATGATGTCCGATGTTTGGACTGATGGGTTCTCTTCTTTTTTTCTCATTGAAGGGATGCAGTATAATTCTGAATTATGTTCGTATTCTCCTGTGTAATTTGGCAAAACCTTTACACTTTCATTTTCTTTTTCACTTTGGTCAAAGGGTAATAATCCTTCTGAATTCAGCTCAGGTATTGAATGTTCCAATTCACCTTCCGCTTCTAGCTCTTCAAAGGGTGGTTCTATTCCTTCCGCTTTCTTCCATCTGTCTTCTTGGACTCTTGCCCACAAGTCTTTAGGCCATTCTCCGTCTACTTCGGGGACAATGGATCCTTCCCTTTTATCCTCGTAGTAATTTACATTCTGTGTCTCACCTTCTTCGTGTTTCTCGGGGTCATTAGGGATGACACACTCTTGGAATTCTTTCTCGGGAATTCCTAAATTACGTAGTCTACAGACAGGTTTTTCTAAGGTCTCTTGAGCTACTTCGATTAATTTTTTGCAAATCTCCAACCTTTCTTTCTCTAGATCACCTCTAGGATATTCTTTTTCATGTTGTTCAATGGTCGGTCCTGCTCTAATTCGTGCCTTGTATGCCTGAATCCACATGGCTAACTCCTCTGGCATGGGATCTGCCAAAACTGAACCTACCTCTTTATTTTTATACTTTCCTTTTTTATTTTCTTCTTCAAGTTTTTGTTTTTCTTTTTGATCTTGTTCATTTTTTTCCTTCTCCATCTGTTGCTGTAGTTTCTTTTCCTTTATCCTATCTCTATGATTCTTCCATCTCTGTGTTCGTTTACTTGTAACACTTTTTCCAGGCTCTTCTGAGTCTTCAACTACTTGGGGTACAGGTATATTCATTCCTCTGTCACCTTGATTATTTTCTTCAGTTTTTTCTAGGGTCTCTCTAGCTTTAGCTCTTGTTATTGCTTTCAATGGCACAGTGTACTCCTTATCACTCCTTGATGACTCTATCACTTCTATCACCTAATCTACACATTAGAGTTAACTTTGTTGGGGTTCTTGGGGCAATCTCTGAAAAGGTGTTCTTTACCACATTCATTACAATATCCTAGCCAAACTCTCTGTGGTGGTGGTGGGTTTGGTAATGTACATTCTCTGATATAATGATCACCTCCGCATCTATAACATGGTCCTCTAGGTACAGGCGGTCTATTCATAGGTCGGGGGGGTATGGGTGCTCTGGGAGCTGTGTACATGCATCGTACATTTGTCCATATTCTATCATAGAGCTCTCATAAGTGGGATAGTTTCCTTGACTACGGTCATAAGATGGGTCATATGGTTCATTACTAGTCAAAGGTGTGGCCGCAACTATTGCTCTCTCTAGGTTTTCTTCAGGTTGAGCCATTTTCACTGGGACAACATTCTCAGGATGGGGCGGTTGTTGTCCTAACACCGGTTGTGGTTGAGCACACCCTTGATAAGCATATGGCTGTGGTACGGGTCCTTGTTGCTGATATGTGGGAAATCTAAAGGCTTCACCTCCTTGATCTCTCTAAGGGTATCCATAAGGTCTCACGACAGGTTGTACCGGTCTTGATTGCCGATTGTAAGGATACGTTTTGGTGCTATGATTTGTGTATTTTTGTTCTATGCTACAATATTGCAGAGGGCCCGGGACGAGTGGTCTATTGTTAGCATAAGCAGGTGGTGGGACTACTCCCCTAGTGCACAAATGAGATGGATGATCACCTCCACAGTGCATACATCTTCTAAGCATGGGTACTCTCATTGGATTATTAGGGTAGTTCCTCTGTCCTTGAACGTTCAGTTTCTTTGCTACTAAGTCGGCTATTTCCTCTACATTGTTCTTAGAGTTTGATGTGCTGCTAGCGGAATCTTCACTTTTCAAACTACCTTGAGGTATTTTCAGGTCTTCTGCTAGATTGTCTTCTAGGTGGATACATTCTTTCATACACTCTTGCAAAGTTTGAACTCTTTTCACATATACTAATGATCTCAATGATCCATTCACTAACCCTTCCAAGAACGATGACACCATCTTGTTTTGAGTGGGTCTCTCTTCAACTGGGCATCTATCCACATATTGCTTGAATCTTCTTGCTGCCAATCTCACAGATTCCGTTGGAGCTTCCTTAAAGCTATGGATCAATGATGAAGAGTTGTTCTTAATTCTAGACTTAGTGAATTCTTCAATCAATTCTTGATAAAATTGTTCCATGTTTTGAAAATTATTAGGGTCTAATGGCTGGAACAAAGCTAAAGCTGTGTTTGTCAAAGTTAGAACAAAAGATTCATATTGGATCAAGAAATCTTCCACTTGTTCAGCTCTGATTACTTGCTTAAATTCAGCTATATGATTGTAAGGTTCGCTAGAGCCATCATAATGGTTTCTCATGCGCTTGGCCACTTGATTAGGCCTTAATCTTCTTCCTGCTTCAGGTGGTCTAGGCATCACTGGGAAAACTGGTCTTCCAATGGGTATACCAGGTCCTCTTACCACAGGTGGTCTGACTGGGGCAGGAATTCCATTCCTTGGGTCAACAGGTGGCTGAGGCCAATAGTGGGGGTTATTTGCAGGCATAGCAAACTGTACGTGTGGTCTGACCGGAATATGTGTTTGTTGTGTTTGTCTTGACTGTTGGAATGAATTATTCTGGGAGGTTCCATGTGGGTTTTGTGAAGTAGTGGCTTGATCTCTAGGAGGGAACACCGGAATGTTCTGATATTTCAACCCTGCTCTTTCTAACTCTGTTAGAGGCCAGTACCTCCTATGGTTTTTGTCCAAATATGTGATGATGGTGGGAAATTCAGGATCTTGTAATTCGTAAACAGTAACCGGGTTAGGGGCTACCTATTCTAATGAAGAGTGGGCTCTAAGGAGATGCTCCATTCCATTGATCAAATACACATCCATTAAGGAGTCATCTTGGGGAACCAGGTCTCCTCTCCAAACCCTAACAACAGTAGATCTCCCTCTAGGAGTGGTCACTTGCTCTTCATTTCCTTCTTCATTAAGGTTATGAGCATTGTTTTCTTCCCCGAGTTCATTGATGTTTTCAGGGTGTTCTGTAACAACATACTGGATATGCCTTTTGTCCATATAAAATCCTCCTACTTACTTAACCGCTGGCCTAGGCACTATGTAAGCATCTGAAGCTTTCTTCAATCTGGCCACTGATCGGTTTAGACCATCTAGGTATATGGGTATCTCATGTTGATTGGTGGTCACATATTCTAAAGATGTCCAATATTCTCCCTCAATAATTGACATCATGTCAATCATTGGTACTGTATTCTGCATGTCCTCGGAAGCCATGGGAATTTCTTCCTCTGACTCACTAGAGGTTTCAGAATAATGTGAGTGGCTACTGGGTTCGGCTACACTTCCCACTAAAGAGATTACACTTCTTCGGCTTCCTTGGGTTCTTCCAGATCTCAGGTTCATTCACTTACAACCTCTGATTAACCTTTGCCAAGCTCCTGCCACTAGAGCTCTGTACTGAGGGTCTAAATTCTAGAGAAAATTTGGTTAGAAAAGAACTGATAAAGAATTCTCAAATCACGACACTTGACCCCCAAAAAAAATCCACAATACTCGATACTTCACCCATACAGAGCATGCCACGATACTTGATACCTGACACACTAGAATGGTACCACGATACTCGACATGTGAACTAGACGATACACGATATTCCAAGAACACAATATACGATACTTGGTGAAAACGATACATGATACTCCAGAAACACGATACATGATAGTTGCCCAATATCGCGTGCCAAACACGATACTCGATACTTGAGGAACTCAATACACGATACTTGACAGATAGCGCGATCAGAGATCTTACGATACGCGATACACGATAGTCAACGAGAAAATGTCCACGATACTCGACACACAACAAGTATCGCGAGGAAATTCAAGACGATACTCGATATTCCTCAGGTATCGGGAAAGTTGTCTCGATGATACACGATATCCAGCAAGTATCGCGATCTGAATTTCTCGATACACGACATGCGATATTCGACAAGTATCGTGAGAAATTCTCAACGATACTCGATACTTGACATGTATCGTCAGACCCAAATCAACGATACCCGACACTTGACAGGTATCACGAAGGAAATTATCAACGATACACGACACTCAATAAGGTCAGGTATCGCGATACTCAACCACAGGAGATCACGATACTCAGGTATTGCGATACTCGATCGCGGGAGAACACGATAATTGATACTTTTTTAGTTTTTGTGGCAATTGTTTTTGGATTTTTATTGCATACAAAGGTCTCTTAAGCTTGTCTACCCTCTTCCCTCAGTCTGTAACACATAAAATAATTCTTCTCTACCCCGGGATGGCCTTCACGATACTCGCTGCAAGTCGTTTTACTGAAACACTTAATTGAAAGAGTGTTAAGCATCAAGAATCAGTGTGCTCACCTTGGGGTCCCTTTCTAAGCTCCTCTAACACTCACTCTCTCTCTGTGCGACTTCAAGCTCTCTATTCTCCGTTCGCGATACTCGACAGCCTACTTTCTCTCTCGATACTTGTTTGGAGACAAGTGACTTGATCAATGACACTTTTTGGTTTTTATACTCTTTTGAAAAGGTCTCCTAACTGTAAAGACTCATCAAAACTCAGATTAATAACTACTCTAGCTTCCTAACCTACTCCCTTCCTTCTCCTACCCTACTCACTCCACTCACTTCCCTAGACTAATAACTCACTACAAACACTCCAAGAGTGAGAAGTAGTAAGTGCGGATGAGTGTGACTTACCAAAGAAGAGAAATTCCCAACTCCTCTACTCGCTTCAATGCTAAAAGCTACTTACAATCACACAAATGCCTCAGTTTGATTCGACACTCCCCGGCAACGGTGCCAAAAACGTGTGTACCTAAGATCCAACCTAGGGACTTGCGAAGAAAGAGACTATACCTCAATCCCCTTCAAAAGCATATAGTGGGGATTCACGCTTTATTTATTAATCCGATAAGTATCAAAACCTAGCTGAGTGTATGAAGACATGCATTCAAATGACGATCAATGCACATGAGCTTTCCAAAGAGAGCAAACAAGGCAAAGACTAATCCAAACAAGCTTCAACTGTCAGTCATGGTGTCACGATACTTAGAGCAGCAACCAACAATAAATTGAGCTTTTCTCCTGGCTTCAAACCCTGAATATAGCAAATAGCATATGCCTTTCGAAGCTCTCGAGAAGACGCATCCAATGGTGGTATTTTTACTCAATTCTGACGCTTCTACTACAAGTTATGAGCAAAATACTGGGTCGTAGGAATGACCTTCCTACACTTCACACACACCTTAACCACATCAAACACACTCTTTCATGGATAGTCAACACTTCTTAACACTCTTTTCATGCAACACACATGCATACAAGCTCACAAAGAAGATGATATAGAGAGGAGAAGATACAAATTCGAATTTGTGTGCTCTTCATTCTCACAATGGCAAAAAGTCCTCAGAAAGAGTCACAAATTGATTTATTTACATGTGCCCTAAAAATGGTCCTTTCACACAAGAGACCGGCACTTTATTCACCAAAAGGCTAAGTTCCTACTAATTTACATGGGTAAACTACTAATCTTATGTGGGGATGCATCTAGAGGACTCCTCTAGTGCATTTACAATGGAAAATATGTTACAAGAATGGTTATAATACAAAAATAGAGTGTCCAAATCGGAAAAATTTTGGGGCACTTCTCTTTCTCTGCGTTGTGCTCTTCTTTGCTCTGCAACACTCTCCCCCTCTTTGTCTCTGTTGTCCCTTGACAAGCTTTACTTCTTATCTATCACTTGTTGTCCCCACGCATCTGTTGGTCAGTTCTGCCTCTTTGTAAGACTGGCATTACGTTTTAGAGGCCCTGTCGTGATTCTTCTTTTACATCCTCTGGGTCTGATGCATTTGTTTTGCTTGTTCTTTTCTTTTCATTGCCCATAACCCTTGGTCAGTTCTGCCTGTTTGTTAAACAGGTGTTCAGTTTTGATGGCCTCTTCTTGATTCTTGTTTTACATCCTCTAGGCATGATGCATTTATTTTGCTTGTTGAGTCGGGCTGCGACGCACACCACCAGTGGAAGGTATGAAGGTGTAGTTCTTCAACCTTCCATCTGGACCTTCCAAAGATCAAGATTTTGAAGCACCTTCGTGTGGTTATGGAACCGTTTGATGTCTTCTTGCACTTCATGGATACTTTCCTGGCCCTGGTTCCTCCTTCCAACTACGTGCTTTTCCTTGATATGTGCCCCTGCGGGGCTCTGTGCAGAGATGGGTGTTGCACCCCTGCGGGGCTTCTTGCAGAGATATATCTTCAAATGTTAATCTTTTAATGAAGCTTCTTTCTTTGTCTTCTTCTTTTCTTCTTTTTGTTGGACTCTCCCTCAACAGTATCGCATATCTAGTATCGTATCATCTGACCTCCTTGGTATCGTATCGTTTGTCATACCAGTATCATATTGTCCAAAAATTCAGTATCATATCGTGCAAAGTTTCGGTATCGTATCGTCACTTGCACTAGTATCATATCGTGAGAACTTTAGTATCGTATCGTGTGACTTGTTGGTATCATATCGTGCAGCGCACAAGTATCATATCCTACAAGAAGGTGGTATCGTATCGTCTGACCCCTCTGGTATGGTATCGTTAGAGATTTTGGTATCCTATCATATAGTGCACTGGTATCGTATCGTGCAAAGTGTGGTATCATATCGCGAGGAATCTGCTATCGTATCGTCTATTGTTCTAGTATCGTATCGTCACAGGTAGAAGTGTCGTATCGCCCTATAGTCAGTATCGTATCACGTTCATCGATGGTATCGTATCACCTAGAGTGGTATTGCCCAGAACATATCAAGCCATTTGAGGGAAAAATTAGAGGTAATTGAGGAGCCAATTGTGGGATAGTGGGGAACCAAGATAGCCCTAGGAGGGTGGATGAACTTGAGATCAGGATGTGTGCTAAGTAGACGGAGGCATGTTAGTTCATCGATAGGAAGTGAAACTTAGGCAAGCCATCACTCTATCTATACTGACACCTCTAGTGAATCAGAGGAAGAGATACCAATGGCTTCAGAAGATATGCAAGGTTTTGTCCCTAGGGGGAACTTCATGTAAACAATAGAGGGGGAATACCATACCTCTCTGCAATGTGTCCACTAATTCCTAAGAGATCCC
This sequence comes from Ceratopteris richardii, assembly GCA_020310875.1. Taxonomy (NCBI): domain Eukaryota; kingdom Viridiplantae; phylum Streptophyta; class Polypodiopsida; order Polypodiales; family Pteridaceae; genus Ceratopteris; species Ceratopteris richardii. Next base: position 179,336,352 of record CM035415.1, on the reverse strand, counting down.
CATCTACCTGGATGGCTTAAATAGATCAGTAGCTAGGATGGTGAATTCTACTCATTCAAAAATAGTGCCCCGACCCGCAGTCAAGTATGAAGGAGGTATGTACATGGACAGATTAGGACACATCTACGTGGTAACAAAACACCCAGATCAGATCAACAAGAGAGGAGGGTTGGAAGGACAAGGAAACTCGGGAAGACCGGACCCTGAAGAGTTAATAAGTACACCAAGAGGCAAATCAGTAGTGACTCGAGTCTTGAGAGGAGATTTGATACCTCAAGACGATTACCTATTAGAGGTCTACTTGATCCATGGATCAAACTTATTGTTACAAACTAACTCACCCACACAAGGATAGGAGGAAAGCCCAATGAGCTTCTATGTGTTAAAAGAACCTGAAGAAGAGTTTAGAATCACATTACCTAGACAAGAACCAAAGAAGGTATTGGCTGGTGGATGCAGTTGAAAGGGCTCAATTAAAGTATATGGGGCTGCCAGTATTCCCTTCGCGAGAGCATGCAACTACCTCTCATAATCCCTTTGGGACACAACAGGAATAAGAAAATACAATGTCGGGACAGACAAGCCACTGGAGCATTCCCAACCGAACCCATGTGCAATTCACAATGCCAGGGCTGCAATCACACAATCAAACTCACCCTAGACTAGACAACCAACATCGGCCACTAGTGAGGCCAAGACCACCACTAGGAGTGTAGCTTGGAATGCCTCCAATTAGACCAGCAATTCCTATAATGCATAGACACCCAAAACCCATGAGAAGATTAAGACCAATTCAAGTGGCTAAGTGTATGAGAAATCATTATGACCGGATGGGAGAACCTTACAATCACATAGCTTAATTTAAACAAGTTCTACGGGCTGAGCAAGTGGATGATTTCTTTGTGCAGTATGAGTCCTTTGGACTCACTCTCATTGGAACGGCCTTGACTTGGTCCCAGCCAATGGATCCAAATCAATTTGGAAATATTGAACAATTTTTCCAGGACTTCATTGGGGAATTCACTAAGAGAGGAATTAAACACAACTCTTCCTCTTTAATCCATAGCTTCAAACAAAACCCAAATGAAATGGTGAAAACAGCTGCTTGGAGGTTCAATCAATATGTCGATAGATGCCCAGTAATAGAAAGACCCACACAGCAAAAAATGATTTCTCTATTTTTAGACGGTTTGACAAACGGGACTTTGAGAACTTTAGTCTATGTGAAGAGGCTTCAGACGTTGAGCGAGTGCCTTCTAGAGTGTATTGACCAAGAGGACAACCTAGCTGATGATCTCAAAAGTACACCAAGCCCTACAAAATCAGAAGACACTAGAAGTAAAGTGATATCTAACTCCACTAATGTGGAGGAGTTAGCGGAACTGGTAGCCAAGAAGTTAGGAGTTCACGGACAGTGGAACGATTAGCATCCATCAATGAGAATACCCATGTTGCGAAGATGCAGCTTTTGTGGAGGAGACCACCCAACTCACATGTGTGTAAGAGGAGGAGTCTAGAGGAATTTGTAGAGAGTTTACAGCTCCTTATACCCCAGTATAGAATGGTGTGGTTGAAGGGGTGAATAGAGGAATTTGTATAGAGTTTACAGGTCCTTATACCCTAGTATAGAATGATGTAGCTGAAAGGGTGAATAGAGGAATTTGTAGAGAGTTTGCAGCTCCTTATACCCCTGACATAATTATAATGCACCTCAATGTGCTTAGTGCAAGCATGGAACACAGGGTTCCTCGCAACTGCCAATGCACTCTAATTGTCAGTGAAGATGGTGGCGGTAGAAGACTGACCGACACCCAAATAAGCCATAAGGTGTCTGAGCCACACACACTCAATAGTCATTGTGAAAGCTACCCTATACTCAACCTCACAATTCGAAGTGGCCACAGTAGGTTTCTTCTTGCTCAGCCAAGGTATGCATGAACTACCAAGCATGAAGCAAAAGCCACTAGTGAACACATGAGTGTCATAGCAACCAACCTAGTTAGAGTTAGAAAAAGCATGAAAATCTGGTGGTAGTGATCCCCCCTTGGGATAAAACAACTCAAGTGGCCGGCTACCACTCAAGTAGCAAAAGATGCGCTTAATCGCCTACCAATGCTTGATACCTCAGCAATGCATAAAACTGCTTATCTATGAGACAATAAACTAAATATCTAGTAGAGTAATGCATAAGTAAATCAAGCATCCAATGGCCTGTTGATTGAGAACAACATCAAATGCATCTCTAGCATCATGAAGAATCAATCGTAAACCTGTTTCCATAGGAGTCGTAATAGGTTTATAGTCTTCAAAGCCAAAATGAAGCAATAATGTGTCAATATATTTTGTTTGACACAAAGCTATTCCGCCACCAACTTGCATAAATTGAACGCCCAAATAATGATGCAAATTCCCCAAATCAAACATCTCAAATTAGGAATGCAAATCAGCCTTGAAATCAGCAATATGCTTCTCATGAGGACTAGTGCACAACATGTCATCAACATACACAACAATGATCAGAAGCACATCATTAACATGCTTAACATATAAGGTGATTTTAGTTGGACTGTTCTCAAGCTCATGTGTAATCAGGTAGGCATGTATCTTTTCATACCAAGCACGTGGTGCTTAGTTTAAAACATATAATGCCTTATTTAACCTCCACGATTGGTTTTCATGCCCTTTCTATACAAAGCCACGAGGCTGAAAAACATACACTTCTTCATGCAAGTCAATATTCAAAAATGTTGTTTTAATTTCCAACTAATGTACATTCCAACCATGATGAGCTGTAAGTGCACATATGCTACAAATAGTAGTCATTCGGCAAGTAGGTGCAAATGTTTCATCAAAACCAATGCCTCTTTCCTATGCATAACCCTTTGCAACAAGCCTAGCCTTATACATGTCAACTGTTCCATCAGGTTTATGCTTCAGTTTGTATACCCACTTAGTGCCAATGGCCTTCTTGCCAGGAGACAAGTCACATAAATTTTTCATGATAGCATCATATTCAAATTGCATTGCAGCCATTCAATGTTCAAAATTTTGTGCTTCATCAAACGAAACAGGCTCAGTCTCATCAGAGAGACTAGAGGCAGCCATAGCATAGCAATTTGATGCAAAAGAGGCACCATGAGAGCCTAAAAGAGTGTGGTATGATAGAGCTGCATCTAATTTTCTATCACGCAAAGTGTGTACTAGCCATTTTGGCACGGTTTTTGCCTCCTCAATATCAGCTCTCTCATCAACAAGTGCATCATGCAAATCTGCATAAAAAATGGAATGATCTACATCATCACATGAAACCTGTAAAGGCTGAGAAGTTGCCTCAATAGGACTAGCATTAGACTATCCACTTGTAAAAAGAGGAAGAAAAGTATCATACATGTCTTTGGAGCTAATAGATGTCTCCTTCATACATGAAAGTAAACGCTGAACAACATCTTCCACAAAAACAACATCATGGCTAACCAAAACACATCTAGTCTATGGATGATATAGACGATAGCCTTTGCTTTCAAAACTGTAGCCAACAAAAAAACATTTTACTGCTTTATCATCCAATTTGCTAAGATGTTTTTCAAGCACTAATGCATATGTCCGACAACCAAAAACATGTAGATAAGCAACAGATGTGTTGCAACCATGCCAAGCGTCATATGGAGTGATAGACTACAGTGCTTTAGTGGGACACTTGTTAAGTACATATGCTACACACATGAAAGCCTCAAGCCATAAACTATGTGGTAAAGCCTAACTCTTGACCATACACCTCACCATCTCCATGAGTGACATGTTCTTTCATTTAGCAACTCCATTCTGTCGAGGTGTATATGACATTGTACATTGTTGTTTTATCCTACATTCAACCATAAATGCATTAAAGCCAGAAGACATATATTTTTCCCCTCAATCAGAACAGAGGGTGCCCATTTTACATGCTGACAGATTTTCACACAAAACCAAAAAATGTTTGAAGCACATGAACACTTCAGACTCTGCTTTCAATGGATATACCCATGCATGCCTAGAATAATCATCAATGAAAGTCATGAAGTGAAGATAGTTTCCAAAAGAGGGTGTTTGCATAGGACCATAGACATCACTGTGAACAAGGTGCAATTTTCGTGTAGCTCAAATTGAACCATCTTTTGGAAAGGAGGAATGCTGCATTTTGCCCAAAATATGGCCTTCACAGACATGTTTTCTAGGCGCCTCAAGTTTGGGCAAAGAGGACACCATTTCAGATTTATGTAGGGATAGCAAACTAGCAAAATTCAGATGACCAAAGCATGCATGCCAAAGCTTTGCATCTGATATAGCCTGAGAATCATGTACTGCACATGCTAAATCATTCATAGATTTCTCATAGTCAATGAGCTTATATAGCCCATGACATAAAATGGCAGAAGCATTAATCATGTCACCATTTGATAGATCATGAACTGTACATCTATCATCAACAAATTTCACAACCAAGCAAATCTTGGCTAATGTAGAAACTGATAAAAGTTTTTTCTTGATCCTTGACACAAATAAAGCATCTGACAAAGTGAAATAACTATCATAGAATAGAGACTAACTCCTCAAACGACAAGGCATTAGGAAAACTTTGATATGAATTACGAAGACCATCAAGAATACTCTGCACAAGTGAGCTATCTCCTATAGCTTCATCGGCAGAAATCAACTGTTCATTCAAGTCTTTGATCTTTGTTAGAAAACTATGCATAGAATCGCCTTCATTCATGTGCTCACTCTCCAACTGTTTTTAGAGGTAAGCAACATGAGCCTCATTCCTAGCCTGGTACAATGTGGTAAGCATATCCCAAGCATCCTAAGTTGTTCCCTAAGAGCGAATATGAGGAATAATGGCACCTTTGACATACAAGGCTATCAATGCATGTGCCTGAGCATCTCTGCCATCGCAATGAATTTGCTCTATAGTAAGTGCAACAGAAATCGCAGCATGAACAAGAATTTGAAGAATATCAGCATCTTCAATGCCATCTGCATCAACTTCAATACCTGTATTTGCAAGTGTAATAGGATGTTTTTCAACACCCTGCACAATGTTCCATAGTCCTTTTGCAATCAATACATGTCGCATCATATAATCCCACAATGGGTGATTGGTACTGTTGAACTTATCATCAATAGCCAACATACGAAATACGTCACTGCTTTTAGCCATGGCCACTAACTAAAATACCCTGATGCAGAAAAATGATTGTATCTGAAAAAGTTGAATACAACTACCTTGACAAGTTCTACTAAACCCATAGCAAACTTTGAGATGCTTATACTGGTAAACCAAAACCTATATATATCTTTGGATAAAAAAGACAAAACAACTTGCACAAGCATTGCGATAGTGTGTTTAGAGGCCAAAACAAGCTCATATCATGATTTTGGCACCACACATCTAAGATGTTTCGATCTCCTAATCAATGTAGAGACTGTGACTGGAGGGGTGTCAATGATGCCCTAGACGAAGCGGCGACTTTCTCTGATACCAATTGTTGGAGTTAGATGTCTATGGAAGCATGCAAAGAGCACAAGGAAGACGAAGAAGCTTGGAGCACAACACACAATACTGAACGTATTACCACTAGAATGTACAAAGATAAGTAACTTGTTAGGGCTATAGGTGTATATACAAGTCAGGGAAAAAAAACCTCCTAAAGAGGGAAAAAAGTGCCCCGAAAGTTCTAGTGTGTTCACACACATCACTACCTAAATATACCAACATGTTCGAGGTTTGGATTTTGTTATGCTAACAGATGCTTGTGAGCCTTCTTGCTACAAATAGGCTATGTAGACAATGGATCATGTCAATTGGGAGCGTGCCATGAAGAGTGAGTTGGATTCTATTCACAAGAGTGGTACTTGGGATTTAGTACCTTTGCCAAGGGGTAGGAAAGATTTACCATGTAAATGGGTATGTAAGCTGAAATTCACATAAGATAGTGCTCCTCCAAAGTATAAAGCATGGCATGTTGCAAAGGGTTTTAAGCAACAATATGGTGTTTATTTTGAGGTAATCTTCTCTCTAGTGGTCAAGATGACTACCCTCCTCATGTTTCTTGGATTCATTACAATGGAGGACCTAGAGCTAGTCCAAATGGATGTGAAAATTGATTGCATGAAGATCTTACAGATGCAATCTATATGGAACAACTAGAGAGTTACGTAGTTCTTAGAAAACAAAGTCTAGTTTGTAAGCTCAAGGAGAGCTTCTATGGAACTTAAATAGTCCCCTAGAGAATGGTACCAAACTTTTGATGCTTTTATGAGGTCTCAAGGCTATTCTCAAAGCAATGAGGATCATTGTCTCTACTCAAAAAGATGATCAAATGGAAGCTTGACATGCTTGATACTTTATGTCGATGATATGTTGATTGTTGGGAAGTCCTCTTATGACTTGTCAATTCTTAAAAAGAAGTTGAGTTAAACATTTGATATGAATGATTTGGGGGATGCCAAACATATTCTTTGCATGCACATTACTCATGATAGGAGTAAAAGATGCATATACTTGTCTCCAAGTGAGTGTATATCCAAAGTACTTCACAGGTTCAATATGCATGGTGGAAAGGCATTGAGTACATCTTTACCCACATATGTGAAATTGAGCAAGGATGATTGCCCCATATCAGATGATGAAAAGGAATTCATGACAAAATTCCTTATCAGTCTGTTATTGGTAGTCTCATGTATGCTATGGTAGCTATGAGACTAGACATTGCATTTGCAGCGGGCGTTGTGAGCATATATATGTCTATTCCTATCAAACGACATTGGGAAGTGGTCAAGATGGATTTGAGATATTTGAGTGGCACTAAGAACAAGTTTCTTTGCTTAGGTAGAGGGAAATCATCCATTATTGGCTACATAGATTTTGACTATGCTCGTTGTGTAGACAATCGTAAGTCTACATCAGGATACATTTTTCATTTTGCTAGATGTGCTATCTCTTGGAGATTTCATCTTCAAGAATGTACAATTGTTTCCACCATAAAAGCAAAGTATGTTTGAGCAAGTGAGGCATGTAAGGAAGCATTGTGGCCTTCTTGTCTTGCTTGTGATATGGGTCTACCTCACCATGTGCCTCATTTGCTCAGTGATAGTCAAAGTGCCATTGGTTTGGCTAAGAATCTAGCCTGTCATGCAAAGACCAAGAACATTGAGGTGAGGTATCACTTCATTAGAGAACTTTTAGCCACTAAGCACATTATTCTTGAGAAGGTTCATACTCGAGATAATGTTGTAGATGCTTTGACTAAAGCTCTACCACAGGATAGTGTTTGACACTATTGGCACTTGATGGGGGTTACTTGATTCATGATCTTACACTATCACTTGTATACTGTGTAACATGCCCATCAGGTGGGAGGTATAGCTTGTATACTTACACTTAGGTACTCTTTATTATTCTTCTTTTCTTTCTCCCATAGTTACTTTGGCCATATTGGCCTTTAGTGGGAGATTGTTATTGCTAGTGTCCATGTGGAAGGCCAAATGGCCACCGAAAACTTTTCTATATGTTCTTTAATAAAACATATAGTGTCCTCATGAGCCATAGATTGAAATTTTGACCGCATTTGTAACACCTTAGAAGTTTGTGTCCGTGCTCCCTATGTACTCTGTTTTTGTGCATATTTTGTAGCCTCTATGAGAAATATCGTGTGTGCTACTTGAAGCTCCATTTTTCTCCTAGGATATCTTCGTGGAGCTCTCGTGAAGGAGAGCGCATTGTGGTGCATCACCAATGAATTACTTCATGAGACATGACCATTGATAAACACCTTGGAGAAAGCCTTACAAAAAAGGGTGCTAACATATTTGATAAATTTTCTACCAACACCTATATCATGTAAAGACTAGAGGATAAAGCTCCAGTCCATCCTTTCATAAGCTTGATCAAACTCAATCTTAAAAAAGAAAAAGTCTTGATCATATTCATTAGCATAATCCATACCTTCCCACAAGGAAATGATAGCATCAAGGATGAATCTATTGAAATGAAAAGAACTACTCCTACTCTACTCACACGCACACATATAACAAGCTAAGGAGGAAGAAACAAAAGAGAACAAAACATGATGAATGAATTAAGATAGAAATCGAAATGACTTACATAAGATGCTCTACAAGCATGGAGACTCCATGAGGAGAGGATCCACACTCATGGCTATGAGCTAGAGTGGAATGGCTTGTTGGGAGTGAAGGAGAGGCCTTGCATATACGGAGTTTGGGAGAATTCCATTGTATGTGGGATAAATGGAATTGCATGAGAATGAAACTGGACTTGGACAAAAGGGTGGAGCATGGAATTCTCAACACCCCCCTCCATGTGATGGCCCTTTTGTTTTTAAAGTAGGGCATTAGTGACATATGAGATCACTTAGTCATATCTTGGACATATGGCATCCAAGTGTGGGACATATGGCATCCCTTGGTTTTTAGTTCCATGGACATATGGGATCAATGGTGTGTTTGTGAGGGTCTAGGGACATATGGGATCCCTTAGACATATGGAGGGTTTACATCATGGGGAAGGTAGTGTTAAAGAGATGCTTTAAAAGAGATATTCTTTACAAATGGTTGCTTTGGGTGACTCATCAGATTCTTCGTCACTTCTTTCCTCACTAATGTTGGCATATTTCTTGGGTTTGTAGTAGCATTTCTCTTCAGGATGATTGGTTCTTTTGAGTGACATGGTTTGTACTTTTGATGAGTGTTGATATATTTAGGTAGTGATGTGTGTGAACACACTAGGACCACCGGGGCACTTTTTTCCCTCTTTAGGAGGTTTTTTTCTCCCGGCTTGTATATACGCCTATTGCCCTAATGGGCTACTTATCTTTGTACATTCTCTAGTAATACATTTAGTATTCTGTGTTTGTGCTCCAAGCTTCTTCTTCTTCCTTGTGATGTTCGCGTGCTTCCGCAGACGTCTATCTCCAACAATTGGTATCAGAGCAGGTTGTCGCTTCTTCTAGGGCGCTATCGACACTCCTCCGTTTGCAGTCTCAGATTCACACAAAATTTGGTGAGCATACTCAGAGTGTTTCCAAGATCAAAACTGCTTCGCTCTGTGGTGCCGAAATCGCGATCTGAGCTCGTTTCGGCCTCCGAACGCACTATCGCAGCGCTTGTGCAGGCTATTTCGTCCTTTTGTGCAAAAGGTATATACCAGTTTCTGTTCGCCAGTTTAAGCATCTCGAAGTCTTCTACAGGTCTAGCAGAACTCGTATGGGCAGTTCCGTTCAACTTTTTGAGATACAGTCAATTTTCTGCATCAAGGTATTTTAGTCACCGGCCATGGCTGAAAGCAATGATGTATTCCGTATGTTGGCTGTTGAGGATAAGTTGGATGGTACCAACTACCCATTATGGGCTTATATGATGCGACATGTACTAGTTGCAAAAGGATTGTGGAACATTGTGCAGGGTGTTGAAAGACGTCCTGTTACACCTATAACGACAGGTACTGCAAATACAGGTGCTGGAACTGATGAAGATGGTGTCGAAGATGATATTCCGCAGATTCTTGTTCGTGCTACTGTTTTTGATGCAGCTACTATAGAGCAGATTTGCTGGGATGGCAGAGATGCCCAGGCACATGCATTGATAGCTTTGTCTGTCAAACGTGCCATTATTCCTCACATTCGCTCTTGCAGAACAACAAAGGATGCTTGGGATACACTCACCACTTTGTACCAGGCTAGGAATGAGGCTCGTGTTGCTTACCTCTGAAAACAGTTGGAGAGTGAGCACATGAATGAAGGTGATTCTATGGACAGTTTTCTCACAAAGATCAAAGACCTGAAGGAACAATTGATTTCTGCTGATGAGGTTATACCAGGTAGCTCACTTGTGCAGACCGTTCTGAATGGTCTTCCTAATTCATATCAGAGTTTTGCCTCTACTCTTCGGTTGATGATGAAAGGCAATCCGAATGCCTTGTCATTTGAGGAATTATTCTCTGTTTTGTTGCAGGAAGATCAGTCCAGGCAAAACAGGTCCATTATGCGTGTTGCAGATCAAGCCTTCCTGGCTAGTCAGAAGGGCAAAGGAAAATGGAGCTCTTCTACTAGTAAGCAGAAATCTGCAAATGCTGCACAATTGAAGAACCAGGATAAAGATGAGAAGAAATCAGAAAAGCAGAAATTGTTTTGCAAGTACTGTAAACGAAATGATCAGATCATAAAGAACTGTCCAAAACTAGCTGCTAAAGAGGCAAAGAAGAAAGAGGCTGGAATGGTTGTTGCAGAGGCCTCTACACCAAAAACAGAGTCTGCAAATCTTGTGCAGGAAGAAGAATGGGCATTTACTACTGTCTGCAGTTTTGACCCATCTTCTCATGATCAGTGCATGTCTGCAGTAGACTCAGATGTTTGGTACTTTGACAGTGGGGCGACCAAACATATTACCTCGCAGTGCAGTTTCTTCTCTTCACTCGAGCCTTCCCCTACAGGGAATACTGTCACATGCGCCAATAACTCCTCTTATCCTGTTATGGGAGTTGGTAAGATCATTCTGACTACTACTGATGGTAGTTCTTTCACTTTGTCAGATGCTTTATTTGTGCCAGGGATAAAAAAGAACATGTTATCAGTTTTTGCATTAGCCAAGATTGGCTTGGTTGTGAAATTCGTTGATGACAGGTGTACAGTCCATGATGTCTCAAATGGTGATGTGATTATTGCTTCTGGCATTTTATGTCGTGGGTTGTATAAGCTCATAGACTATGAAAGATCTGTGAATGATTCGGCATGTGCAGTTCATGATTCTCAGGCTATGTCAGATGCAAAGCTTTGGCATGCACGCTTTGGTCATCTGAATTTTGCTAGTTTGCTACGCCTGTAGAAATCTGAAATGGTGTCCTCTTTGCCCAAACTTGAGGCTCCTGGAAAACATGTTTGTGAAGGCTATATTTTGGGCAAAATGCAGCGTTCTTCCTTTCCAAACGATGGTTCAATTTGGGCTACGCAGAAATTGCAGCTTGTACATAGTGATGTCTGTGGTCCTATGCAGACACCCTCTTTTGGAAATTACCTTTACTTCGTGACTTTCATTGATGATTTTTCCAGGCATGCATGGGTATATCCACTCAAAGCAAAGTCCGAAGTGTTCATGTGCTTCAAACAGTTTTTGGTTTTAGCTGAAAATCTGTCAGCATGTAAAATGGGCACCCTCCGTTCTGATCGAGGGGGGGAATATATGTCTTCAGGTTTTAATGCATTTCTGGCTGAACGTGGGATAAAACACCAGTGTACAGTGCCGTATACACCTCAACAAAATGGAGTTGTTGAACGAAAGAACAGGTCACTCATGGAGATGGCGAGGTGCATGGTCAAAAGTTAGGCTTTACCACATAGTTTCTGGCTTGAGGCTATCATGTGTGCAGCATATGTACTGAACATGTGTCCCACTAAAGCGTTGTAGTCTATCACTCCATATGAGGCTTGGCATGACCGCAAGCCATCTGTTGCTCATCTGCGTGTTTTTGGTTGTTTGGCATATGCATTAACGCCTGAACAACATCACAGAAAATTGGATGACAAGGTAGTAAAATGTATTTTTGTTGGGTACAGTTCTGAAAGTAAATGCTATCGTCTGTATCATCCACAGACTAAACACATTCTGGTTAGCCGTGACGTTGTCTTTGTGGAAGATGCTATTCATCCATTGCTTTCATGTACTAAGGAGACATCTGTTAGCTCCAAAGACATGTATGATACGTTGATGCCTCTTTTTACAGATGGACAATCTAGTGCTGGTCCTAATGAGGCAACTTCTCAGCCCTTGCAGGTTTCATATGATGATGCAGATCATTCTATTTCTGATGCAGATTTACATGATGCACTTGTTGATGAGAGAGCTGATATTGAGTTGGCAAAAACTATGCCAAAATGGCTGGTGCAGTCTTTGCATGACAGCAAATTAGATGCACCTTTGTCATATCGTACTCGTTCAGGCTCTCATAGTGCCTCCTTTGCATCAGATTGCTATGCTATGGCTGCGTCTAGTCTTTGTGATGAGAATGAGCCTGTTTCTTTTGATGAAGCACAGAATTCAGAAAATTGGATGGCTACCATGCAATCTGAATATGATGCTATAATGAAGAATGGTACATGGTCTTTATGTGACTTGCCTCCTGGCAAGAAGGCCATTGGCACTAAGTGGGTATACAAGCTGAAGCGTAAACCTGATGGTACACTTGACAGGTATAAGGCTAGGCTTGTTGCAAAGTGTTATGTGCAGGAAAGAGGCATTGATTTTGATGAGACCTTTGCACCTACATACCGTATGACTACTGTTCGGAGCATTTGTGCACTTGCAGCCCATCATGGTTGGAATGTACATCAGTTGGACATTAAAACAACATTTCTGAATGGTGACTTACATGAAGAAGTGTATGTTTTTCAGCCCCATGGCTTTGTGCAGAAAGGGCATGAAAACCAGGTGTGCAGGTTAAAGAAGGCATTATATGGTTTAAAGCAAGCACCACGTGCTTGGTATGAGAAGATACATGCCTATCTGGTTGCACATGGTTTTGTGAACAGTCCAACTGAAAGCACCTTATATGTTAAGCGTGCTAATGATGTGCTTCTGATCATTGTTGTCTATGTTGATGACATGCTGCTCACTGGTCCTATTGAGAAGCATATTGCTGATTTCAAGGCTGATTTGCATGCCTCATTTGAGATGTCTGATTTGGGGCATTTGCATCACTATTTGGGCATTCAGTTTATGCAAGTTGATGGTGGAATGGCTTTGTGTCAAACGAAATATATTGACACATTATTGCAGCGTTTTGACCTTGAAGACTGTAAGCCTATTGCCACTCCTATGGAGACAGGTTTACGATTGAGTCTTCATGATGCTGGAGATGCATTTGATGCTGTTCTCTATCAGCAGGCTGTTGGATGCTTGATTTACTTATGCATTACTCGGCCAGATATTCAGTTTGTTGTCTCACAGATGAGCAGGTTTATGCATTGCCCAGGAGTCATGCATTGGAAGGTGGTTAAGCGCATCTTTCGCTACTTGAGTGGTACTCGGCTACTTGGGTTGTTTTATCCCAAGGGGGGATCACTACCGCTAGATTTGCATGCTTTTTCTTACTCAGATTGGGCTGGTTGCTATGACACTCGTGTGTCCACCAGTGGTTTTTGCTTCATGCTTGGTAGCTCATGTATATCTTGGTTGAGCAAGAAGCAGCCTACTTTGGCCACTTCCAGTTGTGAGGCTGAGTATAGGGCAGCTTTCACAACAACTGTTGAGTGTGTGTGGCTCAGACGCCTTATGGCTGATTTGGGTGTTGGCCAATCTTCTGCCACCGCCATCTTCACTGACAGTCAGAGCGCATTGGCAGTTGCGAGGAACCCTGTGTTCCATGCTCGCACTAAGCACATTGAGGTGCATTATCACTATGTCAGGGAGAGGTTCTCTGTTGGGGAGATCAGCTTGGCATATGTGCCCACGCAGGAGAACATTGTAGACCTTTTCATGAAGGCTCTGCCTAGGGAGAAGTTTGAAGCTTTTCGCAAAGCTTTGGGCTTACTTCCTTTTGTGGAGTGATTTCCACATAGCTTGGCACTTCCTTATACATGAGTGCCAGCTCCTTGTTCACCGCATCACTCCTAGGGGGGATTTGTTGATATATTTAGGTAGTGATGTGTGTGAACACACTAGGACCACCGGGGCACATTTTTCCCTCTTTAGGAGGTTTTTTCCCCCCGGCTTGTATATACGCCTATTGCCCTAATGGGCTACTTATCTTTGTACATTCTCTAGTAATAAATTCAGTATTGTGTGTTTGTGCTCCAAGCTTCTTCTTCTTCCTTGTGTTGTTCGCGTGCTTCCGCAGACGTCTATCTCCAACAATGAGGAGGTTTCTTCTTACTGAATAAAGCTTTCTTTTGAGAGGAGTTGTGTTTTTGAAGGTTCATTTCCTCATCAAGGAGAGTAGCTTCAACATCACTAAGGGTTGTTTGTGGAAGGAGCCGAAGTGTGGTGATGATGTGGCCATATGAATCCTGGGGAAGACTTCGTAGAAGCAAGGCAATGGGTACATCTTCATCAAGCTTTTTGTCAATGTCAACAAGTTGACTACAAATACTCTTGAAGATATTGAGATGGGAGGCCAGAGGGAGTTGGGATACATTTGGAGATCAAATAAGTTCATAAGGAGGGTAATTTTGGAAGATTTGGCTTTAGATCCAAAAAGATGATCAAGTTGTGCCCATGCATCATAAGCGGTGCCCTTCTCATCAATGTGATGCACATAATGATCACTTAATCCTAGGGCAATGGTAGATAGTGCTTTCTCGTCCTTGAGTTGCCAAGAAGCTTCACCTTCTCTCGTAGTGGGTTTCATCTCCTTGCCACTAGCAATGCCCCATAGGCCTTTCTTCATGAGCTTGTATTGCATTTTGACTTGCCAAGTGTGGAAATGTTGGCCATTGAAGGTGGACTCATGCTTTTCTTCCATAGTCGAGAAGGAGATGGAGGTTTGAATGGAGTGGCTTCCTTAATCAGGATTCTGGGTCACTTACATTATTTCCTCTATCTCCTTCTTTCTGAAGTGATTGCACCAATGCAATCAGTTGCTAGGAGGTTGTAATTCTTCCACATTCCACAGTTGTTCTCTGAAAGAGGTTGAATGTCTACATCATTTATCTATGTTTGCACCTTTAGGCAGCCGAGTAGTGAAGTGCTCAGATTCCCATATCAACCTTGTTGAAACCGTGTGCTCAAATTCCCACATCAAACTTGTTGAAACCGTGTGCTTAGTACCTTTGTCTGTCTGCTTCCTTTTTGTTGCATCCATACCAGCCAGAGAAGATGTTCAGAGAGGTGGATGCACAGTGCAATAGGGGCACCCTATCAAGTGGTCTACTTACTCGTACAGATTCTATGATTTGTCTCCCCTTTCATATGGATTTTCCATAGAAGGAGATGTCATTTCTGCAGATGGTAAATGAGTATTGTTGTTGTGCACTCATATGTTGACTGATTTCTAGATCAACAAACCGATATAGGTAGCGAACACCTGAGCATCTCAAACATATAGAGATAATGCTTCGAGTTGACCTTTGAGTCTATTTCTTTTGTTGATGACAGTCAGGGAATTCTATGGCCCAACGAATAGGCAACATCATCTCTCTCTCTCTCTCATGAAGATAGAACACTTGTTGCAAAGCCATAGCTTCAAGACTTAGACCTTGAATAAGACTCAAGGTTGGTTCGTCAAGCACCCTCTGTCCAAACAATGATGTGAGTGCTACTGTAGTTGTTGCTACACCTCATGGTAGAGAGCAGATGCACGCAAGCCGCATGGCTCATATCACTCAATTTGGAGTTGGCATTCATTTGGATTTTCAGCAGCATCATGGAAGATCTAGAGGCCTGCACAATGTCTTGCCTTGCATCCCACACACTCGGGGTCAGATACTCAGTCGCATGTTCTAGTGCATGCATCCATGTTGTAGTCCAGTTGTAGGGAATAAGGGAGGGGAGAGAGTAGAACCAGCAATTCGTGCTCCAATAGAAGCAGCAATTCATGCTCTAGTTACGATTGACAAACTTTTTCACAACAGATGCTTCCGCGTGCTAGTGCTGACGATAAATTTTTGCTCGGAACTATAAACTAGCGTGCTCAAAATAACCTTTATTATCAAGGATGAAATACAACGATGAAGTACATATATAAAAAACAACGATGATTATGAAAACGAGAAACACAAGTAGTGCTTACAAGCACTCTTATTGCGATATCGGAGGGAGGGAGGGAATATAAATGACATATATACTAGAGATGACAAAGCAAAGTGACAACATAAGCTCAAAGACAAAAAAAGGTTAGCTTATGTTGTGATATCATGTTGAAATGAGAAGAACTACTCCTACTCTACTCACATGCACACATCTAACAAGCTAAGGAGGAAGGAACAAAAGAGAACAAAACATGATGAATGAATTAAGATAGAAATGGAAATGACTTACATATGATGCTCTACAAGCATGGAGACTCCATGAGGGGAGGATGCACACTCATGGCTATGAGCTAGAGTGGATTGGCTTGTTGGGAGTGAAGGAGAGGCCTTGCTTATATGGAGTTTGGGAGAATTCCCTTATATGTGGGATAAATGGAATTGCATGAGAATGAAAGTGGACTAGGACAAAAGGGTGGAGCATGGAAACTTTCAACAAAATCTACCTCTTATAAAGCGTTTTTGCTTAGGAAGGAAAATCTTATTCATAATGGGACTAAGTCTTCTTGCTAAGGAGGAACAAAAAATATTGAAAATAGAAGTCAAAGAAGACATGGGCCTCTAATTATTTAGGTCATCCTTAGGTCCTTTTTTATGAATGAGCTTAATAACACCTGTGTTGATGGGGCCAGAAATAGCACTTTGCCTCACAAAATCATGCCAAACCAAGAGAATAAGGGGAATTAAAAAATATTTCAAGTCAATGAAGAATTCATTAGGAATCCCATCAAGACCAAGAAATCTACAAGGTTTCAATTTGCTAATGGTTTATTTGACCTCATCGGCAGTGAGGGACAAGTTCAAGATAGTAGCCAAGCTAGCAGAAATTATTTTTTTCCTTTTAAGAGCAATATGAGCTCTTGCTCTGTGGATGTCCTCCCCCCACTTCAGAGGCATAGAGAAAACATTAGTAAAGAAGCTAATAGCCTCTTGCAAATTCTCCTCAATATTGATAGCATGCTCACAAGAACCCTTCTTAAGCATAGAAATGAAATCTTTAGCTTTATTTTTCTATCAAATCAAACATACATTAATTAGGCCTCTCCACTCTACCAGCCCAAAATTCTCTCGACGAGGCAAGATTGCTATAAGTAGAGAGATATTCTTCCTATCTCAATCTCTCCTAGAGGTTGAGGACCCTCTAACTACATTGGAGTAACTAGGGTTAGAAACTCAGATTTCCTCAATCTCATTGACAAACATCTATTCTATTGTATCTAATTTCCTTCGCAAGATTTTTATAGTGAGTGAAAAGATTTTCCACTTCATAAATGGCTATTTCCCAAGCACTTAAGAGAGATGTAGGATTTGAAATCATGATCTACCAGGTAGGAGTACGACATGCCAACCACTTACTACAAAAGCCATGGTTGAAGATTACTTCATAATCCTCTCTCTTAGGCTACGGTTCAACCATCTCCTAATTTTCATATCTTGATTCTAACACTCTCTTCCTCTTCTAGAGATCATTTTCCTCAATGACCAATCCTTCATGTCCCCTTGAATTGATGTACTCACCCTCGCACAGTCTCTTGAACCTTCTTGTTCTCAACCTTGGTCTTGAACCATTGCTCTCAACCTTGGTCTCTTGAACCTTGATTTTCCACTTCTTGGCCACTTGCCTATGGACTTGCCTTGTTCACAACCTTGGTCTCTTGAGCACCTTGTTCTCAAGCCAAGTATCTTGAACTTGTTTCTCGCCCATGATAGGTATCTTGAATCTTGAATCTAGTACTTCCATTGGAAATTCCATTCTGATAGCTTTCCAATAGTACCTTAGAAGTCCAAGGCAGAGCTACGGATTGGGAGCTACACTCTAATGTTTGTTGGGCTCATCTTTGAAAGCGATGCACATGCCTTCCATCCACTTGCCCAACCCTACTTCCTAGGCTCTAATACCAATTGTGGGATTTGAACTCATGACCTACTGGCTAGGAGTACGATGGTGTTGACATCCTTACCTTCACCTTCCAACAAGTCTCTATCCCCTTGTAGTAGTAAGGATTTGATGACAAAGAAGTGGGAAAGGGATTCCCTTTTTAATTTGTCAATCCAAGAACAAGCTAACTCAATTGGTGCTTAGAGACTAGTGCTTCACAAACCACACATCAATCATGCACAAAGGATGCAAGCAAGCACACTTGCAAGAAGATTCATGAGGAGTGGAGGATGTAGAATGAAAAAGATAGATAAAAGCAGAATTTTCTAGAAAACATGACTCTCTACATACATGAAAGCTGGAAACTTCAAATGATCATAACTCCCTCATACAAGCACCAAATTGAGTGATTCAAGTGCCTTTTCTATGCCATTTTTCATATAGATTTCAAATATGGCTCTAGAATTGGGATATTTAGAGTAAATAAGTAGGCGAGAGAGATTCGTTCTCCGACAACTTCATAAAAGTGATGACAAAAAATAGAAATAGTCAAGATTACTCCTCAAAGGCTTCGTAAACAAGTAGAACACACATTCACAGCATCATAATCAACCAAATAGCACAACAACGCTTCCATGGGACATAGAGAAGACAAAGAAAACAAGAGATGACACATGCATCACAGCCAAAGGAGATTCTCTTCTCATTACTACAAAAGATATAAGATGAAATGGCCTAGAATCCTTCACATTTGTGCCTTTTATACCCTTTTTGAGTGATTCGTGATTTTGTACCCAGCAAAGATTCACAATTTCCCACAAATCTCTTCCTAATTCAAATTTGAAGGTTTTTTCATGCCTAGTTGGGGTTGGATGCTCCTAGGTCACTGTAGGAAGACTCTTTCTAAGTGTTACAAAATTGGAGCTTCTTGTTACAAGAACATGAGATGAAAGACATAGTTTGAAGTGTTTTGTAAACATTTCCTCCCCCTCCTTGACCTTTAGATGTCCTCATCAAAACTTGGAAATATGTACATCTCCCGTGGCTGTGTTTTGCTTTTTTTTTGTATCTATCTAATTCTACATTCTACCTTTGTTTGTACATTCTTTGGAGGTGGTTGTGTTGCTCCTATTCGTCTGTGTTCATATTGTTGATTAACTCAATTAAAGCATCTATAGTGTTTTGGCTCTGATACTCGAGGTATGTCGCCTCGTATGCAAGGATGCACACCTCGGGACCCTGAGAGACTCTTCCAAAAATCTCCAAGTCCATTTCAAAAATCCTGTTGTAAATGCCTTCTCGAAGGTCTGTAGGTAGATGCTCTGCATAAATATTACGTGGGCATAGTATGCCATCAGACATTGTCTATTTAGCATTTCACTGAAATAAAAAAGTAGCATGATGGTGCTTGTATGGAAGACCAAAGACTTCAGAGTCTTGATGTTGACATCTAAAAAACTTTCCAAAGAGGTCTTTATCATGGTGAATCTGCAGCTTTGTACAATGATGGTGTAATCTTGTACATCTCTCATATCTTCCAAAAATATCCAACCACGTAGAGGACCTGCTAACTTAGCAAAGCTTAGAGAGGTTCTGGGCATCTGTCTGCTTCTTCGAAATTCCCAAAATGTTTGCCAATCCCTTCGACAAGCACATGGACAATATGTTGGGTTGAGCTTTATGTGCCAGCATTCTTTCTACTTATTTAAGAACTCTTTGTGCCATCTAGGATTAACTTTATGAAAACATTTGTTGGGGGATTCTTGTATAAAAAGGGATTTGAGTGTTTGTAGGAGAAATGGGAAAGATAAGAAGAAAGATACGCATTGGAAACCTCTCTTGATTGATTATAAAAAGACAAACACAATGGTGATGCACAATACAATCCAATGCTTCTGTGCAAAATCTCATAGAGTGCACAATCACAAAATGCAAAATACCCAAGGGTCTTGTTGTTGCGCCCCTTCTCTGCACCAGACCTCCACCTTCTCCAAGCCTGCACTTGTGCATACCTTGCACCAAGCTTCCAATAAGGGGGAGGGATGGACACCTTCTATCGGCACGTGCACAGCTTCAATGGAACCTTGGGATCTTTGGTTGTAAGCTTAACACTTATTTGCACACTTCTAAGTCACTCTTCATGCACACCTTGCACTTCACTTCTCTGTGTCGCACACTGTGTGTCTCTTACACTTCTCTCTCTTGCTTAGTCTAGATTATGCTCACCTTGCTTAGTCCTCAAGAATAGTCCTTGCCTTGATTTTAGTGTCGATTCACGTACGCTCCTAACTGCTAGAGTATCTTGGTGCTCACTTTGATGTCCCAAGATTGTCTCCAAAAATGGGCAGCCAATGAATCCCTGTTTTGTCTTCTAGTGACTTTAGAGTGAAACAAAAATTTTAATTGGGGGGCATACTTTCACTTCGGCTTACACTGTCACTTCACATACCTTCACATTTTGCCTTTTAATTCCTCAAATGTGCACATAAGAGAGGGTTCACCTGAACCTTCCAAACACTTTAAAAACACTTTTGAACCTTAGGGAATTACAGAAATACCTCTGCAGCCTGCAACCAACTTTCTACAATTTTACCCTTTGTGAACAATTAATTGTGCACTACCTGTACACCTTGACACCCGACTTTGAACACTTTGACTTCATGCATGTTGACTTTGACCTTGAACATGTTGACTTTCATTGATTTGACTTGTCCTTTTGACTTTGACTATAAGGAATTACAGAAATACTTTAAAAACACTTTTGAACCTTAGGGAATTACAGAAATACCTCTGCAATGTGCAACCAACTTTCTGCAATTTTACCCTTTGTGAACAATTAATTGTGCACTACCTCTACACCTAGACACTCGAATTTGAACACTTTGACTTTGATTGTAGTTGACTTTGACCAATATGACTTTTATGGACTCAACAATTGCCCACCACCTAATGGGCTCTCCATCTCGGAGAGCTATAGCCAAAACCTGGAGAAGAGATAACATCATATTTTGCAAAGGAAACTTGAGCAACAACCAAGTCCACCAAGAGGAGGAGAGAACAAGCACCCGAGAAGAACCAAAAGTGTAAATTATGCACTGAAAAGTAAAGGAGGGCAAATGGAGGATAGGAAGGAGGGGCAAGGGAGGGCTGAGGGGGCTGAGATGGATAGGCAAGGAGGGGTAAGGATTGGGCTAGGCAGAAGGGTAAAGGGAGGATGAGGGAGTAGGAGTATGGGGTCTGGAGAGGGCCAAAAAGATAAAGCAAGAAGGCTGTTAAAAAGAGGACTTTGGTCAAGTCGTTTTTAATCTCTTTCGGGTTCTTGGGGATCGTAGGGGTCTGACAATACAGAGGCCCTTTATCTGATTTTCCCAAAGCATAGTCAATTAAACAGTACTAGGCTTCCAGCACAATAGACTTCACTATAACATGCTATTCTTTCAATTATAATTATATTCACACAGTGAATTTATCGCACAAGTTAGCAATCACGATGTTGCACAGGCTTATTAAGGTTAAGACGGTATTACTGTGTTAATAGGAAATTACGGCAATTCAATAATAACAGACTTAACAGTACTTCAGATATCTGCAAATTCGGTGCTACAGCGTCTCCGCAAGGTTGCAAACTGCCCAGACAGACAGTCTGGCGATCCCGTCTCCTCTACCGCTGGGGAACACCGTAATGTCTCTTCATTAATGAGTAAAAAGGGTTACATCACTTCGCTACACCCTTTCGGTGCGTGCGGTATATGAAAATATGAGATTACATTATGCCAATCCAGTGCCTTACACTAGCACTCATGGTGGACTTGAACCCGCAAAGAAATTAAACTTAAGGCTCATCTACAATGCCTTGAATGTACAGGGTTCTAGCTAATTTGAAAGTCCTAGTTATTTTCTGCTTTAATGCATCCAGCATCAGCTTTAATGTTTCCGGTTCCACCAACTATGCGTCAGTTCATACTGAACTTGTCGCAATGACCTGACTCATCAGAGCATCGGTCTGTGTCTGCAAAAAAGCCTATAAAATTCGTTTGTAATGGCCGCATCTCTCTACTGCTTCATATCTGCAATATGAGCATCAATACGCGATAATCGTTCTGCTTGAAATCCCAGCTGTTTTTCTCTGTGTTCCAGTTCTTCAGTTTTGAAACTGCATGGTTTTGTAATAGGCTTCCCTTTCCTTCTGTACACCTTCAAGTTCTTTCTTCAATTTGAGATACTTAGGGATCTCCTCTGTGAACTCTTGATCGCGCTGAAACAATCGTTCAGTGGTATTATGTAGCTCTGCTTCTGCACAGTATTGAAATGATACCCTTCATAATTACGGCATGCATGCACGAACAGAAACAGTAACACAAGGCGGCTATTAATCATTTTTAGATACCAGAACGAGGAGATTATGGTCAGTGGTCAACCGAAATACAAAGATAAAAAGAAAATAAGTTACACACGGAAAAAACAAGGAACACGTCAGCGGTGATCAGGTGGTTGGTGATATGGGCGTAGCTTTGAACCATTAATCACTTTTGGGAGGGGAACTCCGGTTAAGGTGGCCAACGGAAAAGTTGCGGGTCCCACTTGTTCAACAATCCGATATGTACCAAACCACCGTAATTTAAATTTTCCAACAGATCGATTTGCTTTAGCATTATAGAATAACACAAGTTGGCCCACCGTAAACACAGGGGTCTTGAGGAAATGATCATGGGTACGGGCTTGCCGAAGCTGAACTTCTTGAAGAGCCATAAAACTTTCCCAGTGGTGTTCATCCAATGATCTGAGTGCATCCAACCGAAATGGCAAAGATTCTTCCGACAGCAATTTCTAAGCTAAGGCCACGCGTGGGCTTGGCACTACTACTTCCATCGACGCAATAGCTTCCAATCCATAAGCAAGCTTGAATGGAGTTGTTCTAGTTGCCACTGTATGTAGTCCGGTATGCCCATAATACTGTTGATAAAAGCTGATCCCAATGTTTCGGAGACTCGAAGATCAATTTGTGAAGCATATTTAACAGGGTCTTATTGGTGCTTTCAGGCAGACCATTAGCACGTGGATAATACGGTGAGCTGAATTTATGCAGAATTTGAAAAGTGTGAGTCAGTACTTGCATTAAGTTGTTCGCGAAATGTGTTCCTTGATCCGTCACTATTTCCAGAGGTAAGCCATAACACGGGAAGACATCCTTCATCAAACATTTGGCCACCAAAATAGCTGTGGCAGACCGTAAAGCCCAAGCTTCCGCCCACCTGGTGGCATAATCTGTACAACTCAGTATGTAACGATTGTTGGTGAGGGTCGCTGGTGGCATTATTGGGCCAATAAAAGCTAGACACCACTTCTGAAAGGGTTCCAAAGGTAACATAGGTTGAAGGGGAAAAAAGTTCCACTGTAATGGTTGTCCACACTGTTGACAGGTATCACACTACTGCACAAACTGAACCACATCCTTGTACATTGTAGGCCACCAAAGCCAACTTTGCAGAATTTTGCGGTGAGTAAGGTCAGCTACGAAATGTCCACCCGAGGGTAATGAATGAGCCATAGCAATAACCAATTCAGCTTCATGTGGTGGGATACATCGAAGCAAAATACCAGTATGATCCATGTAGTATAGTTGACCTACAATCAACCGGAATCTTTGACTGTAAACTGCAAGTTTCCACCACAAAGCAGGGGGAGTATGAGGAGGGAGACAACCGTCAGTGAGGAAAGTTAGTAACATATTGTAGCTCAGTGATGAGTAGCACCTCCTTTAATGTCAATCCGGGAAGACATGAGGATGGTATGAAGACCACGAGCAAGTGGAAGCACAAGTGCGTGAGTGAGAAGCACACAAGCATGCACACACATACACACACACGCGCACACACGGTAAGAACAAAGAGAGTAAGACAATGGAATCACTTCTATTGCAAGAAAGTTCTCATACAAGCTCAAACTACAAGAAGCTGCCTAAAAATGAGCTCTCTAGCTCTATTTATAGTTTTTGACTAGCTTTGGCCCTGTCCAGACCTAGTGTCCGGCCTAGTTAAAAATTAGGTTCCAGGGCTTATTTGAGGGCTCGAACGAGATCTAAAAATTATGAAAATTGGCAGGCAACTACTTCTAAGGCTCCCCAAGCTCGAGGACTCCTCGGCTTGTACAAAATGGAGCTACAAAAAGGTGAAATGATATTTACAAGGGTTTTTAGTGATGAGAATCACTTAAAAATGATGTAAGGGTTTTGAAAAACAATGAAGGGTTGCCTTAGTGCTAGATCTGCATGTGTGTCCGTACTTGCTTCTTCCCGTATACTGTCTATACTGTCAACACTCTCCCCCCCCTAGGGTCTGTCGCCTCTGACAGACCTCTCTTCCACAGTTTGATCAATGTATTTCTGCAGGAGGTCGGTTGCCAATTCTTGTTCTTTGATTCTTAAACCTCTGACCAGGTCTCGTTGCAAAGCCTCCCAATCAACTCTACCAGGCATGTCAGGTTGTGGCATCGTGTAAAGCTCAGAATGCATTGTTTGCTCGCATGCAAAAAGATGGAGTAAATGCGTAGGCCGTGGCGCGAATACCTCTGAATGTGCCTCCCAAAACCCCGTGGTGAACATATCGTGGAATGTTTGCTTGTAGCAGGCAGGGAGATATCTTATGCGTGCATGCCATGCGTAAGCCACTCGTATGCTCGGGGTTGTGCTCATATCATATAGCAGGTCGTAGTTACCATTAATAAACCCGGGAATAGGAGGTTGAATACGGCATACATTGCGAAAAGTTTTGAGTACGACCTGCATCATATCAAAGATCTTGAGCATCATCTGGGCAGCGACATCTGGCATGGGGTGGAGACGTGGTATCCAATGTCTGATGGTTGCCATCATGTATGACACCGTGGGAGTACCGGTTGGGGGAGCGATGGCGGGGTAATTGAGCCATTCTTTGCAATTGGCATTGTTCTTGACTTTGATTGCAAATGACTTCCATGTCCTTCTCCGTTGTACTGGTCCATAGCAATTGTTATACTTTAAATGCATGGGTGCGTGGTCCCATGTTCGTAGCATCTCGGGATAGGTCTCCAATAGCTTTTGCCTCCAGATGGGTTGATGTATTCTCCCTTTGCGCGCCTCCTCTGGAATGTCCTCCGGTTCAAATTGCGTTGCGAACGTTGGGTACTTGTTGGTCTTACGTTTGATCTCAGCGTTGTAGTCTGCCAACAGTACAAAGTATGGCTTATATTGTAATTCTGAGCTGGTGATTAGTCTTCTAGGAGCCAGCTGTCTGAAGTATTCTGATTGAAGTATGGTTTCTTCAATGGTCTTCATGGCCAACATCTGGTAGGTGATACGTTCTTCATGAGTCTGCCCCATTTCTTCTACCTGTTTCATCCATGCCGATGGGGGTTCCTCATAAGTGTCCTGTCCCTCCTCAGTGGTTGTGCCTCCTGGAAAAGGTTGAGGCTCATAGTTCTCTTCATATGCTTCCGCCACTGGAATAATAACTTCTTCCTCTTCCATGGGTTGCTCAGGTGGGGAAGGAGGTCGCTCGTACTGCATCAACTTCAATTTTAATTCTGCAACCTGTTGCCGTAACTCCAGTACGTTATTGGTCGTTGAATGTTCAGGTTCAGGTGAAGTAGCAGCGTCGGTCATCTCTTTAGGTTCCCGTTGGTGTGGTGTAGACTCTTGGGGTCTCTGTAGGTCCTTCAGTTGGTCGGCAAGCTGATCATGTGCTTCTAAAAGATTGGCATAAGTTTCCAAGATCTGTTGTATGCTTTCTGAGGGAACAACTTGAAATTTAGCCGGGTCTATGGGTGCTCCCGGGGTGTTCTCCATGGCGGCCTCGAGGTTCTCTTGGTTTTGTTGTTGAAGCCGTCTGTTCTCTTCTTGAGCTGCCGCCAGATGTCGTCGTAGCAAGGCCATGTTTCGTTGAAGCCTTGCATTGCGGCCCATTTGATCCCGCAGCTGTTCCTCCATGGCTTTGCTCTCTTCCATATGCCTCGCTTCGAGTTGCGCATTTGCATGTTCGAGGGCGGATATTTTGCTTTGTGACTCCGTATGACTGGACTCCAAAGCATTGATACGCTCTTGGAGTGTTGCTGAGAGGGTGCAAAGCTCCTTGTTATTTTCTTCCAATAACTTATATTCCTGTTTAAGCTGAGTGGCAGCTTCGAGCATGGTGTCGAGTGCAAGACTAAATGAGGTGGATGCTGGGGTAAGGATGGGAGATGCAGGGGGTTGGGAAGTGGGAATGGGGAAGGTGGATGTTGTGCCTACCGTGTGTGGAAGTGGTGATGTGAGTGTAATAACCTGTGATGGTGTTGTGAGAACAGTGGTGGTGGGTGATCCAGCGGATGGTGAGATGTCCATGGGGTCGGACATGAGAGAGTGTGATTCGTGAAATGTGAACACCGGGATGGTGGGTGGTGTGATAGTGGTGGCCGTGAATGTGGGGGAGTGAATTTGGGGAAGGGACTTTTTATTATGTTCATCAACCTGTTGAAGAATGTTTACAAGTTGGGTCCAGAAGGAGGGTTGGGTGATTAGTGTGGTGCCCGAGGCAGTTACAAGGGACGGGTTAGGTAGAGTTTGGGAGGGAGGAAATGGAGGGGTGGAGGGTAAAGGAAGGGAAAGAGTCTGTCTAGTGACAGATGGTTGTCCAAAGGCATGGAGGAAGGAAGGGTGACCTAGTTGGGGTTCAAAAATCTGAGTGACAGAGATGGATGAGGGTGAAGGAAGGAAAGTGGAAACGGGGGTGTGTACAATGGTCTCACTATAGGAGGATAATGGTTGTGTAGAAAGACACGTGGAGAGAGGTTCTGAGGGTGGGATAGGAGATGATGGGGGGGATGGTGCATGCGTAATTTCCTCCGGTTCATCATTGGGCCTAGGGCTAATCATGTGAACATCTTCTGATGTGGACGTAGCTAACGCGGTAGATACTTCCATCTGAATCATCTTTCCTTGTCGAGGCCGTGTATCAATTCTTCTTTGATCATAAACAGGGTTCTCTCGATAGACCAAGGTTCTCATTGCTTCACTGATGCCACAGGTGTCCGCCAAAAGATTTAGCGATTCTACAAAATGGGGGTCGATATGCTCTGACTGCAACATCTGGTTTACTAGGGCCCTATTTGCTTCTTCTGTCATCTTATGTCTTCTCTGTACCTGCTTGATTGTTTTGTACAGCCGTCTGAGTTGTGCTGTGTAGGCAGGGGCCTCCTCTTCACTGTCTTGCGGGTCATTTCTGTGTGCGCCTTCCTGCACTTGTGTGTTTTGGTCATGCGGATGTTGTGCCACTCCTTCCCCCTGTACTCTGCTCATCTCGCCCCGTGGCTGTTCTCTTTGGGCAGATGTGTCCGGACCCACATTGTCAAGGGAATCTTCACTGTCGGATAGGGGGACCGTCTGCAGAAATCTTTCAAAATCAAAGTTTGGGTCCTCTGTGAAGGTGGCCATCGCTGCAAATTCTACATCGGTAGGTAGTGGAGGGGCAGAAGGAGTGGGCTGTACCACCTCTCTTGGTTGAGACTCTTGGAGGTGGATTGTGATAGGTGCCACCTGGGCTTCCTCTCTAGTGGAGACTTCGGCGGTGGCTTCTGGAGGGATCAGGACCTGTGAAAGGGATCCACGCATTCTTTTTGCAGGCTGACTCCCTGACTTTCGCCCTTTGAACAGCTCCAGGTGTGCATACTTTAGGGCTCGAGCAACTGGCACATCATATGCGAGACATCTGTAGATGATCCTTGTCAGCGCACAACAACCATGTAAGGTGGGCTTCCTCGCCCCCCGCTTGCCAGCCTCATATACCTGATCTAAGATCCATACCGGCATCTTAATGGGCAAGCTTCCGGTCTCTGCTAAATACAACCCGTACCATATCTTCTTGTGAGGCTGCGTGAAACGGTCCTGAGCGGGAAATGCGAAGTGCTGGAGGCACATCCGCAGAGGTATGGCAATGTTGGGGGTGAGGGCGCACATTTCTTTGAGCTTCTTGACTCTATTGCTTTTCATTGATTCTGGTATCAAGGGGTCGCGATCTGAAGGCACATGAGTACCATACATTTGAAGGGCTTCCCTGATTAACGTTACATTTAATTCAAACTTCCTCATCTCCTCCAGATTGGATAAGGAGGGCACCCAGAATGTGCCTGAATGATCTTTATCCCCGGTAGGTTTCAACGTAGCAATCAAGTAGTAGCACCTGAGGAAGTCGGGTTTAGGTAGAGCTGCACTGAAGTAAGCTTGTAGTCCTGCCTTTTGCCAGATATCCTGAAGTGGAGCTGCATTCTGTAAGGTCTCAAATTCTCTTGAAAAGAATTGGAAGGTCCACCAAACCCCTCCACACTCCATCTTGGACTCCCAGATGTGATCTGCGTCTCCCAAATCCCCTGGCATTTCATTGAACCAATGGGAGTGCCCTTTTACTCTTTCGGTTAGTCCACTGGGTGGATCTGGAATAGGAATCCTTCGCACATTCAAGAGTTCTTCAGGCCTAGCTGTTGGTAGAGCTTCCACTGGCATGGCATCCCAATTGATAGGAGCACCAGATCCTGCCTGAGAGCTTGTGCCTGCCGCTGTTGCCATGAGAGTAGGTTGCTTATCTGCTGGAAGACGAAAGGCACATTAGTGTTGCATAGGAAACAAGATGTAATGGTGTTCCCTTCACAATACTAACATGACAATCCCGGAGGTCAGTGGTTAGTGGTGAGGTGTTTATGATATGTGTGAGTGGTGATTAAAGGTCAGTGTCATCCTAGATGCATACTTTGGTTATGCAATGGGCTCGGAATGCTTCTGTGTTAGTGTGGACGGATTTACAGAATAGGGTCAGGGGGTTTAGTACACAGTTTAATTCTCCACACTCTGATAGAGGGGTTGTAGCTCTTAGAGCTAAGGACAGGTGAAGATTTCGGTATGAGAGTGTGATGTATTTGGGACCTTGTGGGTACCCATTTCCAGACATTCCGGGGGTTGATGGAAGTGGGGACAGTGAGAGGTGTAGGTATCTTGTCACTTTCTGAGTTGTTGGCCAAGAGTGCTTGTGAAAGCTGCTTCATCCTAGTGCCTGAAGGTGAAGTAATTTGGGCTTGTAAGCTAGCCTTGGGCACCCATATCTGTCTAGCATTAGGGGTGGCCTTCATTGACCGCGTAGGAACCCAAATAGAAATGGTATGCCTAGGGGTTATCCTAGGGGGTTTCTTCACTTTGTTCCTTGATGGTGAGGCTCGGTTCTTGTCTCCTTGAGAATCTGCTATTGGAGCTGTGGGTTTTCCATCCCTGCGTATCCAGATCTGCTTCACGCCACGAGATGCTCCATGTTGCACGGGTTGGCGCTCCTGCCTCTTGATCAGCGGCCTCCTTCGTGTAGAGTGATGTTCAATCCGTTCGTTTAGAATCTTCTTTGGATCAGTTAGGAATTCCTTCTTGGCTCCTGAACCTCCAGTAAGATTGACATTCCTCTGCACCATAGAAGTTTGGACAAGTACATCATGGTTATCTTCGTGTGGATTCCTAGAGGGACCAGGAGTTGGTGCCTGTTCTATTGGTTTGAGTGCTTGATTTTCTAATTCAATCGTGAGACGACTTTGGCCTACCCAAGCCTGAAGAAGTCCACTTCTTAGGTTGAGGTTGACTGCGTGATCATAGATCCAGTCTTGGCCTAAGACAAGAGGTTCGGTCAGATCCTCGTCTTCACACACTAGCACTTTTGCTGGCATGAGGACCTCTTGTATGTAGAGGGGAAGATCCACCTCTCCCATACAAGGGGTTTCAACACCTCCTAATCCTATCAGATATGCTTCTAGGGGATTTACCTCCAATTGCAGCTGCTGGCAATAAGAGACCCGAACTGCACTTGTGGCTGCTCCTGAATCAATTAAAGCCCTCACGCTTGTTGTGCTGTCTCTTTGTCCTATTTCTAAGGTCACAAAAGGTCGTCGGTCCACTATCTTATGGGTATGTTCACCTGAAGCCTCACACATGGCCATGTGATAGCCTGGAGACTCTTGAGTGTCAGTCATAGGCTGGTCCCTTCCTTGTCTCCTCAACTTCATTCGTCTGATACGCTCTAAGGCCTCTGCCTGTGCTTCTTCTCGAATTCGTTTTTCCTCCTCTTTACGTTGCTTAGCAGTATTGAGTCGGCTTAGCATCTCCTTCGTGAGGGGTTCCTGATAGAGCTTGACTCTGCATCCGCTAATATAGTTTGGGAGGACATCCCCCTCTAAAGTGGCTAGTTGTACTGCTCCACTCGTGGAGATCCTATTAATGATCATAGGTCCGTAGCCCCTCTTTTCTAGCTTTCTTGCGTGTTGTTTCAATGTGTAGACTAAAACTAGATCTCCTGCTTTCAAGCCCTTATCCTTCACATGGGCATCAAAGTATGCCTTTTGCCGTTTCTTTGCAGCATAGATGCCTGCTGCTGCTCGTAGCCTCGTCTCACCTAAACGCTCTAGATCAAAGATCCTAGAGGACAACTCGTGTCCATTCCACTCATGCTCTTGTGCTACTCTTAAAGCTGGAATTAGGAAATCTAAGGGTAGCACCGCATTTTGTCCGAAGACCATCTGAAATGGGGTGGCATTGAGTACCGTTTTGTAAGCAACTCGGTATGCCCAAACAGCATGATGAAGTTGTTTGTCCCAATCAGAGCGTTTATTATTTACAAGTTTCGTCAATACATTACACAGGATCTTATTCGTGCTCTCGGCTTGTCCGTTAGCTTGTGGGTGATAGGGTGCAGATTTCTTATGTATCACCATGAATTCTTGAAGGAGATTTTCAATGACCTCATTCAAGAAGTGCGTCCCTCTATCACTAACCAACTCTATTGGTAACCCATATCTAGTGAACACATTTTCGAATAAGAACTTAGCCGTCGTTTGAGCATCATTCTTTGTCGTGGCTTTTACTTCCACCCACTTTGTAAGGTAATCTGTGGCTACAATAATGTATTCTGCATGGGAGTTCCTAGCTGGGGGGTTGATGGGACCTACAAAGTCTATACCCCACTTTGAAAATGCACGTCCTCCCATCATTGGCCTTAAGGGCATTTCATCTTTTCTTATCGGATATTGGGCACGTTGGCATGTGTCGCAACTCTTCACATAAGTATGTGCATCCATATGAAGAGTGGGCCACCAAAGTCCGGAGAATAGAATGGTCTTAATTACTCTGTCTGGCCCAAAGTGTCCACCTGCAGCACCGCTGTGTGCCGTTTCTAAGACTTTCAAATAGTCTGATTCATGAACGCACAGTCTTAGGTAACCATCCTTGCCTCTTCGATATAGGTTGTCTCCTACTAAGGCATAGTCTTGAGCCTCTTGCTCCATGCTCCGTTTTCTTGCAAGACTAGCCTGATTGGGCAATGTTCCCGATCTCATGAACTCAACCAATGGAGCACTCCAATCTGGGATTAATGATACGTGATAAAGAGTGGCATGCTCCACTGGGGGTCTCTTCTGGCACACTGGACAATTGTGGATCCACTCTTGTATTTCTTTGTCCATGCTAGGCCAATACACCCCTAAACGTTTTAGATTCTGCAATGTTCGTTGTTTAGGGTAGTGATTTCCTAGCAGTCCCTCATGCGCTTGTTGCAACCAACTAGCATGTTCATCATCCTCGACACAACAAGCTAATACGCCCTCGGTATCTTGCTTGTACATACTTCCGGCTAATATTTGATACTTTAGCGATTTTACAATTTCCTCTTTGCTTGTTTTAACATTTTTATTTGCAGGCCCGAAGGTTAGGACTGGTACCAACTTATTTGCCCATTTAGGAACAACTTCTAAATTGAACAGATAAGCATCGGGCAATTCATCAGACACTCCTTGCGGTGGCTCTCCTGAAGTGATGCGAGAAAGATGGTCTGCCCTAAGATGGGTTCTACCTTTCCTGACAACAACTTCAAAGTCGTATTCCATTAGTAAGAGGAACCATCTTACTAAGCGGCCTGTATTGCAAGGTTTATTGACCAAATATAGTAAAGCTTGATGATCAGTGAAAAACTTGAACTTATTGGCCAATAGATAGTGTCTAAACTTCTTCACAGCATACACCATGCCTAAGCCTTCTCTCTCCGTTGTGGTGTAATTTCGTTCAGCTGCATTTAATTGCCTACTAGCATATGCTATCGGCAAATCTAGGTTTCCTTCACCTGTGGGTTGTGCTAGCACACATCCTATTGCATGATTGGAGGCATCTACATGGACGTGAAAGGGTTTGCTCCAATCCGGAGTAGTCAATATTGGTGCTGTGCACAAACGTCTTTTCAGCTCGTTGAAAGAATTCTCGCATTCCTCGTTCCACTCAAAGTTTGTTAACAACCCATAAAGAGGTTTAGCTATGATGGCATACATGTGGATAAACCTACGGTAATATCCGCAATGGCCCATAAAGGCTTGTACCTCTTTAACATTCCTTGGTCTGGGCAACTCTGCTATTGCTCTTACTTTGTCTTCATCTGTTGAAATTCCATTCTTAGAAATGATGTGACCTAAGATCTTACCTTGTCGTACCATAAACACACACTTCTCTGGATTCAGACACACTCGATAATCTCTACACTTGTTGAAGATTTGCCTGAGCTCAGGGATGTGGTAACTTCTTTCTTGGGAATGAGCGCATAAATCATCCACATATACTTCTAAGCTCTTTCGCAAGAACTCTTTGAAGACATGACACATGAGTCTTTGGAATGTTGCAGGTGCATTGGTGAGCCCAAATGGCATCACACGAAATGCAAAGATTCCCCATTCTGTGGCAAAGGCCGTTTTGTGTTGATCTTCGGGGGCAATGGCTACTTGGTTGTAACCTGAAAATCCATCAAGGAAGCTGTAAACTTCCTTGCCTGCAACACGCTCCAATAGATGTTCGGTGATTGGAAGAGGATAACTATTTTGGATCGTAGCGGCATTGACTTTTTTAAGGTTAATGCACACTCGCAATTTCCCATTCTTCTTGGGCACCACTACAATGGGGGACACCCATTCAGTGTGCTCAATCTCATAGATGAATCCGGCTTCAATCAGCCTGTCAATTTCCTCTTTTATTTTGGCTGCATAATTGTCATTATATGTGTAGGGTTTTTGTTTGGTGGGCTTGGCATCAGCGGTCATCGGAATCGTATGAGAGCAAATCTCTGGATCTACTCCTTTCAAGTCTCTATAGTGCCATGCGAACACATCCCTATATTCCCTTAATAGCGCTACAAGCTCTGCTTCTTCTTCTGTACTTAGGTCGTCTCCTATGTACGTACATCGCTCTTCGTTCCCTTCAATGGTCACTACAATTTTTTTGGTCTTTTCTTTATTGTCATATGCTTCTCCTATAATGGCCTCTCTCTTAGGCATTCGTACCAGAATTTTCCGGTCTTCCACTTCATATTTCTTGAAATTTTCTGGTACTTCAAACAATGATTCTTCTTCTTCTTGTCTTACGGCTTTTCTTTTCTTTTTCTTTTGACCTCCTTCACTTCCTTTCTTTGAACTTATCGTTTTGATACTTGCAAGAGGTTCTTCTTCTTTTTGGGTTAACACTCCTATGTCTTCTAAGTAGTGTTCCTCGGAGGCAAAGTAAGTATCCATCACAATGGATTCTAGATCATCGTCACTCTCTTCTTCTTCTATGAACTCACTAGGATCACACTCTTCCAACAAGGGCTGACACATGAACACCGAAATATCATAACCCTCCTCATCACAATGGGGTGTCCATTGTTCTTCATTGACTGCAATGTCCATGGTAGCTAAGATTTCTGCCCAACCATGAGGCTCAAATTCCTCATCTGGAAATATCATTGGTGTATAGGCTGGGTCTTTTATTGGTCTATCTCCTGGGGGAGTTCCTTCTTCTCTCGCTTTTAGGCGCTTTTCCTCTTCCTCTGCGACCTTGCACATCCACAAGTGAGTATCTTCATGCAACCAGGATGGTTCAGGTGAACTTCCAGAATGCACGGAGATAGAGTCCTCTTTCACTTTGTGGATAGGATTCCACTGTAGGGGTGGTACATCTCTGAAGCTGTGATCCTTCAGATTGACCTTGGTGGTGACCCCTAAGTGTTGTAAGTACAAGGAATTGGTTCCCCAATCCTGTACTATTTGCAATTGTCGTAGGAAAGGTCTTCCTAGGATCATCTCGTAAACATTATTCTTCTCAAAATCACATATAGCAAACGTATGTTCAAACTCTACACCACAAGTGGTTAGAGTTATCCCTTCAAGCAATCCGAGAGGTCTTTCAAAATGCCCATCTGCCATTTGAAGTTTCATTCTCGTTGGTCTTAAGGTGGGTTTGCCCCATCGCTTCCACAGGGAGGTGGTTGCAATAGCAACACCGGCACCCGAATCCACAATTGCTTTGGTTGTGTAACCTTGATAAGTGATCGGAAGATAAGTGTTACCTTCTTCACCTTCGCTCATGTCTCCTATCTTGTCGAGAGGTATCCCTGGTACTTTTTGTTTAGAGCCTACTTTTGGTGTATTGGATTCAAGTTCTGGGACCTGATTTTTCACATGATTCCAGAGCTCCGGTTTTGCCTTGAGGAGTTCCTCTACAGTGAGGTGACACTGAACCTTAGTGTTCTTCACAACATCAGTGTTCCTGGGAATCACTGAGTCTTCATTTCTTACCAATATCGTGGGAGCTCTGATCTGGAGAGATTCAGATTCCCATGGGCCTGTGAAATGAGGCAACTCTTGTAAAGAATTAGATTCAAAATCTAATCCCTCATCCTCTTGTTGCTCTGCTTGATCCCCATAGATAGAGGGAATGTCTTGGGGAAATTGATCACGAAGATCATCAATCTCAGGAATAGGAGGGGAATCACCCTTCTCCTTGGCCCATTTCTCTTCTTGTATTTCCCGCAAGAACTCTTGAGAGTACTGTTGAATTGAAGGAGGTATTCTAGCATCCGTGGAATTAGGAACATAAGCTCCCTTAGGTGGTGAGCTTCCTCTTTCAACAACTGGTTGAGCCTGTGGAGGTAAAGAAACCTGTGATTTGTTTACCAACTGTTCTAATCTTTCCAGTAAGCCTTGGAAATGCAAATCCGGCTTGACAGAGTTTGTCTGATTGAACTTTTGACTAGTCTCAAGTATAGCTTGAGCTTGTTCTACAATTTTCATGCACATTTTCATCCGTTCAATCTCTAAATCTGCTCTAGGGTAACTCTTGTCTAGGTTTGCAGCTGTTGGCCCTTCTTGAAGTCGAGCCTGGTAGGCCTTGAACATCATGTCCAAGCCTTCAGGAGTGGGGTCAGCTAATACTGATCCTACTCGGGGTGGTGGGTGGGTTACGAGGGGTGTATTAGAGGGTGGAGAAATGGAGGGTGATGGGGATGGTAGTGGTGGAAGTGTGTGGGAGTGCGGTTGAGATGTGATCTCTGTGATTTTTGCCTTGGTTTCTCTCACGCTTTCTTCAAGTTCGTTTATCTTTTTTGCCCATTGCCTCTTCATTCTTTCACGACTATCCTTCCAGGCGCTAGTTCTCTTTTTGGGTATGCTCTCTGTTTCACTCACCTCGGGGCTCTTTTCGGGACCAACACCTTGGTGTTGTTGAAGTGCCTGGGCTCTTGTGATCACCTGCACAGGTGCAGTGGAAGTCACACTCCCTGTGGAGTCTACAACTAACCCAACAACATTGATAGGAGTGATTTTAGGCATGTTATTAGGGTTCTTCGGGCAATCTCGTAGGAGATGCTCTTTCCCGCAATCTTGACAGAAGCCCTGAATGGTTACTGGTTGAGGCTGTGTAGGGGTAGGCAGTGGACAATCACGTATAAGGTGATCTCCCTGACATCTGAAGCATGGTCCTCTAGGAAATGGAGGTCGTACCTGTCTAGGTTGAGGTCTAGGGTTGGGGTTTGTGTACATAACATTAGAATACTCAGGTTCCCCACTATTTTCACTTGGGTCCTCATAATAGTATGACTCGTTATGCTCGGGTGACTGCATGTAGTAAGCATGTGGGCTATCAATATGTGTGGAGTCAAAACTATGGTCACTTGGATCACTGTCTGATAGCAATGGGGTGACTGGAACTATGGCTCTATTCGGATTTTCTTCAGTAGATGCATATTTCACTGGGATCACATCGGTTGGAGCAGGGGGTTGCTGCACTAGGACTGGTTGAGGTCTCTGCTGCCCTTGATAAGGTGGCTGATAAGTTTGTTGTGGTCTGTTGT
The DNA here is from genome assembly GCA_020310875.1 of Ceratopteris richardii. NCBI lineage: Eukaryota > Viridiplantae > Streptophyta > Polypodiopsida > Polypodiales > Pteridaceae > Ceratopteris > Ceratopteris richardii. The sequence goes on along the minus strand of CM035415.1, from coordinate 179,300,509 downwards.
ATTGTGGTGATGGGTACTGATTCTGGTACCTACCATGTTGTGGATATGGCTGAGGATAATTTTGCCTAACAGTTTGTTTGTTATATGGGCAGTCTTGTGCCGTGTGATTGGTGTACCTGCGCTCTATGGTGCAGTACTGGCTACTAGGATTCACCTGAGGTTGGGCCATAATGGGGCATACACTTGCCATATGTTCACCGCCACAATTGTAACACCGCTTAACTGGGGCAAATCTTGGAATTTGCTTGCTAGAGACACCTAGTTTTTGGGCTACCTTCTCTGCAAGTTCCTCGATGGATGTGGATTGACCAGATGCCATGTTACTAGAGCTATCAGAATCCTTATAGATTTTTGATAGTTCTAATTCCTCACCTAGATTGTCCTCAATGTCTATGCACATGCGCACGCACTCCTCTATCGTTCTAGGGTCCTTCAGGTACACATATGACCTGAGCTTAGTGCTCAACAATCCGTCTAGGAACAAGGCCACTTGTTTGGCTGGTGTGGGTAACTCCGGCATAGGGCATCTCTCCAGGTACTGTCTAAATCTTCTTCCAGCTAGTCTGACCGTCTCTTGAGGTGTTTGTTTGAAGCTATGAATTAGTGAGGAGGTGTTATGCCTGATTCCACTCTTAGAAAACTCAACAATAAATGCCTCTAAGAGTTGGTCTATGTTTCTGAAATGCCTCTCATTCAGTGGTTGGAACCACGTAAGGGCAGTGTTCCTAAGGGTTAGACCGAAAGCATTATATTGTGTGAATAGGTCCTCCACCTGTTCAGCTTTCAACACTTGTCGAAATTCTGCCACATGGTCATAAGGGTCTCCCGTGCCATCGAAATAATTCTTCATGGACTTCACCAGTTGAGTTGGTCGCAGGGTCCTAGTGTGTTCTCTCGGCCTTGGCAAAGGAAAATCATCAATGTCCCTGTGATTCCATGGGGTTCTATGTCTCTCAGGTTCCACTCTATTCCTTTCTGTTCCCGTTCTTTCTCTTCCCGGGGAGTTGGCGAAACTTACCTCAGGTTTGTCTCTACTTCTATCTCTCTGAGCCCCATGAGCTTGGGAGGTCCCAGCTCCTTGGTGACCAAAGGACACAGTAGACCTTGGTTGGGGAAAAACAAATTCTCCCTTCCATGTGTAGGCATGTCTGCCAAGCTCAGTGACCACGAAGATTCTCTCTGATGCATTGTCTAGGTAGGTTACTTGACCTGGGCTATCAGGGTCTTTAAACTCATAGATTGTGAGGGCACTCACTTCCTGAGATTGAGGAGATTTATATCTCCAAAAAACCTCATCGGTTTCTCGGTTTAACAGCAGATCTATGCTTTTATTATCCTGTGGAATCCATTCTGGAGTCATGATTCTGGTCAAGACAGATTTACCACGGGGAGTTCTTGGCTCTCTCTCTAAGTTCCCTTGCTCTATATCACCCATGTCGGTCTCCGCAATCACATTTCCAAACTCATCAGTTCTATCAGGGAGAGTGGTGACTACATATATAGTCCCTTCTTTATCGAGGTAGGCTCCATTCTCAAACTTGACTACCGGGTGGTCTAATCCATAGGGTTGATCGGGGTTCTTAATCTGGACCACCGATCTTCTCAGTCCGTCTTCGTAGATGCGAGCACCTAGACGATTCGTCCTGATATATTCCAATTGAGTCTTGTAAGGTCCCTCTGGCTTTTCTAGGTAAGCCAACCCTGAACTACCTACTGGTCTCTCCATGTGATAGGACATCTCAGAATCACTGGTTTCTGAGCTGGGAGTGTATGGGTAATCACTCAACTGCTGGGCCCAAGACCTGGCAGTGTGATTGACACTAGCTTCAGAAGATCTGAGGCTTTGTCTGTCTCGGCCTAAGTGTCTGCCTGATCTAAGGTTCATATGCCTGATTTATTCACCCCCCTGGAACCCAAGCACACTCTCGTTGCAGGTTAATTTTGCACCAATCACTTTGTTCTTTTTTAATTGAATATTATGTTTATGGTCTTGTCTGAAATTGCGTCGTCAGGAGTACTTAAGTGAATTCCCGCACTTGATAAGTGATCGACTCCAGTTTACCTTTTGTCCCTTAGGGTTTTCGCACTTAAGACCTATTTACTTCTTGCACTTTGTTGATTAATATTCTTGGACTTGATTCTTGCCTAACGCTGCCCTAATTGATTACCACACCTAAGTCGTACTTAGCCTAGGCTAGGAATTGACAAAGGAGGGTTGAGAGATCTTCCAACCTCAATTAGCTGGTTGACCAGACTGCTACACAAGCCCAGGAAGCCTTCTCCCAAACTTGGTACTCACCCTTGCTAGCTTGCTTTGGATTGCCTTGAGCGCGCACAAAGTTCCTGCAAAAGCTCACCTGTTAGTATAGCTCTATTGCCACAAGTAATTGAAAGACACACTTCAATAATTTCAGCCCCCTTGGAGTAGTTCACTGTACCCCCTGAATCTGAGAACCACTTAGTTCCACCTAAAGGTCAACGAGCTTTCCAACGAGACCAAAATCTCATCAATCGGAGTTCGTATGGTCAAGTTATGACCATTCAGGCACTAAAGGGTCAAAACAGGCACTCAGGGTTCAGGAGATCCCTCTCTGGTTTCTAGGCCTTTTGCCCACTTCCAAGGTTCTAAAGTTATACCAAGGTGCCTAAAATTAAGCTCAACTACCCTTCCAATCACTAAAAAAATTAACCCTAAATTTTCATGCGTTAAAAGCCGTGTATCGCGATAGGTCGGGTCGAGGTGTCGCGATAGCTCGGGATATGGTGAATTTTTCTGTTCTATCTAGTGATCCTGGGAGCTCTAGGCCTGCGCAGTGTCGTGGTGCACTCAGAATCGTGATTGGGTGAAATTTTCGGAGTGTCGCAATAGCTCGAGCTCAACGCCTCGGGGACTGTGCAGACAATTTCTGTACCTGCTGAGCTTGCTGGAGATGATGATGGAGCTGCCACCTGCAAGAAACATGCAAAAAACACACAAATACAAGCACGCACAATCGCTCTCTCTCAAACTCGCACACAACAAATGAGGGAATGATAAGGAAGAGGGAATTTGTAGTGGAGAAGGAGGTGGAGGTGGAAATGGAGAATGAGGTGAAGATGAAGATGGAGATGGAAAAAAATCAGAAATTTACCTACTACTTACCATTCCAACACGTCCTCTCTACGTCTTACCATCACACGCTCGTCCTCAAAGCTCGATCCCCGGCAACGGCGCCAAAATTTGGTGTAGCTCAGTGATGAGTAGCACCTCCTTTAATGTCAATCCGGGAAGACATGAGGATGGTATGAAGACCACGAGCAAGTGGAAGCACAAGTGCGTGAGTGAGAAGCACACAAGCATGCACACACATACACACACACGCGCACACACGGTAAGAACAAAGAGAGTAAGACAATGGAATCACTTCTATTGCAAGAAAGTTCTCATACAAGCTCAAACTACAAGAAGCTGCCTAAAAATGAGCTCTCTAGCTCTATTTATAGTTTTTGACTAGCTTTGGCCCTGTCCAGACCTAGTGTCCGGCCTAGTTAAAAATTAGGTTCCAGGGCTTATTTGAGGGCTCGAACGAGATCTAAAAATTATGAAAATTGGCAGGCAACTACTTCTAAGGCTCCCCAAGCTCGAGGACTCCTCGGCTTGTACAAAATGGAGCTACAAAAAGGTGAAATGATATTTACAAGGGTTTTTAGTGATGAGAATCACTTAAAAATGATGTAAGGGTTTTGAAAAACAATGAAGGGTTGCCTTAGTGCTAGATCTGCATGTGTGTCCGTACTTGCTTCTTCCCGTATACTGTCTATACTGTCAACACATATCATAGTATGTAGTAACAACAGGAGGCTCTACAGAGTCTTCAGAAATTGTCTCGGTAATGTAAATTGCTAGTGTAGTGTCATCAACCCCTACCGGAGCTTCACCGGAATCCAATCAAGATAGAAAATCCGCCAAGGCATGTGCTGTGCCGAGTCGATGAATAACTTCATAATCGAACTCTTGTAATAATAAAGCCATCGAGCCAATCTACCACCTAAATGTTGCTGTCAGACTAAATACACGAGTGTGGCATGATCCACATGGAAGGTGAATTTTCGGCCCAACAAACAATGTCGGAACTTCTTAACAGAGTACACCAACCCGAGACATTCTCTTTCGGTCACTGAATAATTTCTTTCAGCAGGGGCTAATCGGCGACTTGCATAGTATACAAGCTGAACCACTTGTCAATTTGTTGCATGAGGACACTACCAATCACAATATCTGATGCGTCAATGAAAACATGAAATGGTCATTCCCAATCAGGTGGTTGCAGGATCAGGGCCTGTGTCAATAAAACCTTTAAACGATCAAATGCATTTTGGCACTCTGGATTCCATTCATACTGCCGCGGAGCGCTAGTCATAAGCCGATTAAGTGGTGTTGCTAAATGAGCTAACCACCATAAATGTCTGCCATGCCACCGGATTTGGCCCAGAAAGTGCATAACTTCTTTCGGTGTCGTGGGGACTTGTGCCTCCAACACAGCTGCGACTTTATCCGGATCAACTTGTATTCCTTGTTCAGAGATAATATGTCCGAGTAGTTTGCCACAAGAGACCACAAAAACATATTTTGTCGGGTTCAAGCATAATCGGTATTCGCGGCATTTTTCAAAGCAGCACCGTAAATGATACAGGTGCGCCGCACTCTTACCGAATATGGAAAAATCGTCCAAGTATACATCGCCACTGAAGCCATCTAGAAATGAATACATCTCATGCCCTGCCACCCTGTCGAGCATTGTGTCCAGAAAGGGGAGAGGAAATGGATCCGGTTCAGTGGCAGCATTCAGTTTCCGATAATAAACATAGATGCGCAGCTGTTTATTTTTCTTCGGGACGATCATGATTGGAGATATCTATTCAGCATGCTCGATGGGTACAATGAATCCCACCTTCAATAACTGATCAAGTTCTGCTTTGACCTGTGCTGCATAATTGGGGTTTATTCGGTAACTAGACTGTTTGATTGGCTTCGCCTCCGATTTGAGCACCACCCGATGTTGATAGATCCGTGGATCCAAACCTTTCATATCTGTATAATCCTAGGCAAAAACATCGGAGAAGTCCCGCAGGAGTTGTATCAAATCATCCTAGAATGTTCTTGCTAAGCCTGCCTTAATCTTAACGGGTCGCGGATTGGCCGCATCACCCAAATTATATGTTACTAATTGATCTTCGGGTGCATAAAATTGTCAAGATTTTACTAGATCATCAGCTGTCTGCAAGAGTCGATGTAAGGTGGCTCCGTCCATAGCGACACTATCATCTATTTCTACATCTCCGGTCACTGGTACAACCGTACAAGCTGTCGGACTCCACTTGTCTGCTACTGACTGGAGATCTACAGTACCTAATGAGATCACATCCTTATTGGTCTTCAGGAACGCCTCTTCCTCATCGTCAGATAATCCATCCAACATGTGGACTGGCTCCGCTACATATGGTCGTGCATGAAGATTGCAGGGTTGCATGACGTCCAATTTAACTACATATTTTCAGTGATTATCTTTGAAAGTTAACTCCTGCGTTGACCAATCCTGTACAACTTTGGCTTGCTTCAACCATGGTCGACCAAAAAGTAAATTATAGTCGAGGCTAGATTCTGGTAGTTCTAGGACTACAAAAGTCATTTTGAACGTGGTACCCTGCAACGTAATCGGAATATTCCGTACTAGTCCCACCGGATGGACGCGGGACTGGTCTGCCATTCATACAAAAAATTGTATGGGCTCAATGTGGGTCCAACCTAATTTCTTACAGAGAGCTACAGTTGCAATATTCACACCCGAACCGCCATCAATTAGCACTTGAGTAATCTTTTGATTTTTATGCTAGACAGTGATCAATGGGACTGAATGAACCACAATAGAATCAATTTTTGGTTGTATGGTGGCAGTCACCGGAGTACATGAAGATCCGGGACTAACCTGTTGTTGAAATTGTTGTCGTACACCTGGCACTAAGGCAAGCAATTGTCCCAAAGGGAGTGTGATTGAAGCCTTAGATAGGACATCCCATATCGGATCTGGTGGGGCTATGGTTATTACTAATGTCGGTGGCAATTCTAATGTTGTAGAAGCAGAACTCTGTGCATTCCCTCTTGCATGTGGCAAAGGGGCTTGTGTTACCGGAATGGGCTTAGGAAACACAGTTGGTTCCTTAGCGGTCCATTGACTAGCCTTTTCAAACATTCGTTGCTGCTCACGGATACCAGGCTCGAGCACCTCAGGTGCCGGTTGCAACTGCTTACCCGACCTTGTCTGAACGATAGCTGCTTGTGACTCAACTGGTGAAATATAGACCATGTTGGTCATTGGATTTTGTTGCTCCTTCTTCCTTTGGTTGTACTCTGCCGCATCCTTGCAAAATCTATGGATGTGGCCAATCTCGCCGCAAAAATGACATCAAGGGGGTGGAAGAGAAGTACCTTCCGCTGATGTACCCGCGTGCCATCGATTTGAATTAAAATTGGTATTCCACTGGCCCCTATAATTTCTATATCCTTGCGACTAATTGTTTCGCATCTGTTGCAGCATGTAATGGGTTGCTGGCTGACTTGGCTCCTGTATGATTGCGCTTACAGCCGCTCTACCCTGCACCTTGGCATTATACGCGCAAGTTTCCGTTGAGTGTCCTATTGTGTTACAGATGGCACAATACATTAGGTTGAGGGCACATGTAGAACTGGTATGCCCTGGATTTTTGCACTTGCTACAATACACCTGTTTGGCCGGATCATCAGCTACATTCTTACTGGCTTTCAACCATTCCAAGTCCTCTATAAATCCTCTAACTTTATGCTCCAGCTATAGAGCCATCGCAATTACTACGTTGAACATCATTCCGCCCACACAACGAATGATCATGATTTGTCTTAACTATGGGGTCAGATCGTTAATGAACCACTGGGTTATAACATCATCCGGTAGATTGGCATGTGCCGGGGGCAGTTTTCTTAAGTGAGTTCTAAACAATGTTGTATATTCATGAACATTCTGATGCGGCTTTTGCCGATTGTTCTACAAATAATCGAAGATTTTGGCAAGATTTTTCTTCAATCGGAACCTTTGCAAGAATGCGTTCTTTACCTCATCATAATTACCGAAATGGTTGATATCATACTATGTTAGCCACCTCCCTACTTCATTGACCAATGTAGCCTGAAATATGATGGCCTTGTACGTCGGGTCATCTGGGTGGTTTAATACTGCATAACTGATCTCAAAGGTGTGCACATGTGCATCAGGGTCGTCACACCGAACTTTGTGTAAGTCACTCTTGTTGGAACCGGTCGAACTGGTATAATCGGTTGCGGCTATTGTTGTTGCTACTGTTGCTGCTGCTGAGACTCTGACCCACTCATAGTGCTATTGTGAGTAGTGTTGTTGCTATCTGTAGATTGAGGAGGTGTCTCTTGTCCTTCAGAATCTGTATGGTCAAACTACTCACCTTCTAGTTCAAAAATGGTATTGAATCTCTTACTTATCTCCAAATCCAATAACCTGTCCTCAGCTTTGGTATCAAAACTAGAGAGGCTTGCCCCGAACAGTGGAGAACGTAATAAGGGTCCACCAGGTAGTACTGCACTGTCACCGAAAAACTTTAGACTCCCACTAAATGGTACCGAACTCCCACCGGAACTTATCGAACTTTCACCGCATTAGGTTGTCTTTTCACCGAAAATGGTCTAACACAACTTTATCACCGAAAATAGTCAAATTCTGACCAGATTATGTCAAACCAACTGCGCATTGCGTCTCTGTATACTCAGAAGTCACTGTACCTTCTTCAGAACACACCGGAATTACATCGGAATCTATCGGAATCTCATCATGTGTCACCGAACTGGTACCGGAATCACTGCTAATTGGCTCCGATCCTTCGACAACTGGGCTTAAATGGCCTGCACTTCTTCCACCTAGGGGTGTCCCTAATAGATTTGGAACTGCCCAGGGATGTTGGTCTCTCCTATACTTCGGATAAGACTCGCCTGACCGAGTAACCCGCATATATCACCCCTGCACCGCTTGCCTTATGTACTGCTCTACCTTTACTGATTATTCTCAATCTATTGCCATCTTCCCACAGACAGGGCCAGTGTTAAAAAGAGGACTTTAATCAAGTCGTTTTTAATCTCTTTCGGGTTCTTGGGGATGGTAGGGGTCTGACAATGCAGAGGCCCTTTATCTGATTTTCCCAAAGTATACTCAATTAAACAATACTAGGCTTCCAGCACAGTAGACTTCACTATAATGTGCTATTCTTTCAATTGTAATTATATTCGCACAGTGAATTTATCGCGCAAGTTAGCAATCATGATGTTGCACAGGCTTATTAAGGTTAAGACGGTATTCTTGTGTTAATAGGAAATTACGGCAATTCAATAATAACAGACTTAACAGTACTGCAGATATCTGCAAATTCGGCGCTACAACATCTCCGCAAGGTCGCAAATCACCCAGACAGATAGTCTGGCGATCTCGTCTCCTCTACCGCCGGGAACACCGTAATGTCTCTTCATTAATGAGTAAAAAGGGTTACATCACTTCGCTATGCCCTTTCGGTGCGTGCGGTATATGAAAATATGAGATTACATTGTGCCGATCCGACGCCTTACAAGGCCATAGAGGGTGCATATGGGAAAGTATGAAACATATGGTAAAATAAAGTGAGAATAGACCATGTGGACCATGTGCATAAAGAAAAACATGTGATAAATGTGCTCAAAAAACATGTGGGTTTTGACCAAAAGTCAGAGAAAAGATGTGATTTGAGAAAAAATAAGCCAAAAAAAGAGTCCAGAGGTGCCAAAATACATGAAAATGACTCCAAGTTTGAAAAAAATAGCCATCCGAAATGCAATCTAGAGCCAAAAGCATTGGACCATTGAAAAAATATATATATATAATTATTTATAAAGAAAAATAAAATGTTTCTTCCTTTTTTTGTTCTTTTTGTTTTTCTTTTTAACGCAATACAAAATAAATAAACAAAAAAATAAAATAAATAAATAAATAAATAGAATAGAACAAACAAAATACAAAATAAAAAATATATTAAAAAATTAAAAAATGGGGGGGCGAGGGGGGGGATTGGGGGGTGCAAAGAGAGAGAGAGATAGAGAGAGAGAGGGAGAGAGAGAGAGGGAGAGAGAGAGAGAGAGCTTTTTTTTGAAATTTTCCTTCCCCTTTTTTCTTTTAATTTGGGAAAAAATAAAATCTATGGGGCCCTTTTTTTTGTGAGACTATCCAAAAATTGGAGAAAATACAAAAAAATCCCAAAAAAATGAAAAAATATCCGAAAAAATGCTCAAAAAATTCCTTGCAGGTCTAGGCCCATTTTCTCACTCAAAACAGCAGAGAGCTTTCTTTATTTCTCTAATTTAGCAAGAAAATGACATTGGAAAAGGATGAAAAAATGCTAGAAAAATTCTAAAAATGCTTGAAAAATTCCAAAAAAATCCAAAAATTGTGCTTATGTAAAGGGCTATGAAATGGTTGCTAAACTTGCTAAAAACTCAAGGAACAAGCATGAAAAAGGATAAAAACTACTAAAACTAGAGCAAAATGAAATGAGAAGGCTTTGTACAACTTGGATAATTTTTGCAAGTTCCAGGTGATCCATAAACCTTCACTTGTTTTGTTGATGGGCCCTGAACCATGATATGATGACTAAGAGAAATGCCTCCATAATCTCCAACTGTACTGCACTTCATTTGTTTTGTCTTCTTTTCAGGCATACCGACCATTATTCGGCAACTTTATGACTTAATCTGCAAAATTTCATGTTTACTACTCTAGCTTCTTCATCCCATGGAACCCTCTGTTTCCAAAGACTTGCAGATACTCCTTCCACATCCTTGTAAAGTGCTGCACTTACTATCATAAAAATTACATAACATATGATATCCATACCAGTATCCATAACAAACTAGCATAGGATTTGAAGTAGCTTCATCACTGCGGCACTTAAAGGCTTTTCTTTTCTTCTCTCTTATATGGCCTTTGACTAAGACTGTCTCACTCGAATCAGTAACTTGAATAATGTCCTCTTTTTCTTCATATGCTTCCTCTCTACTTGAGTTTGGAAAAATTCCATAGCAAGAAGATGGGTCTTCTGCACGGAGCCAGGCCAACATGTTTTCTTCTTCATATAAATTTGCTTCTTCAAATAGATCTGCTTCTCGTTTGTCCAACAATTCTTCTTCCATACAAACACCAATTGTCTGCATCATGCTGGTATGTCTTTGATTGTCTAGACCTTCTTCCAACAATAATTATCTTAATTCAGCACCTTCCTATGGGACCCACATGGTATCTTTGCCCAAGTCATGTATTACACTAGTATGCCATAGCCATGGTCTTCCAATTAATAGAGGAAATCCTCCTTGCACATTTGGTAATCTTATAACTACAAAGTCCAAGACAAATATGTTACCTTGTACTTCCATCTGAATGTTAGGGACTACTCCCATAGGTTTGATTGTACTTTGGTCTGCGAGTGTTACAATGAAGTTGGCAAGTCTTGAAGGATGTACTCCAATCTTTTTCATGGTATGCTCAGGCATCAAGTTAATGCCAGAACCACCATCCACAATAACTCCTTGAAACTCATGACCTTTGATAGAGACTGTTAGTCAATGGCTCTTGTAATCTGCCAAGGGTGCTTCCTGTACAATTTTATCTTTATGCATCAGCAGCCTTTGCCACTAAACTTGTTGTGGAAGCCTCATCAATTATCTGCAAGAGTTCTGACCTGAATTTCCCATCCATCTTTATCAAATAAAAAATATTGACCTCCTTTTTCATGGACTTGAGTAGGCGTGAAGCTTCTGATTCCTTAAGAGCATGGGCCCCAATGGGCTGATCAACTTCCTCATGAGCCCTATTGAATGCCTGTCCAATGGCATCACTGGTACCTATGAGATTTTCTTTTTGCCTTGATCTGCATATTTGGTGGCTTTGTCTTCAGATGTCTCTGTGTCTTTGTTCAATCCATAATCCTTGATTCTTGACCTATTTCTACTTGGGCCTTCGCTTTGCTTCTTGTCTGCATTGTAAAAGATTCAATTTTCTCCAACTACACTACCCAGGTAGATGGTGATGGCACATTGACTTGATCTACCATTTTGTATTTGCACACAAAAATCATTTGAATGTGGGGCCCAGATGAAGATGCTTGGTTCTTAGGACAACAATTAGTATAGTGGTCTCTGGCCTCTAGGCAGTTCCTCCAAGGAGGGGCATTTTCTGGTAGAGTGCAGACATCTGAAACAAATAATTAGCCTCCTATTCCTCTATCTAGGGTTGTAATTGTTACCTCGATTAGGTGCAACCAGCATCACATTAGCTAGTGGTAGGGATCCTACTGGTGTCCAATATGTTGTTGCAGGCATTCCTCTTGAAGAACAGTCTTCTGCCTCATGCCCCGTTTTCCTACATAACTGACATGATACATTTAAAAATGGACATTCGCTTACCACATGGCCCTATTTGTTGCACATGGTACACCATACCCCATTTTTTATGCCACCTATCCTTAGTTCTTGTAATTCCTATTGAAGTTGGGTTATTTCTTTTGCTTGGGCTTCCTCTTCCATTTGTAGTTTGAGGGCCTCAATTTCTCACCACAACAAGGTTACTGCATTCTCTTCTTCCTTTTGAGGTTTACTTCTTTTTAAGTTATCCAGCTCTCTCCTTAGTTGAATCACTCGATCTTCAATTTTTGCAGAATAAGGTAGCTGCGAAGAACTTTCTCCATATTGTTGTCTTATTTTCTCCACTCGTGTAGCTGTATTGATGAACTCATCTATGGAGGTTGTTGGCAATACTAATTCCTTGATTTTACATTGTGTGGTCACTGGAAGTGGCTTAGCTAACCATTTCTTAATAAAGAAATCATGTGGAGGATCTCGCAACTTAGCCATTAGTGCCTTGGCCCTAGTTATAAACTCTGGAGACTTCTCACCTGGACCTAGTCTCAAGTTTTCTTATTCCTCTATGATTATCTCTGTAGTATTTCCATGCTCAAATTGAGTTTTGAATGCATCTTTCATTAAGTCCCAAGTGGTGAAATGGTTTTCAATAAATTGGTTGAACCATTTATCTGTCAACCCTTCTAATGTGGCAGGGAAGAGTATAAAAAAGGCATCCTCTCTTCCCATCAAGCCTCTTGTTTGGCATAATGCTAAAAACCTCCTAATATGCTCGTCTGGATCTTCCTGAGCTAAGCCTTTGAAAGAAGGAAATTTTATATTTAATCTTGAAAGTAGGAATTCCAAATCTACCTGACCTGTCATGCTCTTTATTGATGAGGTTGATGAGAGTGGACTGGAGTATCTTCTAATTGCCTTCCTTCTTGTTGCTTTGCAGATGCCCCTCAATGTTTGAGACCGAGTTGCGATCATGAGCTGTTCATAATCCTTATTAAGCTAAGGGAATTAATAAGAAAATTAACCTCTTATCCCAATGAAGTAGCACTGTAGCACCGTTGGCACTTGAACTCTTCTACACTTTGCACTTTCCTTCTCCTATGCTTAGATCTCCTTGGTGTCCCATCGGGCATGTTAAATTTTGTTGGGGGATTCTTGTATAAAAAGGGATCTGAGTGTTTGTAGGAGAAAAGGGAAAGATAAGAAGAAAGATACACACTGGAAGCCTCTGTCGATTGATTATAAGAAGACAAATACAATGGTGATGCACAATACAATCCAATGCTTCTGTGAAAAATCCCAAAGAGTGCACAATCACAAAATACAAAATACCCAAGGGCTTTGTTGTTGTTGGCCTTCTCTGCACGAGACCTCCACCTTCTCCAAGTTTGCACTTGTGCACACATTGCACCAAGCTTCCAATAAGGGGGAGGGATGGACACCTTCTCTTGGCACGTGCACAGCTCCAATGGGACCTTGGGATCTTTGGTTGTAAGCTTAGCACTTCTCTGCACAATTCTAAGTCACTCTTCATGCACGCCTTGCACTTCATTTCTCTGGGTCACACACTGTGTGTCTCTTGCACTTCTCTCTCTTGCTTAGTCTAGACTATGCTCACCTTGCTTAGTCCTCAAGAATATTCCTTGCCTTGATTTTAGTGTGGATTCATATACACTCCTAGCTGCTAGAGTATCTTGGTGCTCACTTAAGATTGTCTCCAAAAATGGGCAGCCAACGAATCCCTATTTTGTCTTGTAGTGACTTTAGACTAAAACAAAAATTTTAATTGGGGGGGCCATACTTTCACTTCGGTGTACGCTACCACTTCACATACCTTCACATTTTACCTTTTAATTCCTCAAATGTGCACATAAGAGAGGGTTCAGCTGAACCTTCCAAACACTTTAAAAACACTTTTGAACCTTAGGGAATTACAGAAATACCTCTACAACCTGCAACCAACTTTCTGCAATTTTACCCTTTGTGAACAATTAATTGTGCACTACTTGTGCACCTTGACATCCGACTTTGAACACTTTGACTTCATGCATGTTGAGTTTGACCTTGAGTATATTGACTTTGATTGAGTTGACTTGTCCTTTTGACTTTGACTATAGTTGACTTTGACTATGATTGACTTTGACCAATATGACTTTTGTGGGCTCAACAAAATTCTTTTGTAAGAACAAACTGGCTCTTTGAGTACTCCAAAAACTTATCAGGCTCCTTCTACAAAATGCATGTCTGATACTCTTTTATTGATTCATGGAGGTAAATTAGTGGCATGTCTAGGATATCAAAATCCGACAACATTCTAGGTGGCTTCTTTAGTTTCTATAGTTGAAACTTCACTACCTTGGCTTCCTACCTATCATACAATCCTTTTAAGTACCTAATTCTACTGCTCCTATCCTTTAGTAGTGTAAATGAGAGGGGTGGTTCCTCTTGATCTAGCTCATCAGATTTATCCAGCATTTCATTTGTGTTTTCTTCCTCCATCTCCATGTCCTTGATGGGGCTCCTTTCTCCTTGCTCTGTCTCCTGAGCTTCCTCTCAGATATGTGCTTGCACCTTTGAGACTTTGATTTCCCATAGGATAATTTCTTTCATTTCTAACTCCACCTTAACCCTGCATCCTTCTACTATTTGTTGTATCTAAGCCTTGATTGCTCTGCAATGTTCAGACATTTCCTTAGCGTAGGCATGCAGCTATTTTACTTTCTCTTCCAAATTTATCCTTGTCGCCAATTGTTCTTTTGCCTTGGATGCTTCCCTTTTAGCTTCCTCCAACTCTTTCTCAAGTTCTTTTACTCTATCTGAGTCTTGGATACTCTAGAAAGCTATGCTACTGTCCAAATCCAGGATGGACAGCAGCTCATCATTTTGTTCCTTGATCTTCTTGAAAGAGGAGTAGAGCACAACATACTTCTTTTTGTGACTCTCTATCTCCTTATCTTTTCCTCAATACTTTAGTTCTTTTTATTTGAGCTCTTCCAACAGTTCTTGGATGGTCTAGTCTCTCACCTGACTGGCCTCTTGGCTCTCTTTACATTTCTACTCCAAATTTCTTTGTTCAACTATACTATTCTCAGATCTTGCATACATTCTTCTTTTTCTTGTTGGAGCTTTATCACTTTGGTCTTCTTGCTTTGTAGGTGGAGTTGGCATTCCTTTAGTTCATCTTTGACTATTTTGATTGCATTCCTTCCTCCTCCTATCTCCATATCTTTAGCTTTTATCATTTCTTTGAATTTAAACTTCATTTCTTGATATTCTCTCTTGGCCTTGCTCGTATGGTGTCCTACAACTATTATATCCTCTGTTACTTTTATGATCCCTCCTTGAAGTATCTCATTGTCTTTTGTGAGAGCCTCATGCTGCTTGATTAGATATTTTCTTTCCTTCTTCTAGGTTTCTAAGAGCTGTCTCTTTTCTTCTTCCATTCTCAGACCTACCAATAAAGCCCATCTTGAACCTTGAAAGAAGTGTTCTACTCTTTGTTTGATCATTGTCTTGATTCTAGAATATCGTTGTGCCTTTCTTCCTCTTGGCCTTGGACTAGAGCCAGTTGTAATTCCTTGGCTTCCATTTTTGGATCCTTACGCTCTAGCTTTGTTGGCTTTTCTTCCTCCGGTTCCACTTCTTTCTTCTCAAGTCCTGTTACTACTTCTAAATTCACTTTAGTTGGACTTGGCGGGAGCACGGTGGTCTTCTCTTCCTTATTTTGATCTTCTTCTTCCTTGCTTGCCCACACTACACCTTTTTCCCTACCTTGGATCTTTATTTTTGTCTACCTAGCCTCCATATCCTCCATACTTTCCTTTTCATTTTCCCCCTTCGGAGTGCTTTCTTCACTTGGTTGCTCCTCCTCTTTTTGGGCATCCTCTTGTTGGTTGGCTTCCTCTTAGAGATCATTCAACACATTTTGAATTTTTAAGTTCACATCTTGAGCCATCTCTTCTCTATTTTCCTCATCTTCTTGTAATCTTATACAATGCATTCTCCTGGTATTTCAGCTAAGGTCTTCTTGCCTTCTTCCTATTCTTCCGCTTCTTCCATTACCACATCTGGGTCTTGCTACACTATCATTTCTCGGCTTTGCTTCTCCTCTTGACCAGTGGTTAGAACCACCATTTCTTCTTTTTGTATTTCATTTGCTGCTTCAACATCAAATCCTAAGGATGCATCAAAGAAGTCATCCAGATCCTCTTCTTGTTCCATTTCTTTGAGCTTCTGGATGTTGAACTCCTCTTGGGGCTTTTCTGTCTTTGCTGATTTTAATAGTTGTTGTAATAATTTTCTCTCTTCCTCCTCTTCTTCAAAATATTTCTCTTCATCATTTGGTTCCTCATATTGCTCCTCTGGCTCGTGAGGCTGTGGTATGTGCATAAGTTGCATATCTTCTCTTGTTACCAATATAGTCTGCCCTCAAGGAGTTCTGGTGCAGGCTTTAGCAAGTATGATGTTGGCTGCTCATACTGTTGCTTCTGTTCATCTTCTTTTGCGAACCTCTTGTTGCTTTTAACAATCATCTCTTGCCTCATATCCTCTTCCCCTATCTGGATTACTATCTCTTTGCTCTTGGAGGGTGGCACCACCTTCACCTTTTTGGGCTGCACTAGCTTCCTTTGATCTTTTGCTAGGCTCAACTGATCAAAGATTTTCCTCAAGACCTTTTCCCTTTTCACGAAGGTGGCTTCCATCTTTGCTTCCGGTACGCTATTGTGAGCCTTCTCATAGGCTTCCAGCTCTTCTTGTGTCCAGTCAGTTGCCTTATCAGAGAAGTCATCCAACATTTTTTGATACTATTTTTCATAGGCCATCCTCTTGTCCTCGCATCCCTATAAAAAATATGTATATAAATTCTGTTTCTCTTTCATGGGCGGACAATGTTGGAGCAAGAAAATCATCATTTAATGATTACATGAATCTTAGGAGTGAAGAAATGAAGAAACGTTTGAAGCTTGAAGTATGAAGTGAAGTGGAGGTTCAAGAAGAGATGATCTTTATACACATGTACATTAATCTTGAAAATACTTCACATATACTTTGAATTAGTGTCGAATCCACACTCATATGTATATATACACTTGTATATGGACGTGATATATATGAGAGATGAAGACTAGATGAGATATAGATGATTCCATCATAAGTTGAATGTGTAATATTCATCAGATGTACTTCCTATTAGAATAGAAGAAGTTTTCAAGAAGTTGCACCTGGATGTTTCTCTTCCTTCTCCTTTTGTGCTTAATCGATTGAGAAATACTTTTGTGTGTGTCTAAGTAGTTGATGAATCTATGGTCAAGTTTTGAGAGTCTAATTGTAATCTCGATGAGAGAATTTTGTGTAAGAACATTCATATATGTAACAGGTGATAAGTGAATCATGAAACATGCACAATCTTGATGGTCAAAGATTTGATCAGATCTCATTCTAAAGTGTAAAGTTTTGTACAAGCAAGAATTCACAATTTAAGCTCGAAGGTAAGCAATCTATCTCCAAAAGCATTTGATCAAAGGGCATCTAGATTGTGAGAGCTATGTCTTTAAAGTTACATATGTGAAAGTCGCTTGTAGAGAAAGCATGTTTTAGAGATAGGTTTACTTGTTGAAGTAAATTTGAAGTTTTGGAAGTTCTTTTGAAGAATCTTTACTTGGAATAGTTGCACAAACATTAGGAGGATGTTGTGTCAGAGTTTTATAAAAAACTTTGATCATTTCATAAGTCAATGAGTGAGTTCTGTGAAGGAGACTTTCTTGCATAA
Organism: Ceratopteris richardii; assembly: GCA_020310875.1. Lineage (NCBI taxonomy): Eukaryota > Viridiplantae > Streptophyta > Polypodiopsida > Polypodiales > Pteridaceae > Ceratopteris > Ceratopteris richardii. Next base: position 179,283,269 of record CM035415.1, on the reverse strand, counting down.
AGTCATAGTTCATAGAAGTGTTGATTGTTCATAATTTGGTAAAGATTTCCAAAATTGAAGGAGGCTTTGAGTTATAATTGATGTAGAGGTGTTCTAAATTCAAGTATAGCTTCTCTTTTGGAGATTAATCATCTCCATGAGTGGTATGAGAGCAGTTTCTATCAAGTGGTATCAGAGCAGGTTCTATCAAAATTGAAGGAAAGGAAGATCCCGATTGTTGTAGACATACAAAATTCAACTTCTAAAGATTCAAAAGGACAAAGTGTGAGGGAAAAGATAAAGGGAGACACATGATAGCAATCAAAAGGATCAGAAGGAGTAAATTTCAAAGCAAAGGTATATTCATTACTCATAAGGTTGAAGATTTGTTAGTATAGGTGAAGAAAGAATGGGAGATAGTCTCCAAAATTAAGAAATTGGATAGAGAGAACTATCCATCTTGGTCTATGGGGATGGAAGCTCATCTTATGAGCAAAGATCTGATGGGATACATCACAAGAGAAGAAGAAAAACCAAAATTTAAAGATGCTAGTGTTCCAACTAGGGAGGAGCTTGTAGACTTGAAGGTTTGGATGAAGAAAGATGCTCAAACAAGGAGCATTATCTATATGTCAGTGAATGATTACTTGCTTCCTCACATCAGAGGACTTGAAAGTGCAAGTGATATATGGAATGCTTTGGATGAGCTTTTTCCGAATACAACCAAATCAAGAAAGACATCACTATGGGCTGAATTTACCACATTCAAGAAGAAAGCCTCACAATCAATATTTGATTATGTGACAAAGATGAAAGACATTGATGATTCTTTAGGTGCAGTTGATGAAGACATTGAAGAAGATAAATTGGTAAGACAAATTCTCATAGTTCTGAGAGGAGATGAGAAGTGGAAGCCTTTCATACTATCAACTGAACTTTCATTAGATCATTTCACTCCTGATTTGAATCAATTGTTAGGACATATGCTAACTTTTGAGTATGATATCAAAGGGGATAACAGTGTAGGTCAAGAAATGTATTCCAAGGATAAGAAGAAGATTAGCAAAGGAAAGCAACAACCAGTTGAAGATGAAGCACTCCAAGTCAAGCAAACTTCCTAAGAGGAAGAGGAAGTGGAAAAAGTAGAGGAAGAGGCAGAAACAACAAGGATAATGTCAAAGCTTGTTGTATATGTGGTAAGAATAATAATCTAGGTCATGTTGGCATTATAATCAAAGTGTTAGCAGCTTTAATCAGAATTATAATAAAAGAGGAAGAGGTGGAAGAAATCAGAGAGGAAACTTCAAAGGTAGAGGTAGTAGAGGCTTCTTTGGAAGGAATGGTGGAAGAAAATTTCAAGGTCAATCTTACAACAATACCTACTACAATTATGCATCAGATTAGAAGGAAGATTCAACCCTAATCATGAATGCAACATGTGAAGTCCCAAGTGAAGACCAAAGAGTTTTTTATATTGATTCACAATGTAGCAATCATCTGAGTGGAAATATTGCTTTAATGATTGATTTGGAGAATAAAGTAATCAGTTCAAACATGTGAGAATACAAAGCAAACTGTGAAGTCTATTGGATTAATGAAGGCCAAAGATGGAAGTACTCTTTTGAGTAAGGTTCTGTATGTTCCTACAATTCCAAAGAGTTTGATCAGCGTAGGATAAATTGTAGAAAAAGGATATGCGGTGAGGTTCACTAATGATAGATTTTGTGTTGAAGACCCTAATCAAGGGTATAAGCAAATTGTTATAGGAAAGAAAGAAGGAAGGTTTTTCACATTGAAGGTACAAGGTAATGTTGGATATGTCTTGTTCACATATGGAGAGCAAAAGATATCTAAGTTGGATCTTTGGCACAAAAGGCTTGGACACTTCAATGAAAGAGGTATTAAAGAAATGATTAACAATGGTTCAATACTTGGATTACCTAATGTTGTAGGTCAACACATGACATATAGATGTGAAGCATGTCAATTAGGTAAGGCTCGAAAGCAATCATATAACAAACAAGGTTTCATGTATTCAAAAAGACTTGAATTGGTGCATATAGATGTTGGGCTTCTTTAAAGGAATTTAGCATAAATGGTTCAAGATATTATGTCATTTATGTTGATGATGCGTCCAGGTGGATCACTATTTATGTGATCAAAGATAAGTTAGAAGTGTTTAGCACATTTAAACACTATCATGTATCTGCAGAGAGGGTTACAAGACAAAAATTGAAGAGATTAAGGTCAGATGGAGGAGGAGAGTGTTTCTCAAATGAATTCATTGATTATTTGTGGAATGCAGGTATAAAGAGAGAAGTTACTTGTAGATACTCTCCTCAACAAAATGGTATAGCAAAAAGGAGAAGCAAAACTCTTGTTGAATTTGCAAGGTCAATGTTGAAAGAATAGAATTGTACTAACTATTTGTGGGCCGAGGCTATAAATACAGCCACATACTTGGTTAATAGGCTACCATATAAAGCTTTGCAGGGTATGATACCATATGAAGCTTGGTGGGGTGAGAGACCTACATTAGATCATTGCAAAGTATTTGGTTGTTTAGCCTATGCTTATGTTCCTTATCAATTAAGGCATAAATTGGAACCAAAGGCTGAAAGATATGTGTTCATTGGTTATGATGACAAGCAAATGGGATACAGGTTGTGGAGTCCATCTACAAAGCAATTTCTTATGTCAAAGGATGTTACATTTGATGAGCAAGGTACTTAGTATACATGTACAAATAGTGCTTATGCATGGGAGTCCTGAGTCAAAGAAGGGTAAATCAAAGGTTCAAATTTTTGATGTAGAAGAGAATGTTGAAGTTCCAATTGATGGTGAAGAATTTCCAAGGTTTGATCCATAATATGATGAACTAGAAACAAGTGGAGAACTCAGGAGGTCATCAAAGAACAAAAGGCAACCCATAAGGTATAGCTATGATACTTCATTCTTGACTACTAAAGACTATGCTTACATGATAAAAACAAATGAATATCCTTCTACATATGAATGAACGAAGAGTATGATGCACTCATTGAGAATGAGACTTCGGACTTAGTACCCAAACCAAGTAATCAGAAAGTGATAGGATGCAAATGGGTCTACAAAACAAAGAGGTATGTAGATGGAAGTGTGTCTAGGTATAAAGCTAGACTTGTTGTAAAAGGATATGCACAGACATATGGTGTGGACTATGATGAAACCTAAAGTCCTATTGCAAAGATGAAAACCATAAGAACTCTCATAGTCATTGCTACATGCAAAGGTTGGAAATTGTTTCAATTAGATGTGAAGAATGCATTTTTAAATGGTTATATTTCAGATGAAGTTTACATGGAACAACTAGATGGTTTTAAAGATCAATTTTATCTAGATAATGTGTGTAAGCTTAAGAGAGATTTGTATGGCTTGAAGCACGCCCCAAGGGCATGGAATTGCATGCTTGTGAAGTTCTTGAAGGAACTTGGTTTCCAAGCATCAAAGGCAGATATTAGCTTGCTAATCAAATCAAGTGAAGATGGATTTATATATGTTTGTATTTATGTTGATGACGTAATACTTACGGGTACATATGAAAAGGGCATACAAATGCTTAAGAATAAGAGGGAGAAAGAATTCAAGATCAGTGACTTGGGAGATTTTTCATATTTCTTGGGAATGGAGGTTTCATATACTCAACATGAAGTATATGTGACTCAAGAAAGGTATTTGAAGAATTTGCTAATCAAATTTAAAATGGAAGATTGTAGGATAGCATCAACTCCAATGGAAGTGAATCACAAGTTGAGTAGATATGGAGGAGAAGAATTCAAAGACATTAAGCTTTATCAGAGTTTGGTGGGTAGCTTGATTTATGCTACATTGACAAGGCCTAATTTATCATATGCAATTGGAGTTTGTAGAGGGACAATCGGGACAATCAAGCAAAAAGAAAAGAAGAAGGAAATCAAAGTCCAAAACTACTCATTAAAGATCAAAAGAACCATTCTCTGCACAGAGCCCCGCAGGGGCATACACACCAAGGAAAAGCACGCAGCCGGAAGGAGGAACCAGGGCCAAGAAGTATCCATGAAGTGCAAGATGATATCAGGCGGTTCCATAGCCATGAGGGTGCTTCAACCTCTTGAGTAACAGAGGATTCTGATCAAGGCTTATGAGCTGCATCCTCATATGTGCACTCAGGGCCTGCGTGGCAACCCGAATTAACAGGCTTTGAGTAATACAGCAAGGTCCGATGAGTGCAATCAGGACAAATCAGAGGACCACTAAAACGTAATGCAAGATCAAGGATCAAGCAGAACTGACCAAAGGATGCGTGTGCTGACAGAGACAAACAAGAAGTAAAGCCTGTCAAGGGACGACAGAGACAAAGAGGGGGAGAGTGTTGCAGAGCAAAGGAGCATAAGAGAAGAGCCCCAAAATTTTCAAAATAATGGGCATAATTTTTCTTCTTCAAGGTCTTCAAGAATTCCCTCAAGCCATGTAAATGCACTAGAGGAGTCCTCTAGTGGCATAATCCCAATCTGTTGTAAAATATCCCTTGTAAATTAGTAGGAAATTCACCTTTTTAGTAATAAGTGCTAGTCTCTTGTGTGAAAGGACCAAACTTAGGGCACATGTATATAAGTCACTTTGTGACTCTTTGTAGGGACTTTTTGCCATTGTGAAGAAGGAGCTCTTCTGAAATTTCGAATTTGCCTCTTCCTTGCAGATTTTGATCCTCTTTTTGGTCTTGTATGTGTGTGTATTTCTTGAAATGTGTGTGCAGGACTGTTGTCTACCCCTCCCCATTGATTTTGAGCTACTGTAGTGTGTGTGCGAACTAGTAGGAGTTGTGGCGTGAGTGTGGGTGCTTCCCGCCATTCACCATTTTGGCCATAACTTGAAGCAGAGTTATCAGAATCGAGTGAAACCACTCCAGTAGATGCATCTCGTCGAGAGCTTCGAAAGGAGTACCTATTGCCTATATTTGGAGTTCGGAGCTGGGAGAAATCCTTGATTTTTGGAAAACTGCTGCAGGAGGTATCGTGGCAGACACTTTCAACATTTCAGTGAGTGTGAGAGGTGGATTAGTCTTTTCTCATGCATGCAAGCTTTGCCACTTCATTTTCCATCACGTGTGCACACGTCTTCATACACTTGGTTAGGTCGTTCGATCGGATTGACATTTAAATGTGTGTTAATTTCCCACTATACGCACTTGTGTGGCAATTGAGGTACAGTCTCATTGGCACAAGTCCTTGAGTCATCTCGACTTAGGTACACACGTTTTTGGCGCCGTTGCCGGGGAACACTCTACCGAGGTGCCTTCGTGATGGTTATAGATCGAGTGTGATAGAATCGTACTTGTAGAGGTGAAATTGTCCGGTGGCAAGTAGTCAATCACTTCAGCACTTGTTGCTTCACATCCCGAAGGTGTGTGTGATAAGTTTTAGGTTTAGGGTTAGGAGGAAGAGAGAGAAGGAGGAGTTAGGGTTAGGTTAGACGGAGAGAAGGAGTAAAGAGAGGTGAAGTAGGAGTAGGCCGAGGCTACCAAAAATGTCCAAAAAATCACCTAAAATTAGCTAGGATCAAATTCTGTCCAAAAAAGTATAAAAACCAAAAAATTGGCTCATTTGATACTTCACTGTGTTCTGGTATTGTCTGCGAGCAGCGACCGGTATCGCGAGTGAAGTATCGTGCCTTTCAGACCTTCAGAGCTAGATTTTGAGCCCAAGGTGGAAGCGAGGTTGTACAAAGGTAAGATCCCACTAAGTTTATTTGTCAAAAACACATTAAAAGTGCACAACCGTGTGATTAAGGGCACATTAGGTATCGCGGAAGGGGAATCTGGTTGTTTTTGAACTTCTTTGAGAGGGACAGTGACCTAGCAGTGAAGAGGAGAGTAAGGAGAGCAAGGGGGTGCAAAAAGTTGTGAAATTTCATGATTCTTGGCTTGAGTATCGCGATCGGTTGAGATTTGGTATCGCGATACCAAAACTCCCTTGTATCGCGATACTCGCCGTAGTATCGTATCGCCAGGTACCAGTGCTGGTATCGCGATACCATTTGGTATCGTGACGCCGAATCGGTATCGCGATCACATTTTACTGCTGTGGTATCGTGTCGTTACCCACAATGGTATCGTATCATCCGCTCCCCTGGTTAGTATCGCGACACCATTTCGGTATCATATCGTCCGCTCCCCTGGTTAGTATCACGATACCGTCATAAGTATCGTATCGTATCATAAGTATCATATCGTCTGTGAGAAATCCCAAAACACAAGAGGACAAAAATGGAAGGAAAGATGAGAAAAACTCAAAGATAAATGGGCGATGAATAAGAGTCAAGACAGTAAGAAACAAACTAAGGACTTGGAGGAGCATAAAGAACAAAAACTCATAAGGAGATCCCTGAGCCACCACGAATTAGCTCAGAGAAAGAGAAGCCAGGATCAATTCTAGCTGACCCAAAGCCAGACTACTGGGACATGTGGTTGAAAGCTTACCAAGCTAGAATCAAAATGGGCCCAAATATAGAGCAACATGAAAAACTCTACCCTCAAGGGGAAGTAGAAAAAGAAAGATTGGCAATATGTAGGAAACTTATTGAGGTAGCACAAGCAACCCTAGAAAAGACTATCCCAATTTTACCAGAGACAAGGATTGCACATGGTCTATATGAAGAATGCGTCAAATCCAATGATAAGGAACCTAGAAAAGAACATGACAATGAAGAACGGATAAAAACCCAAGATGAACTGGTGTCAATGATACCAGACCTAGAGGCAGATTGGCCAAAGGACTTATGGAATAGAATTCGAGAAGAGCAATGGAAGAAGAGTGGAGTCAATCCACCTCCTTTTGATGAAATAGATGTGGAAGTTTGTCAACCCCATCCCAACCTGGAGGAAGTATATGAGGAAGCATCAAGACTCGATAGAGGTAGAGAGGAAACCCTGAGCATTTCAACATTGCCTAAGTACATGGGAGAATACAAAAAGGACTCTATAATAATACGAGCACCCACAGTACTTGGGAAGGGAAAAGGAAACTCAGAAGAGAGTTCACACAATCTAACAGAACTAAAGAAAACAAAGGTGCAATGCAAATTGACGGTGGAAGAGTTGCTTCAACTTAAACCACAATTATGGAGGTAGTTAGCAAACCAATTAGAACCACAACCAGAGAAAGGAGAAACAAAAGGAAACGAAAAGGAAAGGGAACTAACGATACAAATCCCAGTTGATAAAGTGGGAGAATTTAGTGAAGGAGACGAAGGTAATACATGCTTACCGGTCACCCACAATGGGTACATGACCAAGGCTATTCTAGATACGGGAGCCGGGGTAGGAATTGCCACCAAGGAGATATGGGAAAAGTGGGGAAAACGTGCCTTACGACCCACACACATGAAACTCCAATTAGCAGAAGGTCATGTGGAAAGACCCTTAGGAATATTGGAAAGAATCAAATTAACCACCTGTGGAGTAGAATTTGAACATACATTAGCCATTTGTAAGTTTGAGAAAGAAAACAACTATGAAATGATATTAGGACGACCCTTCATGATACAAATGCGGGTAGTACAAGATTGGGGAAGAGATTCGTTATATCTGCAACATCAAGGAAACACAACGAAGATAAATCTACACACATTTGCCTATCGAGATGTCCCTCCACTCCAATGGAATCCAGTACATAGGGAAGAAGATGACTTATCCATTCACAGTGTTGGATCAAGTGATCAATCCTAGATGCATGAGGATGCCCAGTTATGGATGTGTAAAGAAGCCAAGAGAGCAGAGAGTAGAAGACAACTGTGGCCAATAGGGCATCCTAACTACCGATCAATAGAAGACCCAGATTACATGCCTCAAATTTTTCCGGATGAGATCTTCGAGCCACATGGATGGATGGAAATTTTAGCAACCTTAGATGTGTGCGTAAACGAAGAAGTTTTGACGATGAACGAATGCATAGATGAGGAAGGCTATGATGTAAATCTCTATATGGTTGTTCTTCAAGAAGTAGAAGAAGGGGAAATCGTGGAAAAATAATGGAAAGAGGAATATGAAAGCATAGAAATGGAACCAGAATTTGACTCCGAAGAAAGCTACTTAAACACTATTCAGAACAAGAAGGAAGAGGAACCAACAAAAATCTTAGCAATTGAAGCTGCTCCAGCAATACACAGGCAGAGGGAAGACATGAGTAAGGTAGAGCCAAACCCAGATCTTTTTGAAGTTCCTGACATTTTAAAAAATACGAAGTAGAGGAGAGAAAAGTAGCCATTCAAATGCCTAGACGAGAGGCATGAGACGGAGAAGCATACGACAACAAAGAACAAACCAAAAAATTTGTGGTAACAGTAGAAGACGGAGAAGAGCGGTGCACATATATTGGAAAAGATGTATCGGAAGAGGAGGAAGAGGAACTCATACACCTTATCCGAGAGTACCGAGATGTATTCGCATGGACCTACAAGGATCTCAAAGGCGTAGAGCCCATTATTTGTTTCCATCGAATACCAATGACGGCCGACGCAAAACCATCCAAACAACGCCCTTATATGTATAATGAGGTTTATGCAGCAAAAATTAAGGAAGAAATAGACAAACTACTAGCAGCAGGATTCATATATGAGATAGAACACACCAAGTGGGTATCGCCATTAGTAGTGGTGCCTAAGAAAAATGGAAAATTGAGAGTGTGCATAAATTTGAAGAAGGTGAATGCGGCCACCATACGTGAAAGCTACCCATTACCCATCACGGACCATCTATTGGAGAGGGTAGCCGGAAAAGAGGTCTATAGCTTCTTGGATGGATTCTCAGGATACAACCAAGTAGCTATTGCAACTGAGGATCAACATAAGACCGCATTCGCAACCGAATGGGGTGTTTATGCTTTCAGAGTGATGCCTTTTGGACTCACCAATGCACCGGCTACTTTCCAACGATTGATGTGTCATGTTTTCAAGGAATTTTTGAAAAAAAGCATGGAAGTAGATGTAGATGACCTCTGCACATACTCCAATCAAAGAAACGATCACATTCCTGAGTTGAGGAAGATATTCTATAAATGTAGACAGTACAGAGTCTGTTTAAACCCAAAAAAGTGCGTCTTCATGGTGAGGCAAGGAAAGATCTTAGGACATATAGTCTCAAGAAATGGAATATCTACGGATGAGGACAAAATTAAAGTCATCCTAGACCTACCAAGACCCAAGAATGCAAAGGAGGTGCAAGCTTTTATGGGACATTGTGGATATTACTGTAGGTTTATTCACATGTATGCCATAATAGCAAAACCCTTGTATGGTCTCTTGACTCAGTTTACTTGGACAGAAGAGTGCGAGAAGGCATTCAACAAGCTGAAAAAGAGGCTTAGTACAGCCCCAATTCTGAAATCACCCAACTGGAGCAAGCCTTTTCATATTCATGTTGATGCTTCTAACTATGCCATTGGATGTATCCTAGCCCAACCAGCTGATGAAGGTAAGCTCGATCATCCAATTGCCTATGCGAGTAGACAACTGAATCAAGTGGAAAGAAATTATACCACTACTAAACGAGAAGGCTTAGGAATGGTCTATGCAGTGAAGAAATTCAGACACTACCTCTTAGCCAATAAGTTCAAGTTCTTCATAGACCATCAAGCTTTGTTGTACTTAGTCAATAAGCCTTGTAACACGGGAAGGCTGGTACGATGGTTCTTACTACTAATGGAGTTCGATTTTAAAGTAATAGTGAAAAAAGGAAACACACATGTGAGAGCAGACCACCTTTCTAGGCTAACACACAGGGAGCCACCAAGTGGAGTACCCGACGACCTGCCAGATACATATTTGTTTAATCTAGAAGTTTGTCCAAAGTGGGCAGAAAAATTGATCCCTATACTCACCCATGGCCCTCAACACTCAATCAATAAGGATAGCAAAAAAGAAATTCTCCAATCGAGGAATTTACACATCGTTGCAGGAAGCGTGTACTACAAGGAGACCAATGGAGTGTTACTCAGATGTGTCGAGGAGGATGAACAAAAGCAACTAATCGAGCAAGCACACGTGAACAAATGGAGAACACACCAAGGGACTCATGGAACAATCCGAGAACTAAAGAGGTTAGTAGTGTACTGGCCTGACATGCCCAAGGATGTTCACGACCACGTAAGTAATTGTGCAGAATGTCAAGAGACGATCCCAGAAGATCATATGTCTCTACCTTTTTCGACCATAGCGCCCAATTGGAGCAAGGCATTAGTTAAATTTTAAAAATAAAAGAGCATGAGGTGGGAGCTAGTTTAGCAAGAAAGTGATCCTTAGAAGAAATGAGCAAGGATTACATACTCATGGGAAGACAACTGTTTAGGCGAGGTAAAGACAACCAACTCAGATTCTGTGTGCATGAAGGAGAATATTTACCCATATTAGAAATGGCACATGCAGGTGCTGCAGGAGGTCATTTTTCAGCGGAGAGAACTGTCAAAATGATTCTCTTTGCAGGCTTTTGCTGGCCAACTCTACATATGGATGCTGAAACATATGTACGAAGCTGTGAGACCTGTCAGAGAGCTAAATACCCAATTAAGAGAGATGACATGCCATTAAGACCCATGGTCTGTGCAAGGGCATTCTCAAAATGGGGTATTGACTTTATAGGACCCATCAACCCACCAGCCAAAGGATCACACGCGGAGTACATCATAGTAGCCACTGATTACTTGACCAAATGGGTAGAGGCAAAAGCCACTAGAAAAAATGATGCTCAAACTACTGCCAAATTTCTCTTCGAGCATATTTTCACCCGCTTTGGATTACCCATCGAGATTGTGAGTGATTGGGGAACGCACTTCCTCAATGAAGTAATCGAGTCACTAATGAATGAGTTTTTAGTGATTCATAAAAAATCAGCCCCATACCATCCCCAAGCCAATGGACAAGCGGAGAGTTCTAATAAGGTACTGTGTACAGTATTGACAAAGATTGTCAATAATGGAAGGTCAGATTGGGACAAACAATTGCATCACGCAATTTGGGCCTTCCGGGTTGCATATAAAACGGCTATTGGAACTACCCCATTCAACTTAGTGTATGGGCAAAATGCAATTTTTCCAATTGACTTTTTAGTACCAATGCTGAAAGTGGCCCAACAATATGAGTGGGACGGACATGAACTATCCCAACAACTAGACCAAATCGAGAAATTACACGAGACTAGATTACAAGTAGTGGCAGGAATTTATGCAGTTAAAAGGAGACAAAAAGCATATTATGATGCACATATAAAAGACAAGGGACTTAAAGAAGGTGACTTAGTCTTAGTGTACACCTTAAAACAACACGCCAAGAAGTTACAAAAACGTGGATATGGACCTTTGATCATAAATCGAATCTCGACTGGTGGAGCAGTCAATCTAGCCACCCTAGATGGCGACATTCTTCCCAACTACATCAGCGGATGTAGAGTGAGACGATTCATGGAGCCTTTGACTGATCAAATGCTAGCACGATTAGTAGGTGCCCAAAACAGGAAGAGGGAAGGGGAACGAATTAGAGAGGAAGCTCGACAAGAAGCACTGGAGCGCATTAGGAAACGGAAAGAATGGATTAGGCAACGAGATGAACACTATCTCCAAGGAGAAGAGCCTATCCCTATGGCTAATTACCAAGACAATAATCCTGATACAACGGGTGTGTGCAAGACGCAACCTTACCTAAACCTAGGGATTGGCAAGACAAAGTACAAGTTGATAGACGCATTGATAGACTCAGGAGCAGGACTTAGTTGCATACGAAACAGAATCGTAAAAGATCTGCAATTGAATGTGAATCCCACAAAAGCCCGATTGATCGGAATCGGAGGTCAAACCTTAGAATGTATTGGAACAACAAATGTATCCCTCCACCTAGGCAATTCCTCCATGGAACAGAGAGTCTTAGTGTGCAAAGATGAGGATCTAATAGAAGACTTAATTCTAGGACAAGACTGGATCATTGAGAATGAAGTGTGTATCCATCTAGCTCAAGGCTACATTTCAGCCAAGATAGGGCACAAGGAAATTTTTAGTTTATTAGGAGAAAAACCTTTACTCCCACCCAACGTCATCGAGAGCTCAGAGATCTGCCAGGAAAAGACACTGGAGAATGATCCCAGTCTTAATATCTCAGAAACAAACCTAGAAGAAACAGAAAGTTCCGACCATACGAGGTCCACAGAAGAGTTGCACTCACCACATTCAGTTGAAGAACAGCCAGCCACTAAGGAAACCAACTATCATGGACCTCTTCAACGAGCCAAAAGATCGCCACATTGGAAAACAACAAGCAGATACTCATATCAAGGACAACGCAAATACAAGTGGGTATGCAAGGATCAGATGCAGAACCAAGAGAAGTCAGCACCCAATCTTAAGAAGGAAGCAAAGATCACAAAGTCAACTACGCCTAAATCCTCACCAAAAGGACTATTGCAGATATGGATCCCCAAACCATTAATTGAAGCTCAAAGATCGCAACATCAGATATGGATTCCCAAAATGGTCACACAGGCAGCTAGATAGGCTATAAGTACTCAGGAAGACGCAATACATCAGACAAAGCGAATGAAAAAACCACATAACATTCATCTAATAAACTGGAGAAGCAAGGCCAATATCACTCGGACACTAGAGGAAGCAAAGAGAACACATGAAGCCAGAAGGATCAAAGAAACAAAACGACATCTCTTAGTGGTCACGAAATGGATCTGGAAACCCAAGCAACTGCAAGGAGTGGACAATCAAAGAAACAAAGATTCCCATTGCACTCATGAAGCCTCTAATGCACCTCAAGTATGCATAATAGGGCCACGATATGAGGCCAAGCATTCGGCACATGATGTACATTATAAAACTAGTAATGCACATTCTCCAAGAGAGATTAGATCTTAGCTTCACTCTGATAGGAATGGACATACTATGTACATAGATAAATGCTTCGGCTATACTAACGATTGCCTTCTTTCAGGAAAAGTTATACAAAGATGTGGTAAGAGATCTCACTCATGGAATGATGGGGAGACGGAGTGAAAAATGACAATAATCACTACAATGCATTGAACAGTTGCTACCTTCCTTTGAAGCTAACGCAGTTTTCGTGACAAGTGCAGATGGCTTCTGAAGATTCTGAAGCAACAGTACAAGAGGAAGTGATGGAGTTTCCACCACAAAGTATCACAAAAGCAAAAGGACACTGGTTCCGTGAAGATCAACCAGCTGGGGACTACCTACTCCTCGCAACGATTAAAATTATGGATACGGATCATCAATTTCCAATCATGTCCTAGGATTTCCGAGTACTACATACACTTCCGACCATCGAAGACATAATGAAGAAAGCGGGCATTCATAAGTATTTTGAATTTCCCATCTATAAGCCCGACTTCCAAAGATGCACACAAGTCATGAATACTTTACAGCCAGCGCTGCATGATCCCTTGGTGCCAGAGGCTCGAGTGATGGATAAAGGAGGCGAATGGGTAATCATTCAATTCACCCATGACTTGATTAAGGAAGCCTTTGAATGGGAGAAGGATGGGACTACAATGGTAAAAGAAGAAAGCTGCGGTGCAAAGACCCGAACATTTACAGACATCAATCGGGTTGACATCGAAGAGGGAGTCAGACTAATCCACCAGCATTTCTGCTTCCCTAATATGCACCGATACATGGCACCACAGAAGATTATTGTCCAATTACTCTCCCATGCCATCAAACAAATTGGAAATCAAATCAATTTGACTCCTTATGTTCAAGAGAGATTGTTCGAAGCAAAGAAACAATGGAAGAATAAAAAGTTTCTCAATGGCAGTGTGGCCTTGACAATCTTGATCTACCATGCTTTGGGCATGAGAGAACACCTACAAGAAATACCATCATCCACTGCTCTTGCGCAGTACGTCAAAGTTGCCACAGTCCCTAAAAAGAAAAAAGGAAGTAAGATGGTAGAAGTGGCAGAAACTAGCTCTCAACCCAAAATGAGAGGCACTAAGAGACTTCGAGAAGTCAAGCAAGTTGAAGAAGACGCACCGACAACAAAAAGAATCCATGTACTCCCTAAAACAACCATTGTAGGACAAAAACAAATCATAGAAGAAGACTTGACTAAAGCCCTAGAAGAAACCCATCAATATACAGAAGGGCAAATCAATTTACCAGTACAAGGTCATCACTATCAGCAATCACAACAGGCATTGGACTCAAAAAGAAAACTCACCAAAGTCCATAGGTACCGAGAAATAGGATTGGCGAATTCTAGTTCATCATCGGAGGCCTAGGAAGAGCCGAATACTTCGTTGTTAGATGTCGATATTCAAAGTGAATCGAAAGATGATGGACAATGGGCGGCACTGAATGAAGTCGACTACAACAAGGAACCAGAAGGCCTTATGACGGATGATCAAGCCACCTGTGCGGGTCAAAGTTTCACAAGTGAAAAGTCAGAACAGGAAGGAAAGCACACGATAACGTTTAATGAAACTTCAAACATCCAAGTCAAGGAGACTCTGGAAGACAAATTTGAAGAAGAAGAACCTTTCACGCCTATCAGAGTCGTGGCAGAACCCTCCCCAATGGATATCACAATCCAAGGGAGTGCCACCAAAGCTCGTAATCTGGATGAACAAACCAATGAACAAAACATACAATTATAAATTTGGCAACCACACAACGAAACAATCCATGTAGAACAAGGCAAAGATGTACAAACGGGAGAAATCCCGAACATACCAAAGACGTGGTTAAATGTGGATATTGCTCAACTCAAGCCCGTGGTGCAGGACATGATTAGAACCGCATTGGACACACAACAATTGATGCTTGAAGCTGATGAAGATTATGACCAGGCCATGCAAGACAAGAAAGAACTCCAAAAACTTGGTAAGAATCTCTCTACAGAATTAAAGACAATAAAGGAACAAGTTTTGGGAAAAGAAAATGAACTTCAAGAAATCAAAACGAAATACACCATGCTAGCAACGGAGAATGAAAGATTGAAAGAACAGCTTCAGGAAGTCACAAGGAAACTAGATGCCAATGACACTGAAAAGGCACGAATAAATGCAAGAAGCAAAATCTTGGAATCTCAGTTAAAAATATACATGGAGGAAGCGGAGAACTTAAGGCAATGAAATAAAGAGCTCATGATAGCTCTTCTAAGTGATCAGCCAGTCGAAGTGCAAGACAAACCAGCAAAGCATATCTAAGAATTGGAAGACAAGACTGTTGCGAACATTTGTTTTATGTAGGGTACAAGTTTCAAATTATGTAAATACCTTTGGGAAGTCTTCAAATACTTCAAGAAGGCTCATATTATTCACAAAATGTAGCAAAAATACCACGTGAGTTCTATAACATGGTGAGTCAAATTAGTGAGTCACAAGGGAGCTTCAGTGGTGTCCTAGTGGAAGGTCGATGTGGCTAGTTCTCAAAGTCCATCAATACTTTGCTTATTTGAGCACTTGAGTCATGTAATACCTCCATCCAAGTGTCTACCACGAATTTAGATGTATTATGAAGGTTTTAGATTAGTCTCCCATGCTATAAAAAGAGAAGAAAAGTCGTGATCTTGTGGGATGTCCAAGAGATTCATATGTGTATCTCTACACTGCTGTAGTTTTGTATGCAGAGATTGCAGAGCTTGTATCGCCCTCATTATATATCCAAATTACATGTTTGATAGCTCATTGGAAAGCTCTTACTGTCTACTTTCTTCCTGTAAATTGTCATAATCATTGGATTTAGGAGCTGAGAGAAATACTCTCTGCAAGTAGTGTGTGTTCTTTGTTTTTATCCCTGTTGAAGGTCTCTATTAAACCTCAAACTTGCAGAGGTTATATCTCCTTGTGTATGTATCCAAATCATGTGTTCTTTGGCTTGTTAGGAAGCTCTTTAAGTCTAATTGTATTGTGGAAAGTTTCAAAGTCATTGGAGTTGTGAGTTAAGAGCAGTAGTCTCTGCAAGTGATATGTGTCCTCAGGTTCATCTCTGTTTCAAGGTCTCCATTAAAGCTGCATATTGCAGAGGTCATAGCTCATTGTGTATTTATCCATTTGAGGTTTTCTATATCTTGTTGGAAAGCTCTTAGAGTCTAGTTTATGTGTGTGAAACAGTTTTGAAAAATTCTAAGTGAGTAAAGAGCAATTTGCTATGCAAGAAAATTCATCTGTGCATACAAGTTTGTGAAAAAGTCAACTAGGTCCTGTTGGGTTTCACCTACTTCTAGCTGTACTTTGGAGATCAATAAACTCCAACAAAGACAGCTATGTATGAAGATCAACTCACAAAGGAGAAAGCTACAATTGCCGAATGGGAAAGGAAATACATGGAAGACACCGCAGCTCTGAGAGCTAAATGGAAAAAATCCGAAAATCGATACCTTGTGCATTGCAAAGAAGACGCTGATCAACTCGCGATAGTTGCTGAGGAAATTCAAAAGAATAAAGAAACTATTTTACAGGTGCAAGAAGAAATCAAGCAAAAGAAAGACATGATCAAATAACTTCAAGAACAATTAGCACGAAAGGAAACCGAGGGGACACCAGTAGTTTCAAAGTCCGCAGAGGCTATTGTGGAGGATGAGATACGTCCTCTCTGTCCCCCCTCATATCATTCACCGATAAGGGAGGAACAGGAGGTTCATATTGAACATACGATTCACGAAATTGCAGAACTAAGCCAACCGGAAAGGCCACTACTGGTGTCCCAACTCACTGCTGATTTTGAAGATCAGATCATCAGGATCATGAAAGAAGCTCAAATAGAGAACAAGCAATTAGAGCACATTTTGAAGCCCTTCAATGTACCATACGGATTACTTAAAGAACATACGCGACATTATATAAAGTCTACGACAAATAAAGATCCGGACCACAATCTCCATTTCAGGCACAATACTTTCAACTATACACAAGAAGAGTTTGAGAAGGCGGATCCCATATGGAGAAGAAAGCTTTTAAAAAAGAATCCTACATTACGCGTCCAGTGGGAGGCATCACCTTATGAGCTTCAAGTAAATCCATCTTTTTGTCCACTACCCCGCCGAAGAGCCTGGACGCAATTTTGGGAAGGTTAGCGCCAGAGCAGTATTAATAATTAGTGGCTCAATTACCCTTTGTTACCTAGTCCGCCATATAACTACCTACCGACAGAAGAATATATGGTCAAAACTATGGAATTTTGGATTGCCAGATATGCCACAGTACCCGATTTAGCGGTAAAAATGACAAATAAGATATTCAGCATGATGCTTACAGTAATCAAGGTGTTCCAACACGCACAATACACATTTTTGAACTTCATTGGCATTACGCAAGGATCGGAAGCACTCGTTTTTGACCTATCCACTATCCCAAGCCGCCTAACTATCATGGCGTATTATTCTCGCCTAATGTTTTTGCCATCGCCATATATGCAAACTTTCAAAGAAGCATTTTTCACTGGCTTCTTTGAAATTGACTCCGAGATTTTTGTAAAAATGACTTCCAATCTCAATGCACGCATGGTTGCCTATGAAACAAGTTTCTTTGCGGATCATCGACAGGCGCCAGAGGACGGAGTAAAGTCCCAACAATGGAAGGAATTCCTCATTTGTCACGCTAATCTGCTAAATCAATGAGAGCAACAAGCCATACAGACATAGACACGTCACCACAAAAAGCCTGTCGGGGACGCCAGAGTTCAGGAGGAGAAACGTGTAGAGGGACAATCGGGACAATCAAGCAAAAAGAAAAGAAGAAGGAAATCAAAGTCCAAAAATGCTCATTAAAGATCAAAAGAACCATTTTCTGCACAGAGCCCCGCAGGGGCACACACACCAAGGAAAAGCACGCAGCCGGAAGGAGGAACCAGGGCCATCAAGTATCCATGAAGTGCAAGATGATATCAGGCGGTTCCATAGCCATGAGGGTGCTTCAACCTCTTGAGTAACAGAGGATTCTGATCAAGGCTTACGAGCTACATCCTCATATGTGCACTGAGGGCGTGCGTGGCAACCCGAATTAACAGGCTTTGAGTAATACAGCAAGGTCCGATGAGTGCGATCAGGACAAATCAGAGGACCACTAAAACATAATGCAAGATCAAGGATCAAGCAGAACTGACCAAAGGATGCGTGTGCTGACTGTTGGAGATAGACGTCTGCGGAAGCACGCGAACAGCACAAGGAAGAAGAAGAAGCTTGGAGCATAAACACACAATACTGAATATATTACTAGAGAATGTACAAAGATAAATAGCCCATTAGGGCAATAGGCGTATATACAAGCCGGGGGAAAAAACCTCCTAAAGAGGGAAAAAAGTGCCCCGGCAGTCCTAGAGTGTTCACACACATCACTACCTAAATATATCAACAAATCCCCCCTGGGAGTGATGATGTGAACAAGGAGCTGGCACTCATGTATAAGGAAGTGCCAAGCTATGTGGAAATCGCCCCACAAAAGGAAGTAAGCCCAAAGCTTTGCGGAAAGCTTCAAACTTCTCCCTAGGCAGAGCCTTCGTGAAAAGGTCTGCAATGTTCTCCTGCGTGGGCACATATGCCAAGCTGATCTCCCCAACAGAGAACCTCAATGTGCTTAGTGCGAGCATGGAACACAGGGTTCCTCGCAACTGCCAATGCGCTCTGACTGTCAGTGAAGATGGTGGTGGCAGAAGACTGGCCAACGCCCTGACATAGTGATAATGCACCTCAATGTGCTTAGTGCGAGCATGGACCACAGGGTTCCTCGCAACTGCCAATGCGCTCTTACTGTTAGTGAAGATGGTGGTGGCAGAAGACTGGCCAACACCCAAATCAGCCATAAGGCGTCTGAGCCACACACACTCAACAATCACTGTGAAAGCTGCCTTATACTCAGCCTCACAACTGGAAGTGGCCACAATAGGCTGCTTCTTGCTCAACCAAGATATACATGAGCTACCAAGCATGAAGCAAAAACCACTGGTGGACACACGAGTGTCATAGCAACCAGCCCAATCTAAGTCAGAAAAAGCATGCAAATCTGGCGGTAGTGATCCCCCCTTGGGATAAAACAACCCAAGTAGTCGAGTACCACTCAAGTAGCGAAAGATGCGCTTAACCGCTTTCCAATGCGTGACTCCTGGGCAATGCATAAACCTGCTCATCTGTGAGACAGCAAACTGAATATCTGGCCGAGTAATGCATAAGTAAATCAAGCATCCAACAGCCTACTGATAGAGAACAGCATCAAATGCATCTCCAGCATCATGAAGACTCAATCGTAAACCTGTCTCCATAGGAGTAGCAATAGGCTTACAGTCTTCAAGGCCAAAACGCTGCAATAATGTGTCAATAAATTTCGTTTGACACAAAGCCATTCCACCATGAACGTGCATAAACTGAATGCCCAAATAGTGATGCAAATGCCCCAAATCAGACATCTCAAATGAGGCATGCAAATCAGCCTTAAAATCAGCAATATGTGTCTCAATAGGACCAGTGAGCAGCATGTCGTCAACATAGACAACAATGATCAAAAGCACATCATTAGCACGCTTAACATATAAGGTGCTTTCAGTTGGACTGTTCTCAAAACCATGTGCAACCAGATAGGCATGTATCTTCTCATACCAAGCACGTGGTGCTTGCTTTAAACCATATAATGCCTTCTTTAACCTGCACACCTGGTTTTCATGCCCTTTCTGCACAAAGCCACGGGGCTGAAAAACATACACTTCTTCATGCAAGTCACCATTCATAAATGCTGTTTTAATGTCCAATTGATGTACATTCCAACCATGATGGACTGCAAGTGCACAAATGCTCCGAATAGTAGTCATACGGCATGTAGGTGCAAAGGTCTCATCAAAATCAATGCCTCTTTCCTGTGCATAACCCTTTGCAACAAGCCTAGCCTTATACCTGTCAACTGTACCATCACGTTTACACTTCAGCTTGTATACCCACTTAGTGCCAATGGCCTTCTTGCTAGGAGGCAAGTCACATAAAGACCATGTACCATTCTTCATTATAGCATCATATTCAGATTGCATAGCAGCCATCCAATTTTCTGAATTTTGTGCTTCATCAAAAGAAACAGGCTCATTCTCATCACAGAGACTAGATGCAGCCATAGCATAGCAATCTGATGCAAAGGAGGCACTATGAGAGCCTGAACGAGTACGATATGACAAAGGTGCATCTAATTTGTTGTCACACAAATCTGCACCAGCCATTTTGGCATAGTTTTTGCCTGCTCAATATCAGCTCTCTCATCAACAAGTGCATCATGTAAATCCGCATTAGAAATGGAATGATCTGCATCATCATATGAAACCTGCAAAGGCTGAGAAGTTGCCTCATTAGGACCAGCACTAGACTGTCCACCTGTAAAAAGAGGCATCAAAGTATCATACATGTCTTTGGAGCTAACATATGTCTCCTTAGTACATGAAAGCAATGGCTGAATAGCATCTTCCACAAAGACAACATCACGGCTAACCAGAATGCGTTTAGTCTGTGGATGATACAGACGATAGCCTTTACTTTCAGAACTGTACCCAACAAAAATACATTTTACTACCTTATCATCCAATTCTCTGTGATGTTGTTCAGGCACTAATGCATGTGCCAAACAACCAAAAACACGCAGATGAGCAACAGATGGCTTGCGGTCATGCCAAGCCTCATATGGAGTGATAGACTGCAACGCTTTAGTGGGACACCTATTCAGTACATATGTTGCACACATGACAGCCTCAAGCTAGAAACTATGTGGTAAAGCCTGACTTTTGACCATGCACCTCGCCATCTCCATGAGTGACCTGTTCTTTCTTTCAGCAACTCCATTCTGTTGAGCTGTATACGGCACTCTACACTGGTGTTTTATCCCATGTTCAGCCAGAAATGCATTAAAATATGAAGACATATATTCCCCCCCTCGATCAGAACGAAGGGTGCCCATTTTACATGCTGACAGATTTTCAGCCAAAACCAAAAACTGTTTGAAGCACATGAACACTTCGGACTTTGCTTTGAGTGGATATACCCATGCATGCTTGGAAAAATCATCAATGAAAGTCATGAAGTAAAGGTAATTTCCAAAAGAGGGTGTCTGCATAGGACCACAGACATCACTATGTACAAGCTGCAATTTCTGCGTAGCCCGAACTGAACCATCTTTTGGAAAGGAAGAACGCTGCATTTTGCCCAAAATACAGCCTTCACAAACATGTTTTCCAGGTGCCTCAAGTTTGGGCAAAGAGGACACCATTTCAGATTTCTGCAGGCGTAACAAACTAGCAAAATTCAGATGACCAAAGCGTGCATGCCAAAGCTTTACATCTGACATAGCCTGAGAATCATGAACTGCACATGCCGAATCATTCACAGATCTTTCATAGTCTATGAGCTTATACAGCCCACGACATAAAATGCCAGAAGCAATAATCACATCGCCATTTGAGAGATCATGGACTGTACACCTGTCATCAACAAATTTCACAACCAAGCCAATCTTGGCTAATGCAGAAACTGATAACATGTTCTTTTTGATCCCTGGCACAAATAAAGCATCTGACAAAGTGAAAGAACTACCATCAGCAGTAGTCAAAATGATCTTACCAACTCCCATAATAGGATCAGAGGAGTTATTGGCGCATGTGACAGTATTCCCTGTAGGGGAAGGCTCGAGTGAAGAGAAGAAACTGCGCTGCGAGGTAATATGTTTGGTCGCCCCACTGTCAAAGTATCAAACATCTGAGTCTACTGCAGACATGCACTGATCATGAGAAGATGGGTCAAAATTGCAGACAGTAGTAAACGCCCATTCTTCTTCCTGCACAAGATTTGCAGACTCTGTTTTTGGTGTAGAGGCCTCTGCAACAACCATTCCAGCCTCTTTCTTCTTTGCCTCTTTAGCAGCCAGTTTTGGACAGTTCTTTATAATATGATCATTTCCTTTACAGTACTTGCAGAATAATTTCTGCTTTTCTAATTTCTTCTCATCTTTATCCTGGTTCTTCGATTGTGCAGCATTTGCAGATTTCTGCTTACTAGTAGAAGAGCTCCATTTTCCTTTGCCCTTCTGACTAGCCAGGAAAGCTTGATCTGCAACACGCATAATGGACCTGTTCTGCCTGGACTGATCTTCCTGCAACAAAACAGAGAATAATTCCTCAAATGACAAGGCATTCGGATTGCCTTTCATCATCAACCGAAGAGTAGAGGCAAAACTCTGATATGAATTAGGAAGACCATTCAGAACGGTCTGCACAAGTGAGCTATCTGGTATAACCTCATCAGCAGAAATCAATTGTTCCTTCAGGTCTTTGATCTTTGTGAGAAAACTGTCCATAGAATCACCTTCATTCATGTGCTCACTCTCCAACTGTTATCGGAGGTAAGCAACACGAGCCTCATTCCTAGCCTGGTACAAAGTGGTGAGTGTATCCCAAGCATCCTTTGCTGTTCTGCAAGAGCGAATGTGAGGAATAATGGCACGTTTGACAGACAAAACTATCAATGCATGTGCCTGGGCATCTCTGCCATCCCAAGAAATCTGCTCTGCAGTAGGAGCAACAGAAACAACAGCATGAACAGGAATCTGCGGAATATCATCTTCGACACCATCTTCATCAGCTCCAACACCGCGATTTCCTGTATTTGTAGTACTTGTAGTCGTAGGTGTAACAGGACGTCTTTCAACACCCTGCACAATGTTCCACAGTCCTTTTGCAACCAGTACATGTCGCATCATATAAGCCCATAACGGGTAGTTGGTACCATCCAACTTATCCTCAACAGCCAACATACGGAATACATCACTGCTTTCAGCCATGGCCGGTGACTAAAATACCTTGATGCAGAAAATTGATTGTATCTCAAAAAGTTGAACGGAACTACCTAGACGAGTTTTGCTAGACCTGTAGTAGACTTCGAGATGCTTAAACTGACGAACAGAAACTGGTATATACCTTTGGCACAAAAGGATGAAATAGCCTGCACAAGCGCTGCGATAGTGCGTTCGGAGGCCGAAATGAGCTCAGATCGCGATTTCGGCACCACATAGCGAAGCTGTTTTGATCTCGAAAACACCCTGAGTATGCTCACCAAATTTTGTGCGAATCTGAGACTGCAAACAGAGGAGTGTTGACGTCTGCGGAAGCACGCGAACAGCACAAGGAAGAAGAAGAAGCTTGGAGCACAAACACACAATACTGAATATATTACTAGAGAATGTACAAAGATAAATAGCCCATTAGGGCAATAGGCGTATATACAAGCCGGGGGAAAAAACCTCCTAAAGAGGGAAAAAGGTGCCCCGGCAGTCCTAGAGTGTTCACACACATCACTACCTAAATATATCAACACTGACAGAGACAAACAAGAAGTAAATCCTGTCAAGGGACGACAGAGACAAAGAGGGGGAGAGTGTTGCAGAGCAAAGGAGCATAAGAGAAGAGCCCCAAAATTTTCAAAATAATGGGCATAATTTTTCTTTCTCAAGGTCTTCAAGAACTCCCTCAAGCCATGTAAATGCACTAGAGGAGTCCACATGTATATAAGTCACTTTGTGACTCTTTGTAGGGACTTTTTGCCACTGTGAAGAAGGAGCTCTTCTGAAATTTCAAATTTGCCTCTTCCTTGCAGATTTTGATCCTCTTTTTGGTCTTGTATGTGTGTGTATTGCTTGAAATGTGTGTGTAGGACTGTTGTCTACCCCTCCCCATTGATTTTGAGCTACTGTAGTGTGTGTGCGAACTAGTAGGAGTTGTGGCATGAGTATGGGTGCTTCCCGCCATTCACCATTTTGGCCATAACTTGAAGCAAAGTTATCAGAATTGAGTGAAACCACTTCCAATAGATGCGTCTCATCGAGAGCTTGGAAACTAGTACTCTATTGCCTATATTCAGAGTTCGGAGCTAGGAGAAATACTTGATTTTCTGAAAACTACTGCAAGAGGTATCGTGGCAGACACTTTCAACATTTCAGTGAGTGTGAGAGGTGGATTAGTCTTTTCTCATGCATGCAAGCTTTGCCACTTCATTTTCCATCACGTGTGCACACGTCTTCATACACTTGGTTAGGTCGTTCGATCGGATTGACATTTAAATGTGTGTTAATTTCCCACTATACGCACTTGTGTGGCAATTGAGGTACAGTCTCATTGGCACAAGTCCTTGAGTCATCTCGACTTAGGTACACAGAGTTCTATGTCAATTCATGAATTTTCCTAGAAATGAACATTGCATTGCAAGTCAAAGGGTGTTGATATATCAAGGGTACACTTAAAGAAGGTTTATATTATGGGTTCACTTCATATACAAGAATCAAGATATATAGTGATGCAGATTGGGCAGGTAACTCTGATGATAGAAGATCAACACATGGGTATTTGTGTTATGTGGGAGATAAATTAATTTCATGGTGTTCTAAGAAGCAACATACAGTTGCTTTGTCATCTACAGAAGCAGAGTACAAAGGTATGGTAGAAGCTGTAGAAAAAGTCATATGGCTAAAAACTCTCATGAAGAGTTTTGGTATCAATCAGAGTACTCCTATCATTTGTGGAGATAACATGAGTTCTTTGTATTTGGCAACTATCCCTATGTTTCATGCTAGGAATAAACACATTGAGATTCAATATCATTTTTTGAGAGAGAAGGTTATTGATAAAGAGATAGAAATCATGCATACTCCTACAAAAGATCAACTTGCAGATATGTTAATAAAGAGCTTGGATGGACCTAAGTTGCAGAAATTTAAAGATATGACATGGATAAAGAAGATGCAAGTAATCACAATTGATGATTGAGGGGGAGTTGTTGGAGCAACATGATCATCAATTAATGATTACATGAATCTAAGGAGTGAAGAAATGAAGAAAAGCTTGAAGCGTGAAGTATGAAGTGAAGTGGAGGTTTAAGAAGAGTGATCTTTATACACATGTACATTAATCTTGTAAATACTTTACATATACTTTGAAGTAGTGTCAAATCCACACTCATATGTATTTATACACTTGTATATGGATGTGATATGTATGAGAGATGAAGACTAGATGAGATATAGATGATTAGATCATAAGTTGAATGTGTAATATTCATCAGATGTACTTCTTATTAGAATAGAAGAAGTTTTCAAGAAGTTGCACCTCGATGTTTCTCTTCCTTCTCCTTCTATGCTTAATCAATTGAGAAATCCTTTTGTATGTGTCTAAGTCTATATTTCATGCATCTATGGTCAAGTTTTGAGAGTCTAATTGTCATCAAGAGGAGAGATCTGTTTGTAGGAACATTCATATGTATAAAAGGTGATAAGTGACTCCTAAACAGGTGCAATCTTGATGGTCAAAGATTTGATTAGATCTTAGTCTACAATGTAAATTTTTGCACAAATAAGCATTCAAAAATTAAGTTGCAAGCTAAGCAATCTATGTCCAAAAGCATTTGATCAAACGCGGTCTGGATTGAGAGAACTTTTTCTTTAAAGTTACATATGTGAAAGTCGCTTACAGAAAGTCTGCTTCAGACATAGGGAAGAACTTTCACTTGGAATAGTTGCGCAAACATTAGAAGGATGTTGCGCAAACATTAGGAGGATGTTTTACAAAAAACTTTAATCATTTCATAAGTCAATGAGTGAGTTTTGTGAAGTAGACTTTGCTGAGTAAAACCATAGCTCACAAATTGTTGATTGTTCATAATTTGGTAAAGATTTCCAAAATTGAATGAGGTTTTGAGTTATACTTGATATAGAGGTGTTCTTAATTCCAATATAGCTTGTCTTTTGGAGATTAATCATCTCCATCAGATAAGGAGCTGGATCGACTTGGAATTCTCTCTATGTTGTGACCATCTCCTCACGAGTGGGCTCCACCATCTCAATAGCGGCTTTTCTAGGGTCTTGCTTCACCCTGATACGTGTGTGAAAGATCACATACTTACAAAAGTAGCAAAGAATGCTAACAAAGTTTGCTACCCAAAATCCTCAAACTCATATGAATGTACCTTCTTGGACACCTCATCCAAATATGCATAAAGCATACATGTACTGATTCTCCTTTAGATATGTCGAATAGGACTCCTCCTAATATGGATGCCACTTCCATATATTTCAAGGTAGTACTTGTGTGCATAAAGAGAATATGTACCTAAATTCTTAACATAAGAATTTAGGTACATATTCTCTTTATGTTAACCACCATCCAATGTCTTTGAAGTAACCCAAAATCTTCATGTAGAAGACAATCTTCAAATACATCATATGGATGGCTGATCCACACCACCAAGCTGTTGATGGGCAAGTCCTCTCCATAAGCAAGAGTGTGAGCATGTTGGAAAACAATGTGCAATTGGTTCATCATTGCTCAGTAAATATAGCATAACTAGCTGTTGTCTTTAGGCCTTGTACAAGCAAAGACGACGGGCGCTGCCACAAATTATTAATATATGGTCGTAGATATCTACACCCAAAAGCGTGGGGCAGCGTGGCTAGATCATTACACTCCCAATCCAAGTACCCGGGTTTTGAACCCGGGTACTTGGATTGGGAGTGTAATGATCTAGCCACGCTGCCCCACGCTTTTGGGTGTAGATATCTACGACCATATATTAATAATTTGTGGCAGCGCCCGTCGTCTTTGCTTGTACAAGGCCTAAAGACAACAGCTAGTTATGCTATACTTACTGAGCAATGATGAACCAATTGCACATTGTTTTCCAACAATCCCCCCTGCAATGTCATATTGGTATAAACTGGACTGGATCTGCAAACTTTATAATCTGCAAATTACCACAAGCTTCAAATAGCCTGTCACAAGCTTCAAGCTTGTACTCCCGCACTTCAGAACTTGTTCTTCAAAAGTCTTCTTCAAAACTGAATCTGACTTTCCTTTGAAAAATCTGAACTTGCTGAATATGAACCATAATACTTGAGAAAATATGCAAACTAGATATCCAATAGTGTACACATCAAGCAATCACTGCTCAACAAATGTAGCATGTACTGTCTCTGCACCTGCTATCTCCTGTCTTCAAAAACCTGAAATCATACACTAGGATCCATATATTTGCATTTACCTTCCAAAAGGTTTCTCAATGTACTTTTGCTGCATCATGTAAATACACTAAACAAAATCAAGAACTGAATCCTGGAACCTGTGACTGTGAACTCACAACTTAGTGCATTATGAATGTTGCTGGTTCATCTCTGATTGTACTCAACTCAATATGAGTCAAAAAATCTATGATGTCATCATTGTCTTTCATCCTTCACCTAGGATCAACACAAGCTTTCTGGAGCTTGGACCTCAATAGAGGTGGTGTTTCTTCTAGCACATGGGGCAGCCATGGTGCTAACTTGAAGCATGTTGAGGAGCAGCTATGGAGTTCTTCTTATCGATTCTTTTTGGAGAAGATGAAGGGTGTGCTCACACTCTACCTCATGGAGAGGAGGTTATCTCTTGTTCATGGCAAGAAGACTTGATTATTAGCAGCTTGATGGTGAGGATCGCCCATCTACAGGATGTATTTGAAGATTGTCTTCTACAGGAAGATATTAGGTTGAAGATTATCTTCTACAAGAAGATGTCTGGCTACTTCAAAGACATTGGATGGGACCATCTACATGATTTTGAAGATTATCTTCTATAGGAAGATATTAGGTTGAAGATTGTCTTCTACAAAGAAGATATCGGCCTACTTCAAAGACATTAGATGGAGATTAACATAAGATTCACATCTTATGTTAAGTATTCAGGTACATATTCTCTTTATGCACACAGGTACTACTTGAAGTTTATGGAGGCTGTGGCGTTCATATCAGGAGGAGTCCTATTCGGCATAGGTACAAGAGAAACAGTACGTATATGCTTTATGCATATTTTATGAGGTGTTTGAGAAGGTGTGTTCACATGAGTTTGAGGATTTCCGTTCACACTGATCCTTCCTCATTCAGTCACTCATATTCACTCTTCTATAACCTATAAGGTCACACATCTCATGTATATTCAGATTACTACCCACACATCTGAATATGTTTGTTACATTGTACATTCACTCATTCATCTATTTCTCATCACATAGAATGGTTGAGAATTTTGCTCCCACATTGTACATTGAACATTGGTATATATGATACTATGAGTAAGCGCTGGCTTACGTAACACCTTACACATGATGTCTATTCTTTCTCTATCTTTATCTCATCATTTGTATGATTAAGTTGTGGTATGTTCATGTTTTGTCAATATGGAAGATTGCT
The DNA here is from genome assembly GCA_020310875.1 of Ceratopteris richardii. Taxonomy (NCBI): domain Eukaryota; kingdom Viridiplantae; phylum Streptophyta; class Polypodiopsida; order Polypodiales; family Pteridaceae; genus Ceratopteris; species Ceratopteris richardii. The sequence continues at coordinate 179,255,041 of CM035415.1, read as the reverse complement.
GGAATTAATGTTGTACATGACTAGAACTATGGAACCATGGACCTGTGACATGAGCCTAAGGGCCTACCTCACTTCCAACAGAGTATACTCTTTGAAGTAACCCAAAATCTTCATGTAGAAGGCAATCTTCAAATCTTATGTTAACCACCATCCAATGTCTTTGAAGTAACCCAAAATCTTCATGTAGAAGACAATCTTCAAATACATCATATGGATGGCTGATCCACACCACCAAGCTGTTGATGGACAAGTCCTCTCCATAAGCAAGAGTGTGAGCATACTCTTCTCCAAGAAGTACTCCATAGCTGCTCCTCAACATGCTCTTAGAGTGCACCATGGCTGCCCATGTGTGCTAGAGCACCACCTCTACTGAGGGACCAAGAACTATTGTTGCCAATTGGTATGTGATGTCTAACAAAGTGACCCAAGACTCTCTTATATAGGTTTTAAAACTCCATGCAAAAAACTCATTAAAAAGTGCTTTATTTTAATCACATCGCTTTTCAAATTGCTTTTGCTTTTTTTAAGCGAGTGCTTTATTTTTAAAGTTACTTTTAGCTAACTTTAAAAATAACTTCTTGACCTGCTTTTTCACAGTTTTGACTACCTGATGAATGATCTGACCACATTTCTATGATCCTCATGCCGAGAGCTATCACATGAGGTCAAAACCCTAAATCAGTAAAAAAATTAGGGTTAGGGCTTTCTCCCAAATCTGATCTTTGATGACTTCATGTCATATACCATTGGAAAGCTCTCTTCAAGCTCTACAAGATAGGCTCATAAATATTTTACCCATTTTTGTGCCAAAAATGACTAAGTACCAAAATTAGGGTTTTTGCCCTAAATGGATTTTGGACTGATGTGACATTGTTTTCCAACAATCCCCCCTGCAATGTCATATTGGTACAAACTAAACTAGATATGTAACTTCATTCATCTACAAACTGTCATAAACTTCAAACTTGTACTCTCAAATTGACCTTCAAACCTTTTCTTTAAAAGTCTTCTTCAAAACTGAATTTGAATTTCTTCAAAAAACTGATCTTGTTGAATATGAACCATAATACCTGAGAAAATATGCAAACTAGATATCCAATAGTGTATACATCAAGCAATCACTGCTTGACAACATATGTAGCATGAACTGACACTGAAGTTGCTATCTCTTGTAATATGTCTTCTCAAACTTGTAAGCAGACATTAGGATTCACATATTTGTTTTTACCTTACAAAATGTTTCTCAATGTATTTTTGTTGTGTCATGTAAATACACTAAACAGAATCACGGACTCAATCCTGGGCCTTGTGACTAACAACTCACAACTTAGTGTATTATGAACACTAGCTGGTTCATCTCTTACTGTACTCAACTCAATTCATGAGCGTCTTACCAAAATTTCATATCTATGATGTCATCATGTCTTCATCTTTGTTCATATTTATTAGTCCTTCATACCTCTTTCCTTCAGAACTTGGTACAAACATATATATGCACACTTCTGAAAACATGCCTCTCTAAAATATCAAATTTCTCTTCAATAGAACTTTGGAACCTTCTCCTAATCAGGAACACCTAACAAGAACTTTCTTCAGAAATTCTCCGTCTTCCTTGTTCTTTCAAAGCTGGAACATAAAGAGAAATTGATAAAGGAAATATAGGAATACCTGATATAGGAATACCTTGAATTCTTATAGGTATGACTCTACATTCTTTCACATATGGCTAAAAAATAAGTCTTCATGTTTCATCACCCCCTGGATGATTTAACACTAGTATCCAAAATTCTTCAAATATATCAGACTTTATGAAATCTGGAATGTCTTCCTTCATAAATCTGATTTTTCATAACAAAACTTTTGAACCCTTTTTATTAGCATTGTGCACATGCCAATAGCTTTCCTTGTCATTCCTCAGCTTCCCAAAAATCTACAATACAGTTAGCTAATATATCATAAAAACCTTGCTGAAAGAATTTTCCGATTCATAACCTTCTACAACATAACAAGTATCTTCTTCTATTCCTCTGCAACACAAATATGATAGAATCTGAACCTTTGACTTACTTCCTCCAATGTTAAAGAACTTTAACAAACAAAGGATAGATATCTGACTCATAAATACTCAAGATCTTCATGATCATTCAAGATCATCCAAGATCATACAAGATCTATCAAGATCTTACAAGATCATACGAGATCATCCAAGAATAATGATCTGTCCAACAAAATACCTGTGTAGAATCTGCTCTCATCAAACCTTCATGACTGAATGTTTGATTTGCTACCTGAATGTCTCCAAGTGTCGATGCTTCTCACATAGTTGTAAAACTTTTCTTCAAACAAATCCTTCCCAAGAATCTGCAACTTCTACTTGAAACATAAGTGGACAAACTTCTCACCTTGAGAACTTCAAAAGTTGCAAGCTGATACTTCATATCTTCATATTCTACCCGGGTGAAATATGATAGTATCTGCTTGACTTTATTTTGGCTAACTCCACTTCTCAATCAAGTGTTAGGATCTGATGGAACACCTTTTTTGAATACAAGCATGTATACAAAAGTCAAGACAAACATAGAAAGTAGATTCTTTAACTGACTGGTACATCAAAAATCTTAAGTTTTTGAAGTTTTTTGAAAATACTGAATATGAGGTAACTTTTCCAAACATAAAACCTCTCTTCAAGTCTCCAAAATCTTCTACAAATACTCTTTTACCTCAAGAGTTAGATAAAGAAGAAATATACTTCTCTGCAACTTCTCATATACCAAGTAGCTTTGTATTGACACTCCAAGAATTCTTTGAGGGAATATATAGCTACATGCTCAAAATCTTCAACTTATATATATTTCATACATATGGGTCAAAATATACAAGTTGTCTTCAAAATTTGTTGCTTTTCTTTTTCTCAATGCAATTCTTTAAAATATGACCAATTATAATGCAAAAGAAGAAACTGCTTCTTCTTTAGACTATCTTCACACAAGATGTTCTCGTAGACTTGTCTTTGGGTGTAGAGGATAAAAGCAGGAAAAGTATATGGAAAATATAAGAGAAAAGGAATTCTTACTTTCCCTTTGGAAATGTTGGACTTTCTTCTTCTGCATCTTTCTTCCACCTGACGATGTCAACATCTTCAAACTTCTCTTCCATACCTTTCATTTCTTCATCTTGAAGTAGCAAGCACTCTTGACTTCTTCAAATGAACTTTTCTCTTCCACTAGTGCTAAGAGTAAGAGATAAAACAAATATGGTATACAATGGAAGTGAATATAGAATCATGCTTTACCATCTCCTCATATCTCTGAATCAAAACTTTGCTTCAAATGTGACTGATATGACTGAATTCACGAACCTTTTGTCTGAATGATGAATTACCTTTCTAGAGTTACCTCTCTATATACAAAATGTGAGCTAAAACTTCCAACCAACTTACAACACACGATTGGCTAAAAACAAAACTGATGGTCTCCACATTTGTCTTCTTAGATGAGCTTTTTTGCCATGAAAGAGATCTCTCAAAACTCTCTAGAAAAACCTCTAGATACCTGTTTTGATGTAGCCTTTAACTTTCAAATAATGAAAGTGTATAAAAACACTCCTTGAATCCTTCAAATCTCTTCATAACTTCTCTTCTAAGATATGACCTGCAAATGATAATCTGATAGTAGAAACTGATACCTGTGATTTGATATTGATCTGATTCCTTCATCTTCTCCAAACCATTGTTTTTCCTTGAATTTGAAGTAGCCTTTTCTTCATCAAGTCTTGGTCTTCAAACAATACTTTTGTAAAGTATTTTCATACTCTTCCAAAAATATTTGGCTGCTAACAGATCATCAACTTCATACTCCACATTGATAAACAAACATATGACCGAATTGTCTAATTCTCAAATCTCTACTCATCTAGACTAAGTGTCTATGTCAAATGTCAAATGTCAGTAGATGCTCTTAAATCATATGTTGTAAACCTGGAAGTCTAGGAACCTGGGAATCTGAGAGTCTGAATGAGCTCTGATACCAAATGATGGAAATTAAGTAGGCCCATAACTAATATCACAGGTCCAAGTTCCATAGGTCCAAGATCTATAACATAAATTTCAGCAATCTTCCAATATTGACAAAACATGAACATACCACACTTTAATCATACAAATGATGAGACAAAGATAAAAGAAAGATTAGACAACATGTGTAAAGTGTTATGTAGTCACTGCTTACTCACACTATCATATATAGAAATGTCAATTTACAATGTGGGAGCAAAACTCTCAACCACTCTATGTGAACAGAAATAGATGGATGAGTGTATGCACATAATTTACAAGAATATTGAGATGTAGAGATAGAAATATGAATATGTATGATATGTATGACCTGATAGGTTGTAGAAGAGTGAATATGAGTGACAGGAAGAGGAAGGATCAATCGAAAACTGATAGTCAGCAAGCCCTCATCTTATTTTAGGCTATGGAAGACCCTAAGTCAGATACGTGTGTGAAAGATCACATACTTACAAAAGTAGCAAAGAATGCTAACAAGGTTGCTGCCAGAAACCTCAAACTCATATGAACGAACCTTCTTGAACACCTCATCCAAATATGCATAAAGCATACATGTATTGATTCTCCTTTAGATATGCCGAATAGGACTCCTCCTAATATGGATCCCAATTCCATATACTTCAAGTAGTACTTGTGTGCATAAAGAGAATATGTACGTGAATTCTTAACATAAGATGCAAATCTTATGTTAACCACCATCCAATGTCTTTGACGTAACCTAAAATCTTCATGTAGAAGACAATCTTCAAATACATCATGTGGATGGCTAATCCACACCACCAAGCTGCTGATGGACAAGTCCTCTCCATAAGCAAGAGTGTAAGCACACTCTTCTCCAAAAAGTACTACATAGCTGCTCCTCAACATGCTCCTAGAGTGCACCATGGCTGCCCCATGTGTGCTAGAGCACCACCTCTATTGGGGGACCAAGAACTGGCGTTGCAAGTTGGTATGTGATGTCTAACAAAGTGACCCAAGGTTTCAAAGCTCCATGCAAAAAACTCACAAAAAAGCGCTTTATTTTAATCACATCGCTTTTCAAATTGCTTTTGCTTTATTACAAGTGAGTTTGCTTTATTTTTAAAGTTGCTTTTACTTTAAAAATAAATTGTTGACCTTCTTTTTCACACTTCTGACTACCTGATGAATGATCCAATCCTCATGCCGAGAGCTATCATATGAGGTCAAAACCCTAAATTAATAGAAAATTAGGGTTAGGCTTTTCTCCCAAATTTGATCTCTAATGACTTCATGTCATATACCATTGGAAAGCTCTCTTCAGGCTCTACAAGATAGGCTCATAAAAATTTTACCCATTTTTGTGCCAAAAATGACAAAGTACCAAAATTAGGGTTTTTGCCCTAAATGGATTTTGGACTGATGTGACATTGTTTTCCAACATTACTGTTTCTAAAATTAAAACTTCTCAAATTAGTACTCTTAAAAGAATGAAGAAAATTTTGACTCCATTTTCTCTCTGAAAAGAAAAACAAATTTCCTATCCCTATTATAAGCCTTTATTGCGTGTTCATGTCTTATTTTCAACTAACAATTAAATTGAATTTTCATTAGCAAGATAAAAAATTGTTCTCCTCTGTATACTTCCTCCTTGCTTTGCCTTTGTTTTTTTTTCTTTTTTTTTTTGTCTTGCTTTTGCTTTTGTTTTGATGTCTTCCTCCCCCCCTAATTCTCTGTAATATTGAGAATATAGGTTCAAGTTTGGTTTCAGAGTCGGTGGTGGATCTGCTGCATGAAGTTCATGTGTAAGAAATTATTACCTGCCTATGCTTAGAAACCTTTATTGAGTGATTGTGTGTGTAATTTAGTGCATGTGCAGTTAGGCTTTGTCGAGTTGATGTGCATGCCTTCTCAATATTGAGGAGCATAGGATGGAGATCCCCTTTGGCTAATTTGACACATGTATGTACACTTATTCATAGCATGTAGATGAATATACAATCAGAAAAAGAAAACAAACAAACAAAAAAAGTGTGAGTTATACAGTATCAACAGTGAAAAGTAGAGTCAAGACTATCTCCTCTTCTCCTTGATCTTCAAGATTCTCTCCCTAGCTTCTTGTTGAGCTTCTTCTTTGATTCTTTCCAACTCTTGCTACCTATGCATTCTTATGTGTAATCTATGCCATTGTTGCTCAATGAGAGGCTCTAGGTACTTCTTAACCCTACATCCACTTATGTAGTTGGGCATGAATTGGCCTTCTAGGGTTGCTAGCTGCATAGCTCCACTATTACTGATCTTGTGTAGGATGTATGATCCATGTCCCCTCTTTTGGAATTTCTTAGCTATTTCCTTGATTGTGAATGCTAAGACTAGGTCTCCCTCCTTGAAGTCCTTCTCATTGATATGCATATCAAAACAAGCTTTTTGTCCCCTTTTGTTGGCATAGAAAGAGTTGATGGCTTGTAATCTAGTAGCCCCTAATTTTCTAGTTCTAAGATTCTTTTTACGAATTCATGTTTTGTCCAATCTAGAGTTTTTGCCACTTTTAGGGTTGGAATCAAGAATTTCATTGGTAAGATAACATTTTGGCCATACACCAAATTGAAAGGTGTTGTTCCAATGCTGGTTTTATAAGCAACTCTATATGCCCAAAGAGCATGATGTAATTTCTTTTCTCAGTCTGATCGCTTGTTGTTGACTATCCTTTGCAATATTCCACACAAAACCTTATTGATGCTCTCAGTCATTTGCTTGGGGACGATAGGGTGCTGATAGCATGTGCACATCTAAGAACTCATTTAGAAGATGTTCTATGACCTCATTAACAAAATGAGTTCCCCTATCACTAATGATTTCTAATGGTAACCCAAACCTCACAAAGACATTCTCAAATAAAAACCTTGTTGTCTGAGCATCATTTCTTCTAGTGGCTTTAGCTTCTGGCCACTTAGTTAAGTAGTCAATTGCTACTATGATGTACTCTGCATGTGTGGTTTTGGATGGTGGTGAAATGGGTCCAATGAAATCAATGCCCCACTTGGAAATAGCTCTAAAGCTCATTATCGGCCTTAATGGCATGTCATCTTTTCTTATTGGATTCTTTGTTCTTTGGCAAATATCACACCTTTCCACAAACAACTTGGCATCTTTATGTAATGTTGGCCACCAAAATCCTGCATAGATTATCAGCTTGGTAGTTCTTTCTGCTGAAAAGTGTCTTGAAGCTACACCTGCATGTGCTAATTGCAACATTCTCACATACTCATCTTCTAGAACACATAATCTTAGGTACCCACCTTTACCTCTTTTATAGAACTGACGTGCTATCAAAGAGTAGTCTTTCCACTCTAGATTCATTACTTTCTCATGAAAAGTATTTTCTGCTTGGCTTTCTTGTTTCCTCAATTGTTTTACTATCTCTTCTCCCCATGCTGGATTCTTTTGTATAAAAAACAAGGTTGCATTTTCAGTGGTTCTTCTTTCTGGGCATTCTTCACACTATTGCACAAAATAATGTATGTCTTTCTTTTGATTTGGCCAATATACTCCCAGTCTATGGAGATTCACTAGCGTTTGAGTCTTTGAAGCATGGATTAGCTTATGAGGGTTATATGCCGTTTTTAGGTAACTCCTTTGTTCCTCATCTAGGATGCAACTTAGCAATAGACCCGAGTCATGGAGACAATATGAGTGTCCTGATGGCAAGATGTAATTCTTGGTTTGACCTAGGACTTGACTCGTGTCTATTTTTGTGAATTGAGGTCCAAAATTCAATAGTGGGACAAGTTTTTCTGCCCAAGTAGGTATAGCTTCTACCCTAAACAGATAAGTATCTGGCAGTTCATCATCCACTCCTTGGGGTTCTTCTCCATTGCATAGCCTAGAGAGATCATCTGCTCTGATGTGATTCTTCCCTTGTTTTACAACGACTTCAAAATGAAACTCCATCAGAAGCAAAAAAGCCATCTGAAAAAATGTTACAATGCTTGTTTACTAGATACAATAGGGCTTGATGATCTACAAGGAACTTGAACTTGTTGGCTAGGAGATAATGTCTGAGATTCTTGATTGCATACACCATGCCTAATCCCTCTCTCTATTGTGGTGTCGTTTCTCTCGGCTTGGTTCATTCACCTACTTGCATAAGCAATTGGGAAATCCAACTTGGATTTTTCCACTAGCTGTGCTAGAATGCATCCCAATGCAAAATTGGAAACATCGACATGGACATGGAAAATTTTCTCCCAATTGGTTGGTTTCGAAATAGGTGCTGAACTCAACCAATATTTCAATTTCTTGAAAGCTTCTTCACATTCTTCTGTCCATTCAAATTTGGTGATTAAGACATATTAAGGTTTAGCAATCATAACATAATTGTGTACAAATCTCCTGTAGTACCCACAATGTCCCATCCTTCACAATTGTGGGTCTAGGCATCTCAACTATTACTTTGGTCTTTTCTTTATCTGTAGGTATGCCATTCTTTGAAACAATGTGACAAAGTATCTTTCCCTATCTAACAAAGAAAACACACTTTTTAGGGTTTAGACAGACTCTATAAAGTTTGCACTTTTCAAATATTTGTCTAAGTTCCCCAAGGTGAGTTGATCTTTTGCAAGAGAAAGCACATAAGTCATCTACATATACCTCCATGGTTGTTCTCAAGAGTTCTTTGAAAACATGGCACATAAGCCTTTGAAAGGTAGCTGATGCATTTGTCAAGCCAAATGACATGACTGTAAATGCAAATACTCCCCACTCAATTGCAAAAGCAGTTTTATGTTGATCTTCTAGAGCTATAGACACTAGATTGTATCATGAGAAACCATCAAGAAAGTTGTATATCTCTTTTCCAGCTACTCTCTCTAGCACATGGTCATTTATAGGAAGTGGATAATTTTCCCTAATGGTAGCAGCATTGAGCTTCTTGAGGTTAATGCAAACCCTAAGTTTTCTATTTTTCTTGGGTGCTATCACTATGGGAGATATCCATTCTGTCTGTTCTATTTCATAGATAAAACCTAGTGATAGTAGTTTATCAATTTCTTCCTTGATTTTGGCAGCATAAGCATCATTGTACATGTAGTGCCTTTGCTTGGAGGGCTTAGAATCTAGGGCAATGGGTATTCTATGAACACAAATACTTGGGCCCACTCCCTTAAGATCCTTATAACTCTATGCAAACACTTCCCTAAATTCCCTGACTAAGGTTACCAGTTGTTGTTCTTCTTCTTTGTGTATATCATTGGCCATGACTATCTTTCTTTCTTCTCCTTTGCCAACTGTGACTACTACTTGTTTTACATGTTCCCTGTTATCATAGGCCTGATCTGTTTTGCATTCTCTTTGAGGTTTTTGAAATATTACTTTTCTTTCTTCAACTTCATACCTCTTGAAATGTTCCCGAACATCCATTTGTGTATCAGATTTTTCTTCTCTTTTTTCTTCCTTGAGTATCCTAAAGCTAGTCTTGGTCCTGTGGTTTCTTCTTGTGTCTCGCACTACCTAAATCATGTTGAATGGTATCAAGTCATATCCTTCTGAATCATAGATATGAGACAAGCTCAGGTCATTGATAGCTACTTTGAGGATTGACAAGATTTGATTCCAACCACAGGGCTCAAAGTCCTTCTCATCAAACCATTTTGGCATGTAGCTATAGTCCTCCATGTTTCTCTCTAGAATGCATTCTTCTTTGTTCAATTTGTACATGCCCCCCCTTTTTAGGCTTGCACATCCATAGCTAGGCAGACTCCTCAGAATTCACTTCACCTAGTGAACTAGAGTCCACTGAGGTGGTTCTTTTGGGATGCACCTTTCTCTAGTCTTTGGTAGAGATATCATGGTAAGTTCCATTCTTTAGGTTCACTTTGGTTACATTTTCCTAATGTTCTAAGTAGATATGGTCAGTTCCCCAGCCTTTTACTACCTTGGGTTGCCTAAGAAATGGTCTTCCTAAGATGACATCATAAGTGGTTAACTCAGGGAAGTCCACTACAACTAGGGTGTGTTGGAATGTAATTCCACACATCTTCAAATCCACTTGCTCTAGTAATCCTATGGGTTGCTCCATATGCCCATCAACTAACTAAAGTTTTAGCATGGAGGGTTTCATCTTTGGCTTTCCCCATTTCTTCCATATCTCTTTGGTCCCAATGGCCACTCTAGATCCACTATCCAATATGTCTTGCACTTTGTGTCCTTGGAAGTCTACTGTTATGGTGGAGTTCCCTTCCTCACCCTCATAGTATCTTCTTATCTTGTCCAAGGGTACTTGCATTATTCTTTTCCCCTCCTCACATGATCCCTGATTTTTTTACCTAAATCTCTATGCATCCTTTCCAAATTAGGGTTTTGTTTCACGAGATTGTTCCCATGAGATTTTGCATGTCACTTATATGTCTTGACATCCTGTTGCTTTCATTCTGGAATTTTGTGCATGTAATCTCAAGCTTGTGCACTTCACACTCTATACCTCCTCATCTTATGGTGTTTGATTTTCTCCCACTTCCCCTATAGGAGGCTTTTCCTCATTATATTCTTTGGCCTTTTGTTCTCCGAGTTCTTCCCAAATGACTTGATCCATACACTTCTGCATTTGCTCATCTGCTATTCTAGTCTCTTTCAAGTATTGTTCGTTTTCCAATAATTGTTGGGTAGTTTCTATAAGTTGCTTACATAGAGAAAATCTCCTCTTTTCTACCTCAAGCAATGGGTATCCTTCTTCTTGTTTTTGTTGTGGGATTTCTTTGAGAGCTCCTTGGAACTGCTTCAACAAATTTCTCAACTGTTTAGATAAAGGTTCTGCCAAAACAGATTCCCCCTTCCTTCCTTTTCTCTCATTCCCTTGTAGATCCTATTTTTACTCTCTTGCTTTAGCTCTCTCCTTTCTCTTTTTCAAGGAGTTCTTTTTTCTTCTATTTGACCTCTCTCCCAAAATTTCCTCATCCATGTTTTTTTTCTTGGGTTTCTTTTAGCCTCAGCCCTAGTTATCACTTGAACTTGCACTCTCCCTTCTGATTCATTCTCACTTGGTATTGTAGACCCACTACTGATTTGGCCATTTGATTCTACAACCTTCAGAGCTTTAATGGGATTGTACTTGTGCTAGGTTTGTTAGGGTTATTTGGGCAATCCTTTATGAGATGATCTTTTCCACAATCCTTACAGTACACTTTCACTTTCAGTATAGAAGGTTGAGGGAAATCTCTTCTAAAGTGAATTCCCCCACACCTATAGCAGGTGCCTCTTTGAAAATTTCTAGGATTTTGGTTACTCATTATCCTTTGTTGAGGCATGAACTTATTTGCTACAAACATGAAAGTGGCAAGATCCAATTCATAGTTCCCATTACTGTTTTGATAGGCAATATATTGATTTTCCTTGTTTGCTAACCTATCCTCTTCAGGGTATTCCTCTAGGTAGGATATGGAATCTCTCTCCTCTGAGTCCTCATAATATAAGGGTGTTGAAGGTGTTATGGCCCTTTCTAAGTTTTCTTCCAGAGGCATATACTTCCTTGGAACCACATTGGTAGGTAGGGGTGGGTGCTGACCTAAGACAGGTTGTGGTCCCTCTTTGTTAGCTTTGCCTCTTACTGGGAAGTAATTTTGGTACATCCTTCCCCTCCCCATTGGTTGGTGTGCCTGTCCTGCTGCATTGTTTGGTGGGTAAAATTGGATGACTCTTTTATCCCCCTGAAATTACCTTTTTGGTTTAGTGCACAGATTGGTGTGGTGATCTTCTCCAGAGTTGCTACATCTAGGGTTTTGGTTTCTTTGGATATTTGACTATTGTAGCCCCATGCCCAAGTGTTTGGCTATGGCTTGAGCTAACTCATCGATATGAGCTATCTTGGTTGTAGATGTTGTTGGTCCTTCTCCTTCCACTAGATCTTCTCCCCTATTATCATCAATGTCTATGGCTTTTGTTTGGGTTCAAGAACACATAGCTACTGACTCAAACAATTAATTCACATGAATAAACCTTAGTGCAAAACCTTCTCACTCACAACTCAATTACGTAGATATAGAATTCTCATATTTACAATAATGCACATATAGATCAATTAGAGTTTAATGTACCTGATACTCATCAGAGTTTAATGTATCAGTAAGTAACTTCTATTCCTTCAACAAGCCATCTTGCCTTACTATAAATTTATACACCTCATCCAACTTCTGCTGCATCTCTAACACTTCTCTACTAACTTCAAAATCTGATTGAGACACCTGTTGTATTGAAACCTTATCCACCACAACTTTCAACACAAGTTCCAATTTGTGTTTCTTGGACAGTTTAAAGATTCTACCGACCATCTTGGGCTTCTCTATATCTTCTGATACATTGATTGGTGTTTCATGAGAACTTCCTCCTTTAGAAGTTTTCCCTTCAACTTCTGTACCACCGAATCAACTTCCTCTACCTTGTATCTAGCCTTCAATAAATCCCTATATGTTTCATCCAATTGGTCCTCCTCTCTAAGACTATTCTGATCCTTCTTATGAATCATTGAGGAATCAATCTGTTGGTCTTTCATTCTGGGCCAAACAACCTCGTTTCTTTCTACCTTATGTACAAACTGGAATAACACCGCAAGATATGCTAGTAATCTACGATTATCTTGTGTCTTCCACTTATCTGAGGAGAATACTTCACTATACATTCTATCAAATATCTAGTGAGCCTAGCTAACACTTCCCCCTTTCTCTACCCAACATAATGGTGCAAAATTGTCCTTGGACATATAATCATATTTTACTATAAAGCACAACCTCTCGAGATACCATTTAAGCTGCTCTCTACATGCATAAGATGCATTCTTCAACATGTTATATTGGTGATCTCCTTCCCGAGGGCCAAATTCCTTTTTCCATGCCCCCTTAGAACATTTATGCACAATTGGCTCCTTAAGTAAAGGTACTTTAAAAACTTCTGCAATTAATTTGGGAGAAAACTTCACCTGTGGAGACAATTGTCCTTTCGTCTTTTTGATGATGTCCATCTGACTCCTAGCATAGTAATTCAGTCTCCAGCTTGCCGAAGGTAGTGATGCAAACCCGAATAAGGAAATATGATGTAGCCAAATAGCATTCAATGGTGTGCTCAAGTCAATCTCTACTTAAAAATCTGTGAAGGGCTCCATAAATGACTATGTTGATTTGCTTGCCGATGTCGGAGTTTGAGCATCATCTTCTTCCTCTTGCAACAAATTATCGCTTTCTTCTATAGAAGATTCTTCTTTATGAGCCACCACTTCTTGTAGGTGCTCTACTCCTAATTTCTGTCGTGTCTAAGCTTGGTACCACAAAAGCGAGACTAATCGTCTTCCTTTTGTGCATGTAAAAACATGCTTCAAACATAGGACTCTACTGTGACATCACAAACCCAACATCAAGTAATCGTACGGCACTACTATTCACACAAATAACACCACCTTTCCATAATTCATAACATCGGTCAAAACTTTCACACAATGGTTTGAATTCTACCCACATATTGATGTAGTGATTTAAAATATTTTTGCCTGTTTCATTTTCCATTGACGAATTTCTGATGAAAAATACTCCGATAGAGCACCATCCACATGAACAAACACCAATCCGACCTTTTCAGAGTGAACAAAGTCTGATTGAGAAAATTCCAAATGAGAAGGATCCAATTGAGTAGCTTCCGACATACCAAGATCCTCTAATTCTTGCCATGTAAAATTTGATTGAGCAAGATCTGATATAGCAACTTCTCACCTCTCAACACCTTCTACAATAGACTAGAGTTCTCAATTGTGCATTGTACAAGCCCTCAATGAGTAAAGATATCCGTCTTTGCATAAAAGGTTTTTCTTGTGGTGTGCACCTGTCTATGTATTGTTTGAACCTTCTAGCAGCTAACGTGACTGAATCCTTTGGATTTTGTTTGAATGTGTGTATTAGGGTGGAAATATCATATTCAGTTAATCTCTTGAAGAATTTTGTAATAAATTCCAAGAAGAAGGCTTCAATGTTATTGAAGGCTGCCATGGCAAGTGGTTGAAACCATTTGCTAGTTGAATCTTTCAATGTTAGCCCAAAAGCTTGGTACTGAGTGAAGAAGTATTCTACCTCTTTTGCTTTGAACACTTGCTTGAATTTTGCCACATGATCATAAGGATCAGTGGAACCACCATATTGATTTCTCATGCTCTTCAGCACTTGAGTAGGTCTCAGCCTTCTATATTGTCCTCCATTCCTCTCTCTAATATTCCTCCCTTGTATATCAAGATTGTGTCTCTAAGGTCTGACATTCCCATGGTCCCTAGGCTCTGGCCCTTGAACCCTGTTCACTCTGATAGGTGATATGGGGAGGTTCCTGGTGTCCTCCTCCTGGCCTACCCCCTGCCTCATTACTTGTCTAAATAGCTTCTCCAAGTCTATGTCCTCTTTGGGAGCCAAAATGATTTGAGTTATCATGTCATTGCTCCTCTCCTACGCTGATTGGTGGCATTCTTTCTAGGGAAGATGGGTTGGTTTAGGTCTATGTATGAACTTTTCAACTCATCTACCAACTTCCAAAATCTTTTTCCTTCCCCATTCATGAAAGTAGGTGACTCTCTAGGTTCATTGTAATTTTTGAGAATTTTCATGTTCATGTGTGATGGTGCATGGTATGTGTTTATGTTGGCTGCCCAATAGAAATTTCCTGTGTCTAGGTTCATGTAGAGCAAAGTATCAGTTTGATCACATGAGAGTCTAATGACTTGCTCTTGGGTTCATGAAGAGCAAAGTATCAGTTTGATCACATGGGAGTCTGATGACTTGCTCTTGATGACTTGCTCATGGGACTGTCCTCTAGGAGTTAGGAATTCATCCACATCTTGCCTCACTACTCTCTTTTAGGCACTTTTCCTTGGTCATTGACATTTTCTAGATCTGTGGTCACCATATAAGTAGTCCCATCCCTCTCTATGTAATGTCCATTTTCAAATTGGGTGATAGGTGTCATGTTGAGCGATAAGCCTCATCACATATCTCTCAATCCCATCCTTGTATATGTATGCTCCAAACCTATTAGTGAATTCAAATCTGAGTATGTTTTTGAAGTCCCCCTCACTACCTTGCTCTTCCTGCATTCTACTAGTAGTTGCTTCTTGGTCCCCTAAGTCTTGAGTTTGGTCCAAATTAGGGTTAGCGTTGGGTTTAGGGATAACTTTTCCTCCTCTCAATTGCATGGAGAAATCTGTACTATTCTTCCTCATTTGATTCTAAGAGTAATGTTTTCCAAGTGCTCTCCCATAGCTACACCACTGCTATCTCTTTCAATGGTTAGTTTCAGAGAATCGGATTCTCTGGCAGGCATTCGTGATTTTCGGAAGCTCCACTATCCAACAATTATAGCCGTCTTTGTTTCTCTGTTTCCTCTAGTTGATACAATCTCTTTCTTGTATTCCCCCCTTCAAGTATACCTTGGAGAATTCCTCAAAAATTTCCTTCTAAGGCAAAGGTCAGAGAATCACGATTTTCTAGTAGAAACTCACGATTTCTTGCCTCTTTATTCCACTGATCTTGAATAAGGTCCTCCAAAATTCCCTATTTATTCTATGGATTTGAGCAATTTATCTCGAAAGAAGTTTTCCTTGGAAGATGTTTAACTGCAAATTATTTTTTCCATGCTTGGAGAGAGCCGCAATTTTCTTGAAGGAGTTTGCAACTCTCTTAGAATGAAATAATTTTTTTTATTTATTTTCTAAGTATCCAAGCAGAAAATTGCGATCTTCTCCAAAAGAGTTTGTCAAAGAATCACAATTTTCTTCAAGAGATCCCTATTTTAAGTACTCAGGTAGAGATTCGTGATTTTCTGGAAGAAATCTTGGCGAAAATTCGTGATTCCCACCCCCCACTCCAGGTAGAGATTCATGATTCTCTTCCTTGAGTAAAGTAGAGATTCGCGACTTTCTCAAAAATTGAGATTGTCCACAATTCTCAAAAGTTGGATTTTTTTTGGTATGTTTTTCCCTCATGAAATCGCGATTTCCTAGAAAGCCTAAGGTTGAGAAATTCACGATTTTCTTTCCAAATCCCCCGACTCTCTAGAGTTGGTTTTCTTTAGAGATTCGCGATTTTTTGACCAAAAGACCTGATTTTCTACACTTGGTGAAATTTCCTCCAAGTGGTCACTTTTCAAAAAGTCGCGACTTTCTCAGAACATTAAAAAATGAATTATTTTATTATTTTTTCCTACTAAGTGAGCAAATTTTCCCATGATTTTTTGCCTAAAGTCAATTCAGAGAATCGCTATTCTTTGAAGATGATTGATACCAAGATTTTGGCCTTGCTAATAAAGTCAAAAGAGGTGCCTTTTACTACTAATTGAGTTTTCCAAATTTAAATCAACATGCAAGTGACCTAAGGCCCGCAAAGCTTAAAAAGTAGCAAGTCGTGATTTTCTTGACTAATGGAAAATGCAACTTTTACACATGCACTGCTTGCCAAGTGATGAGAAAACCATAGAGGAGCATTACTTGAAGCTTTTTGAATGCTCTGAATGCTTGAAATGCTAGTTGGGAAGGTTCACACCACACTCTCAGAAAGTTGCGCTCTTCTTTAGTTCTCTCACTCTAGCTCTCACTCTCACTCAAAGTGGCTAAGTCTTGGAATGCTCTTGATTTTATAGCTTGGAGAAATTTGCAATTCTCTCCTTTCCACCAAGTCACGATTTTATCAAATCTTCAATCCACAAAATTGTGATTTTATCAAGTCTAGAGAGTCGCCTTTCTCTCCCCAAATTAGAAGAGAGTCGTGATTTTCTCCCCCTTCCAAGGTCAAAAAGTCACGATTTTCTCCCCAAATCAGAAAATCTTCCAAGTGCAGAGAGTCACCTTTCTCTGCTCAAATTAGAAGAAAGTCACATTTTTTTCAAATCTTCAATCCACAAAATCATGATTTTCTCAAGTCTAGAGAGTCTCCTTTCTCTCCCCAAATTAGAAGAAAGTAGCGATTTTTTCCCCCTTCTAAGGTCAAAAGTCGTGATTTTCTCTAATTCTTTCCAAAAGTTGTCTATCAAATGCTTTGGTCATCTAACTTATGCTAGTTTGCTATGCCTATAGAAATTTGAAATGGTGTCCTCTTTGCCCAAACTTGAGGCACCTTGCAAAAATGTGTGTGAAAGCTTTATTTCGGGCAAAATTTAGCATTCCTCCTTCCCAAAAGATGGTTCAATTTGAGCTACTCAGAAATTGAAGCTTGCTCAAAGTGATGTCTATGGTCTATGCAGACACTCTCTTTTGGAAACTACCTTTACTTTGTGAATTTCATTGATGATTTTTCTAGGCATGCATGGGTATATCCATTGAAAGCAAAGTCCGAAGTGTTTATGTGCTTCAAACAATTTTTGCTTTTGGTTGAAAATCTATGAGCATGTAAAATGGGCACCCTCCATTCTAATCGGGGAGGGAGGGATGTATGTCTTATGATTTTAATGCATTTCTAGCTAAGCATGGGATAAAAAATTAGTGTAAATTTTTTTACACACCTCAACAGAATGGAATTTCTGAAAGGAAGACATGTCACTCATGTAAATGGCGAGGTGTATGGTCAAGAGTGAGGTTTTACCACATAGTTTCTAGCTTATGCCTGAATGGTTGGTTTAGACTTTGCGGCATAGCAAATTAGATGCACCTCTATCATATTGTACTCGTTTAGGTTCTCATAGTGCTTGTTTTGCATCAGATTGCTATGCCATGGCTGCCTCTAGCCTTTGTGATGAGAATGAGCATGTTTCCTTTGATGAGGCACAAAATTTAAAAAAATTGATGGCTAGTACGCAATCAGAATATGATGCTATTATGAAAAATGATACCTACTCTTTATGTGATTTGCCTCCTGGCAATTAGAAGGCCGTTGGCACTAAGTGGGTATACAAGTTGAAGTGTAAGCCTGATGGGACAATTGACATGTATAAGGCTAGGCTTGTTGCAGAAGGTTATGCTCAAGAAAGAGGCATTGATTTTGATGAGGCCTTTGCTCCCACATGTCGAACGACATTATGGTTGGAATGTACATTAGTTGGAGATTAAAAATGCATTTCTAGTGGTGACTTACATGATGAGGTGTATTTTTGAACCCTGTGATTTTGTGCAGAAAGGGCATGAAATAAAGTGTGTAGGTTGAAAAAGGTATTATATGGTTTGAACCACATGATTGGTATGAAAAGATACATGCCTACTTGATTGCACATGTTTTTGAAAGCAGTCCAACTTAGAGAACCTTATATGTTAAGGGTGCAAAGGATGTGCTTCTGATCATTTTTCCAAACAGGAGAATGTTGTAGACCTTTTCCCAAAGGCTCTTATTTAGGGAGAATTTTGAAGCTTTTTGCAAAGCTTTGGGTTACTTCCTTTTGTGGATTGATTGTACATAGCTTGGCTCTTCCTTATACATGAGTACCAACTCCTTGCTTATCACATCACTCCCAAGGGAGATTTATTGATATATTTTGATAGCGATATGTGTGAACACACTAGGACCGTGAGAGCTTTTTTTTCCCTCTTTGGGAGGTTTTCTCCCCAGCTTGTATATATGTCTATATTCCAAATGGGTTACTTATCTTTGTACATTTACTTGGTAATACATTCAGTATTGTGTGTTGTGCTCCAAGATTCTTCTTCTTCCTCCTGCTGTTCCCGTGCTTCCGTAGACCTCAAACTCCAAAATAGTTCTTGAGAAAAAAAGGGTATGAGTGTTCTTACCATTATCATTTGTGAATTGAGAATGAGAATGATTAAAATCCCACTAACCTTTACTGTGTCTCTTTTTTGAAACAACTTGAGTCTATCCTTCCTCATCCATCTTGCCAGGACTGTTCTGTAGAGTTTGCTACTCATCTTCTGCTTGGTCATCCTCAGACCCAGTGTTTGGATCCAAATTGTCCTTGTCTTCTACCATCCGAACCTGCACTTTTTCAAAAGGGTTAGATACTTCTTCTAGAAGAACGTCAAATTAGTTGTTCTTTTTGACACTTTTTTTTTGTTTTTTACCATTTCTTTTCTTAAAGTCAGAGTTAGATGAAGAAGGTTTAACCACCTCATTAACTTCATTAACTCTGTTTGAAGATTCTTGGTTACCTTGTTTGGTGAGAAGGTGGCAATCCTTTATAAGGTGCCCTTGGTTATAGCAGTTAAAGTAGGCATTGGAAGGTTCCTATCAAAAGCTTTTTGTTCATAAAAAAATCTAACAGTGGAATCCTTTATTATTAAGGTGGTGTTAATGGGTTTAGCAATGTCAATTTCTATCACGACCTAGGGATCGCATTTGGGATTGATAGAACCTTTAGCTCTTTGTCCAAGAACTTTGCCAATTAATCTAGTTAAGTTATCAATCTATGGGTAAAAATCGATGGGGAGATGTGGAAATTCCACCCACACCGAGATTTTAGTAGGTTTATGTCCTCGGGGATTGAACCCAACATACCACTTAAAAAAAGATCTTGGAGTGAATTTGATTAGCCATTGTCCCTCACCGAGAACCTTCAAAGAACTTAAAATGTCCTCAAAATAAAACAAAAAATAGTTATTAGGAAGATTTGGATATGTGTAACGAGCCTTTACATTCCCAATTATTTTTAACCCTAAGCCTTAAGATATCCATGGTTGGCCTTGGGCCATGGCAGAGCCCTATCACTACCTTATCAGCAAGTACTTGAGCTTGCCAAGTTAAACATGGTCATAGACATTGAGGCGTCATGAAGCACGCTTCCCACCCTACCATAATTAGTGTTATCAACATATCCGTTTCTTAATACCTCGTGCAGAGACATCCGATCTGCGGGCGAAACCCCAGAGCAAGAAAGACAGTAGCACACAAGTGTAAGCTCTTCCAAGGTGAAATATTCGTAGGGGGCAACACAGTCAAGGCACTAGTCCCCTAGGTCCCCTATGGGGTTTGAAGCCGATTCCTGAGACTCCACACAGAAGTCGCCATGAGAACCATAAGACCAATCCAAGTGGGTAATTTAGTTGGAAATTTGGATTGGAGTCATCCCTTTTGCTTTTTTTTTTTTTAATGGAGATTCGGCCGAGGCCTACTACTCCCCCTGGCTTTAACTTTGAAATTGCAACTCTACAAGGAAGGGCATAGTACCTATGGGACCCCCTTTATCCCACAAGAACAAGGGTTTACAAAACAGGGTTAAATGGCGGTCACAACTACCGCAGGGATGGACAAACTATAGCACCTCAATCACATACAACATCATTCCAAGATACACATGTCCATTACATATTGCTGTGAGAGGTTGAACCCTTTTGCTTTTCGTAGAACTTACAACATTTGACATATCTTTTATGGACTCGCGCTTTTTAGAAAAGGGTATCCGGCCGAAGCTGAAAAGCACGGGGCCATAGCCCGGCGGAAGGTTGCGAACGGATACCCCGGCGGAAGGTTGCGACGATTGTGTGCAGGCACGCCCCCCGCCGAAACACGTCAAGCTGATTGACGTCTCTTCGGACGGGGTCTTTATATAGCCCGCGCACGGCTACTCTTATCGTGTCAAAGTCTACTACGTCCGGCTGATCTGCTTCATTCATAGCCTAGTAACCGATAGTAACTGCAGCAATGGCTTCACGAAGAAGGACTGGCGCTTCTCGCAAGAAGGGCGCGGCACACAAGACTCACAAAGTCAAGGTCAAGGTAAGCATGTGCATAAACCGAGCTCAGGTAACGCAGAGATAAGTATTGTACGAGTCTCTCGTTCGCAGGTATCACACGATAAGCGCAGATTTGTTGTTGTTCATTTCGAATTCTCTCTCAGGATCATCTTTTGTTGTCAAGCGTATTAAATGCAAGCTGTTCCTTTGATTCTTTAGCGGCCGCTGCATCTGTTTATTATCTTTTCCTTTGTCGCCATTGAATCTATGTAGCGAGTTTAGGTTCTCTGCTGGCATCTGATTGATTTCTGTTTCGCTTGTTCATCTAGTGGCTCTAAGAAACCGCTGGCAGTATGTGATCGCGGTGATTGCTTTTCATTCTTAGCACAGATTAAACTAATAACAGCTATGCATTGAATGAATGCCTGCAATTTTCAACATAGAATACTCCCGCGGATGATGCCATCATGCTTCTCTCAGACTTATGTGTGTTCTCTGGTGTGGTTTACTGTAATTGGTATGCAGCGTGCCGGCACCAAGAGGCGTAGATCGAGAGGAGGAAAGCGCAAGGCTGCCCACTAGAGATAGAGCCCGACAGAATAACCGAGATGCCACAGCACGCCGCCCAAAGGCCCTCATGGCTGAGCCGATCCTTTCACAAGCTTCATTCTAGCCTTTGACTTAACCATAGCATACGTTCTGCTAATTCTACTACAGTTATGTAGAGAATATGTAGCTTATATCTGTTTCAAAAATAAAGGGATGCATTACTAAAAAACATTTTTCTGTCTGTCTTATTAATTAATGAATTTCTCTTTTCTAATCTCCAGCCAGTCTGTTTCATGTTCAATGTAAATATTTGTAATATGGTATCCGAGATTAACATCGATACATGAGTTTATTGTATTTTCAACTTCCTCATTAGCATCGATACATGAATTGATTGTATTTACAATTTCTTCCTAGTCTTTATCGTCATTTGCTTCTCTTTCTCCAGCACCAACCTATGCAATAATTTCATTGAAAACGTTACTTATTCCCAGCAGTTCGTCAATTCTCCATAACGTTTTCAAGAAGAATGATTGAAAGTTATTCCCAGCACATTATTTGATTCTCACAACTTCTTGATGGAATATTTCGAAAGACTCAAGTACTATAAAGCTGTGCATTCGCGTTCGCACGTATATTCAACACTGCGTATATAAGATGAAATTGGATGTTCCAGCAAATCTGTATGGCGCTCAAATTGGAGTGTGCTGTGACATGCTTACCCTTCATCATATAAGTGTCTTCGTAAAATCGAGTGAAGTATCTGAAATGGATGTTACAATCACCGACTGCAAAGGAGGAAATTGGGATTTAAAGGCCGATCACTTGTAGTACTCTCAACTTTCTGTTATTCGAAAGTGTTCAGGATTAATCGAATAAAATTATATGATGGTGTTATGGTCCTTATGCTCGCGAAGCCCACGAATCTTCATAATTATTTCTGTTTGAGATTACTCTTCCCGCGTACTTTCATACAGCGCTGTATCAGCTCTCTCTCTTTTTCGGTTTTATGGTCATGGCTACTACATATCTTGCGCACCGACTGCCTTGTCTCCGTCCACAGCATCTGCAGATCTCAAATTGTAGATTGAACCTAATGCCCCATCCACAGCATGACTATGCTCCGTACCATATGTGTCAGCGAACAGTGCTCTCTGGTAACATTGTTTTATCATGTATGAGCGCAATCCTTAAAATTCTTATGCATTTCTGCACCTGTCGAATTTATTCCTTCACCAATCAAATGCATATCTACAATACTCCTGCGAGGTTACTGTTCAATATCTGCAAACATAATTATTTGTCACATTTGTTAGAATGGAAGCGTTATAAATCGGAAAGTACAAATCGCTGATTTGATGAACATTATATTCATCATCATCTCATTATGAGAAGCTCTGAATTTTGAACTATTCCAAACATGTTACAGGAAATGAGAATGCACATATCTATGCCAACATATGCCCTGTTTAATTGGGGTAAAAACTTTTGTACTACTTTGGGCAATCTTCACACCATGCATTTTACTTGAATAGAATCTGTTCCAAACCTTTACATCTATACATATTCCCATCTTAGACTATTTGGTTTTCTCAGATCAATCATGCAGCTATGATAACCAGTTATTCAAAGGTATTTTTAACTAACAAAAAAACAGTGGATGGAAAGAAACAAATACACGTGTCCTATGTTCGAACACTTAAAGTTACCATAAGAGTGAAGTTTTAGAGGCACTATACAAGGAATATAGGAAAAACACGAAACAATGATTTCTAAAACTTAGATATTGCACACATAAATTTCTAGAATGTAATAACTCCTAAATTTTAAATTTTCATCTTCCACTTCAATTTTCTTCATCTTTCACACACACACACATTGAATATATATATATATATATATATATATATATATATATATATATATATATATATATATATATATGTGTGTGTGTGTGTGTATACATCACTACAACATATCAGAGGCATACCGACGTTGTGCATATCGACGGTCACGCCTCGGCATCAGTATGACCATTGAAAATGCTTGAAAACCATGGAGGCAATACCGACACTCATTTAATCATTGGTATACTCGTTGGAAATTAATTGTCAGTATGCGAGTCAGAAATCAATGGTTAGAATGAGCATCGGTATGAGTGTCAGTAACTTATTGGAAGTTAGTGACGTTTATATCGATGCTCATACCGATGCTTATACAAATGCTCATACCGACGCTCATACCGATGCTTATATCGACGCTCATACCGGCATAGTGTTTGAACCAGACCTCAGAGCAAAAATTCGACATTTTCTCGGTTTTGAAACAAAGTCTGCTACTGTCGAGTTTGCGCACGTGAGCTACATCTCTCTCTTTCTCTCTCTCTCTCTCACACTCTCCACACACCTCTCTATTTCTCTACATCTGAAATTTTGGTAAGTATCGCACAAACTGTAGCACTCTTTTCTCTTTCTTTATGTTTTTCCTTTTCTAATTTCTCTTCTTTTAGTTTTACAGGAGCTTTTGGTGTCAGGTCTTTGGAATTCGATGATGGACAACATTAACTGGACTTTGACGACAACGATCCAAATAATTACATCGATGTAAGTGATCGTTTTGTTTTTTATTGACATAGAGAGAGAGAGAGAGAAGATAGAGATGAAAGAAAGAGAGAGATCTAGAGAAACATAAAGAGAGAGAGAGAGAGACATATACATATACATACACACTCACATATGTATTCACACACATATGTGCATACACACATGCATATGCATACATACATACACACATATGCATATACATACACTTATGTGTAATAAAAGGATAGGTGGGAGATGTTTGAACCACACACTTGATAGGGAGGAGATGGTTGAACTACACCCTAAAAGAGAGGATTAGGAATTAATCCTCAACCATGGCTTTTGGGGCAAGTGGTTAGCTCATTAAATTCCTAACCAAGAGGATGATCACCGAGGCTAGAGGGATACAAGATCAGATCATTGTGGACAATGATTCAGCAAGGGGGGAAGAATGTAATAAAGTGATAGGTCGGAGATGGTTGAACCACACACTTGATAGATAGGAGATGGTTGAATTGCACCCTAAGAGGGAGGATTAGGAAGTAGTCCTCAACCATGGCTTTTGGGGCAAGTGGTTAGCCCATCACATTCCTATCCAAGAGGTTTTGAGTTCAATTCCTTACATTGGTATTAGAGCCTAAGAAGGAGGCTTGGGAAAGGTGGATTGACCCAATGGCCTCTAAAAAAGGGGCTTGGGCACTCTATATGTGAAAGGGTAGGAATTGGGAAGGCGGCGCTTTGAGAACTTTATCCAAGAGAGATAGGGGTGTATCTCTCAATCTGTAGGTAGGATTGAGGCATGTAAGAAACCGTTGGAAAGCTCTTGGAACGAACTCTCCAATGAGCTAGGTTGAAACTGTGAAATCATTGGGAAACCTTGGGTGGCACTTGATTGAGTGTTCAAGATATGGAACATGGGTGAGAACAAGGTTCAAGATACTAAGGTTGAGAATAGGGTTCAAGACACCAAGGTTGCAAACAAGGTTCAAGAGACTATGCAAGGTTGAGGACATCAATTCAAGGGTACCAAGGGAGTTCAAGAATTGATCATCGAGGCTAGAGGGATACATGAGTAGATCATTGAGGACAATGCTCAACTAAGGGGGGAAGAATGTAATAAAGTGATAGGTTGGAGATGGTTGATTCATATCCTTGATAGATAGGAGATGGTTGAACTACACCTTAAGAGGGAGGATTAGGAAGTAATCCTCAACCATGGCTTTTGGGGCAAGTGGTTAGCCCATCACATTCCTAACCAAGAGGTTGTGAGTTCAATTCCTTACATAATGCAAGGAATTGAACTCACAACCTCTTGGTTATGAATGTGATGGGCTAACCACTTGCCCCAAAAGCCATGGTTGAGGATTACTTCCTAATCCTCTCTCTTAGGGTGTAATTCAACCATCTCCTACCTATCAAGTGTGTGGTTCAAACATCTCCTACCTATCACTTTATTACATTCTTCCCCCCTTGGTCGATCATTGTCCTCAATGATCTGATCTTGTATCCCTCTAGCCTCGGTGATCAGCCCCTTGAACTCCCTAGATACCCTTGAATTGTTGTCCTCAACCTCACACAGTTTCTTGAAGCTTGTTCGCAACCTTGGTCTCTTGAATCCTTGCTCTCAACCTTGGTGTCTTGAACCTTCTTGTTTGCAACCGTAGTGCCTTGGGCCCTTGTTCTCAACCTCAGTCTTGAACCTTGTTCTCACCCATGTTTGGTATCTCGAACCCTCAATCAAGTGCCACCCATGGTTTCCTGAGGGATTCACACTTTCGAGCTATCTCATAATATTTGGAAATTTTGTTCCGAGAGCTTTCCAATGGTATCTTACATGCCTCAATTCGATCTACGGATTGAGACATACACCTCAATATTTGTTAGGCTAACTTGTGAAAGCGACGTGTGCAACTTTGTACCCTTTCATATAGAGGATACCCAAGCGCCTTTTTTAGAGGCCATTAGGTCAATCCACTTTTCTCAAGCCTACTTCCTAGGCTCTGATACCAATGCAAGGAATTGAACTCACAACCTCTTGGTTAGGAATGTGATGAGCTAAGCACTTGCCCCAAAAGCCATGGTTGAGGATTACTTCGTAATCCTCTCTCTTAGGGTGTAGTTCAACCATCTCCTACCTATCAAGTGTGTGGTTCAAACATCTCCTACCTATCACTATATTACAATATGCATATACATACATACATACACACATGCATATGCATATACATACATACATACACATGCATATACATACACAAATGCATATGCATACATACATACACACATGCATATACATACATACATACATACACACATGCATATGCATATAAATACACACATGTATACATACATACAAACACATATGCATATACATACACACATGCATATACATACATACATGTGCATACACACATGCATATGCATACATACATACATACATACATACATACATACATACATACACACACATATGCATACATACATGTACACACAAATGTATACATACACACATGCATATGCATACACACATACACACA